>JALJCO010012585.1:222500-322949 GCA_023101725.1 Atherinomorus stipes | reverse complement strand
AGCGACATGGAATGGATATGGGCATGGTACAGTTTTAAGGCAATCTTAAAAGAGAGTATTTAATAGTGTAAATCTTGGTCAGTTTAAAACAAAAGCGCAACTAAGTGATCAATAAAACACATGAAAAACACTGAGCAGCAGTGTTTACTGTGTTTATTTTAACCTATTATTGCAGTTCTTGATCATATCCTTTATTGAAGTTTTCTGGGGATAAAGTATTTTCCGTTTCATTTAATTTCCCCTTATTAACGGAGACTTGACAATATCTCAGAGAAATCTATTCTTCTTCTGATTATTATCATCATTATAATTATTATTATTAACATTTTTAGGCCATATTATTATTTCTTTGTATCCAACTTGCAACCTAAGCTTCCAGCGAAGTGGTTCCTCAACTATTAAAACATTTGTTCAGCCTATTCTCATTCTCACTTTCCTGCCTGTAGCTATGTTAACCGCAGTGATCCTACTGGGATCTGTTAATAAAGAAACATTACATTAAAAACAACGCCTGCTATGTCTAATGAAAACTACTCACAGCAAGCATCCGAAGGTAAACTTCACGTTCCTGTGAGCAACCATCGTGTTGTTGCTGATGATGATGTTTCTCGGTTAAGGATTTGTCCTGGCACCATCTGTTTGTAAATTAGACGGGGATTGATTTTAAATAAATATGCCACGTAAGCACTCACGCTACAGACAGGTGAAAAGATGTCGTCGCCATGGCAACCTGGGGGCGTTAATGTTCTTGCTTCAAGTCTTTGTTTTGATTAAATGAGGGTCCACGTGGTCGATCGTGGCTATTTAACAGCCTCTGTCTTCCTTGTTGTAGTTTTCTCCATTTAATCTCATTCCTTACTGGGGGTTCAGCATGTTTTCCTTAAGCTTGTTACATACTCACGAGAAGCGAGAACTTTTCTTGTTCTGCAGCTGCGAGAACAAAATGACGTCATTTTGTTCTCGCGGACGTATTTGAGGACAGCGTGCGGCTTGTTCTTGTCCCCTCGGCCGGGTAGAATCCTTTCTTCTCAGTGGGGGATCCGAGAAGTATTACATGATTGGTCAGAAACTTGAAGGGCGGGTTATGAACAAGCCGGAACCTTTATTTTGCTGGGAGGAAGCTCAGCACTGACATGACCTGCTTACGTCGACACAAGGAAGTAAACAATGGATAACTTTGAGGAACAACTAGCCGAGGCGGTGAGGAAGTATGATCATCTCTACAACACTTCAATAAAATCATATAAGGACATACAAATGGCAAACAATTCGTGGAAGGAGATCGCTCAGACTTTGTCCACCGACGAAAGCGTCTGTAGAAGAAAATGGCGCTACTCTCCGTGATACCCATATACAACGTCGCGTCCAGCAGAAGAAGAGTGTGTATCTGTGAGAAAACGGCAGTACCAGCTCTCTATGTGTCCTTGCAGTGGCTTGACAGACACATAAAACAATGGAAACTACCACCAACTTTACAGTTTCTCTAGAGGTAAGCTGTCGTTCCAACCATATAATCTCAGCATGCATTAATACCCAGAAGTTTTCAAGATTATATGTATGCCCTGCATTGTAATCTCACGATGTATTTGGTTAACGTGAATGAGCACACGACTCAGAAGGACTGGTGCGAATGTACTCAAAAGTAAAATATGCCAAATGATCTTCGCCACCACTGTTTGAAATGTGTATTTTATCTTATATTATTTTTTGGTTTTGTTGCTGATCTTAATACTTTTCAACCTGTCAGACATGGATCCAGACCCTGAAGAAGGACCTTCATGCAACCTTTCTTTGAATAATGACTCTATTTGCCTTAGGGATCTTGAATTCTCTGCACTGGAGTCCTCAGAGCTCATGCTCCACCCACACATGAACTATGTACAGCTGGATCTTCTACTCCAGTTCCCAACTCTCCTTCTGGATCATCTACTCCAGTTCCCAATCCTCCTTCTGGATCATCAACTCCAGTTCCCACTCTTTCCAACTGACTCACATCCCCTACTTCACCAAGAAGATCAAGATTTAAAAAGAGGAAGCGGAGAGCGAGCCAATCCTCTAATTTTGAAGCTGCATTAGCTGTACTGGATAGAAGAAGAGCTGAACGTGAAGCTGCAGTGGAGGAAGGGACGGCAGAGAAGAAGGAATCCATGTTGCAGCTAATGGACCCATGTGGTAGGTATGTATTGCATGTGGCTGATTTCATGCGTTCACTGCCACCCAGAACTTGTATCCAGGTTTAAATGGAAACTCCAAAACCTTATGTACGGGACTGAACAAAACGTTCCCAGGTTGGGGTGGCTACTATACTGACTTGTAGCGAAGTATTCACCATGTGCCACATATTTTTTTATTGATACTTTTTCATTATGTTGTTTACAAGTTATTCATTAGGTTTTTCTTTGTGGACTGTGTTCTATTTTTAAGTTCTTTTATTCAGTGGTGTGATTCGGACTACATAAGAAAAAAATAAATTCTTGAATTAAAGTTATACCTCTTCATTCATTACAAGGTCTATAAACATGTCGACAAACCATGTGAAAATTTGGTTTTACTGAGCAACTTACTAAAGCATAGAGTCAGATTCGCATGGTTTTCAAAAGACAAATTAATACATATTGAACCAACCAAAATTACACTGAACTGTGGAATAAGCATTTTCCTCTTGGCAAAGCTTAACAGTAATAGTCACAGTCACTTTTGAAAACTGTTTTAGTTATTAACTACTGCACACACCCCCATCCGGATAATGTCTTCTTGCCATGGCACAAGTCCTTGAGGTGTTTTTGAAAGAACTCACAGAAGTCATTTCTTGTGGCGTGTGCTGCCCTAGATGCTCTGACTCCAGAGAGTTTCACCGCATCCTGGAGATTGCTGTCTCCTTCCACCTGCCCTCCCTCCACTCCCCATGTTGCAGCTCTCCAGAAACGGCAGTAGAGTCTGCAAAGTTTGCAGCGATGTATCTCACACCTGGAGCATTAGCAGCATCTGTGCAGGCAAGGTAGTTGTGAAGGGCAACACAGGCCTTGACCATATCCCCAAGCTTATCTGGAAAACACTCCACTGGACGCCCAAGGATCCTCCATCTTGCTGCCAAGATTCCAAATGCATTTTCAATCACACGCCTGGCACGGGAGTGGCGGTAATTGAAGACAAGCTCCTTTGTTGTGAGATTCCGATCTGTACACAAGACAAAGAAAATGAATACATAAATGAGCAGCATATTTCAAACCAATTTTGTGGTTACATATCAAGCATAAGTCAGCTTCCACCGTAGATGCAGATTTGCTAACACTTCCATGTTTTATTCATTACATCACTTAACTAAATTACAATCATTTTGATATGTTTACATTAAACCAAAAAACAACATACCTGCATAAGGACGGGTGAGGTTTACATGCAGAGGGAATGCAGCATCTCCCACAAACACATGTGGAGCCTTGATCGTTGTGCCAGGGAGATGTGCTGGTGGTGGCAGAGGAAGTTGCCCTTTCTTGAGTGCAGACCCAAAGGAGCTCTGTTCAAACACTCCACCATCGCTCTCCTTGCCGTAGGCACCGACATCCACCATTGTGAATCGATAGCGTGCATCACACACCGCCATCAACACAATAGAGTGGTGGCCTTTATAATTATAATGGTCACTTCCTGCTTGTGGTGGGGCTTTAATTTTCACATGTTTTCCATCGATGGCCCCGACACAATTGGGAAAGTTCCAACACCTCCAAAAGTCCCGAGCGATATCGATCATCTGTGTTGGTGAGGGGAATGCCACAAAGTCGTCCTTCAAAGCTAACCAGATAGCTTTGGTCACCTCAGAAACAATGGAGCACACGGTCGTCAACCCCATTTTGTAACTGGCGGCCACACTGCTCTGGGAGCTCCCAGAAGCTAATATCCGCAGTGTGACCGCTAATCTCTCCTGGATAGAGATCGGGATGCTGTGTGTGGGTGCATGCTGAATGAATGGCGTGATTCGATGAACGAGGTCGTCAAAACGCCTGGCAGACATTCTGAAGTAAGTAAAGTGTCTCTCATCGTCCATTGCCCTCATCTGTTGTACCAAGACGCTGTACTCGCCTTGCTCAGCCCTCGTTGTATTGAGTGGTCGAACATGCCACCTACGTTTCCTTTTTTTTTTTTCTTTTTCATCTCAGCAATCGACAGTAACAACAACAGATCCTCTTCTTCTTCTGCGTAGAACATGTTTCTTTCCTCTTGTTCTTCTTCCTCCATCAACTTATAAACTGCCATAGCTGCCTTTAGCGTGCTACCAAAGTGTTGTTACTTGTTTGGATCAGGTTCCCAAAATGCTTAGCGCGTCTTCTTCTTCTTCTGCGTCTTTGACTATCCAGATGCATCAATCCCGTGCTTCTGCCATCTATCAACCACTACTATTCAGCGTCAAATATTGGAGTGGGCGGGCTCTATGAGGACTTCGGGAGATTTTTTTCTCGGGGAGTATAATATGCCCTGCCGAACAAGAACTTTTTTCTTGTTCTTGCAGCCTCGAGAACAAGAACAAAGTTCTTGCTTCTCGTGGAGTATGTAACAAGCTTTAGCAGCACTTTGTACCCGAACTCACTATGAATGAATGAAAGAAACTAATGTTTACATTGCGATAGACGCCAATTTCGCGCGCTTGCGCAGTCTGCCTCTTGGTTCGTTTGTCTGTTGGTTTACAAGTCGCTCATTCTACTCTCGCGAGACATCACGATAGTAGGGAGACGTTGAGATCAAAGCTTTGGATCAAAGCTATCGTGGTTTTTGGGGTTCTGTTTGGAATTGTGACGTCAGAAAGGGGGCTCCTGTGTTACGTCACTGTGACGCACGTTTTGTCAGCTGGTATACCACGCTGTTTTCCTAAATTATTCGCTCTTTGACTACAGGCTAGTTACAAGATAAGACGTGATTACTTCAAGCGGACACATTTATTTAATCTTCAAGCAGACAGAGAAATTACTAAAATGACAACACAGGAAGAAACACAACAGACGGAAAACACTGTTCCCATGACAGCGACGGATTTTATGCCAATTGTGCATAAACACTTTGACAAAGTCTCAGCAGCCCAGTGGGCCTTGCTGTCAACAGGAAAATTAGATGCAGAGATGGAATTTATTCTTGCAGGTCTGTTAGCAGACATTGTACAAATTGCATCAGCAAAGATTATAAAAGTTCACCTTTCAAGAAAAGAAGATTTGACCCAACCAAATACTGACGAATCAGCTTTTCCTACCATTACAGCAGAACTAGGAGATTCGATTTCCAAAAGTTTATCCACATATATGAGTGTACCTCCTGAAAACTTGGATTTAATTGAAGATTTGGATGCCAGAAAGTTGAAAGAATTGGCAGAGGAGGAAATAAGAAGCAAAGTTGATTCTCTTATTGCAGAAGCATCAAACGCCGAGAATGTTCCATCACCTGCTGTTTATGTAGGTGGTTGCATGAAAAACATTCAACGCCTCGGCCGCATGGTCCGCCATGCAGGTGAATGTCTAAGAAAATGCTTTGCAAAACGTCAGACTGAACCCTCACAGCAAAGCATACAACCAAGTTATACTGATGCACAGTATCCTGACAGCAGAAAATCATCTCCTGGCAGCGAAAAATCAGTAATCTCTGTTAAGTTAGCAACAGAGACTGTGAGCAGTATATTAACTAAAAGGTCAGAAATGGAAGAAGAAAATGTGCAGGCTTCTTCACCCGTCCAGCCTTCTTCAGCAAAAAGTGCGGCAGCTGAAATTGTCAGCATCATATTGAAAAACATAAAAAGTCCTGAGCCTGCAAACACTGCCGACCCTTCAGACGTTGCAGACCCTCCAGGATTCTGCAGAGTTTCACCTGATGCTCACTTTAATTTAGCAACAGTTGTTGAAAAGATCAGAGGGTTTTTTGTGAGTTCATGCTGTTCATGTAAATCTTCGGAAACCGTCCTGGAAAATGAACTAAAAAAGAGTGAAGACTCCTCACAATTTGTTCAAAAGCATTTTGACCAGATGGAAGAGGATTTGAAGAAAGCAGTTCACTCTCAAGCTTCTGAGTTTGTTGTGCGCATCAGGAAGAGCCCAAGCCAATCACCTGAAGATGTAAGTTTATTACCGGGGAGTGTGCCAGAGTCCGCTGAACGTATAAGTTCACCTTCACCTGTACCAAGCCAGAAAAGGTTGTCCCCTGTAATAAAACAGACAAATTCTCAGGTATGTTTTGAGAAATTTGACTCTGATCTGGACAAGGTAGTATCAGAGCTGAATCTGTCAGAACAAACAGAGGGCCGGATTGCAAAACTGGACAACATCAAACGTTGTAAGGAAGTGCAAAAATTTGCAAAGAAACTAACGGATCAGATGTATGATCATGTTATGACTGCAGATTTTTATCACATACCAATAGTACCAGAAAGGAGGTGTTTATCAGACTCAGTTATTTCAATGGCGAGGAGAAATATAGATGGAAGTCGAAGAACCTTTGCCCCTGAAGTTCTGTACTCCATCACAGAAGATGCCGTCTGGAAATTCCTGCAGCAAGTTCTTCTGGGGATTGGAAAACCACCTGCAGAAAGTGTTGACCGCAAAGTCTTGCAGACCCTCACAGACATTGAAAATCTTTTTAAGGAGGGGGCGCTGACTCCGGATAACTCTGAGACTGGATCGCAGCCTCAGAGCGTCGGTGAAAACGTGATATCAGCACCTATTTCAAAACAACCATCAGATGTGAGTGAAAAATCTGGACCAGTAATTTCTACAGCAGTAGCACTCACAGAACAAGATGATGAAGAACCTGAAGAAGAGGATCAAGAACTGGAAGAAAAGGATGAACTGTCAGAGACAAAAACCCCTTCTGTTGAAGTAGAAGGTTTGACAGAAGAACTTGCTCTTGCGCTGCTTTTGAGACTTTTGTCAAAATACAATTGCAAAGACAAAGAATCCAGCGTTGACATCCAGCAAATAAAGGAAAGGCTTTCAACTTTGTTATTTGGTCAAGTCGCCTTTGAGAATGATGAGGTCATGACTATAAACAAAGAAAACCTTCAAGATGTTGCCAAGGTTATAACGAAAGACCTTTATAAGTCATTCAGAACGACAGAAAACCTCCTGAATGCAGCACAGTCAGCAGATAATGCAATTTTTGACAAAGTCCTTATGCGATCGCTAAAATACAACTTATGTATCACCAAGAAACCCAAACAGAAGAACATGGTTCAAAAGTTCTTTTCCGCAATTGGAAATAAAATGGAGAAGGCTGTCATGTTTTTGAGGTGGGGTTTAAAGAGCAACACTTTTAATTGATTTCAATGGAAATAGACACAGCTCATCACAATCATCACCAAGACTGCAGACACAAAACACAAGCAGACAAAAAAATAAAAATAGCCAAAACACAAACATAAAGAATCTAAAGACAAACAAAACACAAACAAAAAACTTAAAAGAAAACCAAAATACAAACAAAAAAGACCAATGCACAAACAATTCAGTGCAGTTCATGGATTTATTTTCCCCAAACACAGCCTCTTACAGGCATCACCAAGACTAAAAACACACAAAACAAACAAACAATGTCTTAAAAACAGCCTAAACACAAACAAACAAACAAAAAATGGCAAAAAAAAGACCCAAACAGAAACAAACAAACAAACGAAAAGACCAAAGCACAAAGAAACAGTTAAGTGCATTTCATGCATCACTCATCACAAGCAACTAACAAACACACGAAACAAACAAAAAACTTTGAAAAAAAATTTTTTTTAATGGCCAAGACACAAACAAAAATCTAAAATAAAACCAAAATACAAATAGAACAAAAAAAGAAAAAAAAAAACTTTAAAAAGTGGTCTGAAAACAAAAAAGAGACCATAAAACAAACAAAACAAAGAAACAAAAATCTTAAAAACAGCCAAAACACAAACACATTATACAAACAAAAAACTTTTAAAAAATTAGTTAAGAAACAGGCAAAACGCACACCAAAACACAAACAAAACAAAAAAATCTTTAAAAAACACACAATACAAACAACAACAACAAAAAAAAAAAAAAAAAAAAAAAAAAAAAAAAAACCCCCCTCCCTGGGCTGCCACCTTATCGTGGTGGAGGGGTTTGCGTGTTCTGAGGATCCTAGGAGCTATGTTGTCTGGGGCTTTAGGCCCCTGGTAGGGTCACCCATGGCAAACAGGTTACTAGGGGAGGGACCAGACAAAGCGCAGCCCACACACCTTCGTGGAGAAAGACAGCATCGGAGCCACGTGTCCCTCGCCCGGATGCAGGTCACCGGGGCCCCCCCGCTGGAACCAGGCCTGGAGTTGGGGCACGGAGGCGAACGCCTGGTGGCTGGACTTCTGCTCTCATGGGGCCCGGTCAAGCTCAGCTCGAAAAGATGACATGGGCCCCCTTTCTTGTGCACCCACCACCTGCGAGAGGGGCCATATGGGTCGGGTGCAGTGTGAGTTGGGTGGCGGCCGAGGGTGGGGGAGACCCTGGCTGCAGAAGCTAGCTTTAGGGACGTGGAATGTCACCTCTGACTGGAAAGGAGCCTGAGCTGGTGCATGAGGTTGAGCGACTAGATGTAGTTGGACTCACCTCGACGCACAGCTCGGGCTCTGGAAACACCATCCTCGAGAGGGGCTGGACCTTGTTCTACTCTAGAGTTGCCCCCAGGGAAAGGCGGCAAGCGGGTGTGGGCATACTCATTGCCCCCCAGTTTGGGGCCTGTATGTTGGGGTTTACCCCGGTGGACGAAAGGGTAGCCTCCCTCTGCCTAGGCGTGGGGGGATGGGTGCACCGAACAGCAGTTCAGAGTACCCCCCCTTTCTGGACGGCGTGTTGGAAAGCGCTTCTTCTGGGGACTCCATCGTTCTGCTGGGGGACTTCAATGCTCATGTGGGAGCGACAGTGAGACCTGGAAGGGCGTGATTGGAAGGAACGGCCCCCCTGATCTGAACCTAGGTGGTGTTCTGTTGTTGGACCTCTGTGCTCGTCATGGATTGTCCATAACGAACACCGTGTATGGTGGGGGAGGATGCCGGTCAGACCTGGCAGGCCCAAATGTGTCATGAGGGTCTGCTGGGAACGTCTGGTGGAGCCCCCTGTGAGGGAGAGCTTTAACTCCCACCTCCGGACCTTCAACCATGTTTCAAGGGAGGCGGGGGACATTGAGTCGGAATGGGCTGTGTTCTGCGCCTCTATTGCTGAAGCTGCTAGTCGAAGCTTTGGCCGTAAGGTTGTCGGTGCCTGTCGTGGTGGCATCCCAGCAGTGGACACCAGCAGGGAGGGATGCCGTCAAGCTGAAGAACATGGGAGGAGTTCGGTGACGCCATGGAGAATGACTTCCGGACGACTTCGAGGCGATTCTGGTCCACCATCCAGCGGCTCAGGAGGGGGGAGCAGTGCACCATCAACACTGTGTTTAGTGGTAATGGTGAGCTGCTGACCTCGACTCAGGACGTTGTGGGTTGGTGGAAAGAATACTTCGAAGACCTCCTCAATCCCACCAATGCATCTTCTGAGGAGGAAGCAGAGTTTGGGGACTCAGGGGTGGACTCTTCTGTCCACCCCTGGGGGAAAAACACTTTAAAAAATGTTCTAAAAACAAACAAAAAAATAAATTAAATGAAAATTAAACAAACAAACAAACAAAAATTAAAAATATCCAAAACACAGACAACACAAAAAACATTTTAAAAAAGCACCCCAAAAATCTACTAAAATTAAAATAAATTAAGACATATACTTTTGTTTTCATGTTGTAATCAGAACTGTGAGAATCATTTTTGTGAGAAGCTCGTTATAGTAGTGATTATTTTCCCCTTTAAACATCTCCCATAGTTAGAGTTGCAAACAAAATGATTCTTTCCCAACAGTAAATAAGGTTTATTGGCAACTGTTTGCAATGAAAAAAATCAAGAGTATTCTAAATAGCTTAACTCTAATATTAATAGCTAAGAGCACTAATAGCACTAATATCTCAACACTTGATTTGAAAATATGTACTTTTATGAGGAATTCTATTCAGGGGTTGAATAATTTTGAGACAGTGGTCATTAAAAGTGATGTTTTGTGCTGAAGCCACTCGTAATTGTGTTGAGCTATTTGAAATATTCTTGTTAGATTTGTATATTGCAAAAACTTGCTCATTCGTTGATTTTGCGAATAAACCTTATTTGCAGTGGTGGTTAAATAATTTTGATAGCTTTTTTACTGTGCTACTGTTTTATCCTAAACTTTCAAAATTATAGAAAGAATAATCCAAACCCTGAAGGCAGATTTGTGCATTAGTTTTTGTTCAATGTTCCCTGTCATTAATCATCTTTAGAGCGCTCAAATTGATCTGGTACCTGAAATTAAAACTGTGTATAAACCTATTAAAATGAGCTCCTTCTCCCACAGCTACAACTGTAAAATACTGCTTAGATCAGGGTTCCTCAATCTGGTCCTATAAGGGCAGCAATCCTGCAGGTTTTCAGTGTGTGTCCATCCTCAAACATAACTGATTCAAATTAATGAGTCATTAACCTGATCATCATTGGCTGCTGAACCCATTTAATTTTAGTCAGGTGTGTTGGAGCAGGGATACACTAAAAACCTGCAGGATTGCGGTTCTTTTGGGACATTGGACAGCCCCATTACTTTCACAGCTGATGTAGAATAATATTTATATATTTAAAGCTTTTAATTAATCATAGCTTATGGGGTAGTCAACTCAATTTTACCGAATATTGCAAAAATTGTTGAAAGAAACATCTTCTATTACGCCTTAAATGGAGTGTTAACTTTCTGGTAATGGCAGATAAATGAAAAGGAATAACATGCCCAGCTCCATTTTATATTTACAATGTATCTCAAGCACACCGTAGCTGTTGAATCTGCTGTTGCTAGGCAGATTCAACAGACCCGTTTTTTTTTATAGAATATCAGCTGCTTCCGAGTGTGAGACTACATAGGACACTCCATAGCCTGCCTAGTCTGCGCACTTGGTAGTGTGCAGACCTCCAATTGGGACACAACTTATGAGTCTATAGCACCTCCTAGGACATTAAATCCATTAGCCACGCCCACTTCATGGACCGACTGATGAAATTTGGTACATAGTTACAACATGGCAGGATTTTAAAGGAGTGATGACATAGCAGTAAAAACTAGTTCATGTTATTGGCATTGCGGCATATGTCAAATCTCCAAAGAAAAAAACGGCATTTTTTACAGCGGGGTATTGTTTTGAAATGCCAGACCTCACTTCCTCAGTAATACAATGAGGTCCGGTTATGATATGGAGCTTTACCCGGAGACCAAGTTGACTTCATTTTGATTGGCTACACCTTATTTGGCCATAAAATTATTTATAGAAACTAGGTCAAGCTGCCCTTGCGGTCGGAGTTTGCTAAAGGCTAACTGCTAGCAACATGTGCACTTCAGACAGTGAGCTACGTTTATTAGACAAGACAGCGTTTAGAAAATAACTAAACTTACAGGTAATGACAAGATTGTGGTTGCCTCCCTCAGTGTTGCTGCAGAAGTTTTCTTTTAAATACATTTTTAAATACAGGATTTTAAAGGAGTGATGACGTAGCAGTAAAAACTAGTTCATATAATTGACCTATGGCTAAACCACGCTCCCAAACGCGATGAGCCAATCACAGTGCGCACAGCTATCCTATACACTCGGACATTCTCTGCTTGAACGTCCATTAAATGCATTGAAGTTAGTCTGTTTTTGTTCGTTTTTATGTGTTCTTTTTAGTTTAAAATGGTCAAACGGTGTGCATGGGGTACATGCAACTCCGACACTAGGTATCCTGAGAGGCTAGGTGACAGGGTGTATTTTTTGCCTTTTACCAAGTCACATCAAACCAAAGTTATGCGGCAGACCACAACATCAACTGAATGTGGGTAAAATGAACAAGGATGTCTACATCTGTTCTAAGGTAAGGGAACATCGTATTTGAGACAACATGTTGTTACTTTGCTTGAAAGAAATATGAAGTTACCTTCCCTAACGTTAGTTTAAGTTGGCTAACGCTAGCTAAACATGCTAGTTTTGGTACGTGGTAACGGTACATAAGTCACTGTCGTGTAGTACAGGTGTAACGTCGATAACGACACACCTCTGGCTTCCAAGCTGCAGCCAGACTGCTCCGCTTCCGTGGCAGTTTTTGTCAGATGATCACTTTTTGGCACAACAACAGCAGCCGTGCAGTAGTTTGGACAAGAAACTGAGGGAGCGCGCACTAGTCACATCCAGAGATTCACAGGCTTGATTTCTTCTCCCAGTTTAAGACTTGTGAACAATTTCTTTTTGTTTGTTTTGTTTTTATGTTTTTTAATTTATCTTGTCATGATCTCTCTGTCTGATCACGCGTCTGCTGTCCGTGTTGACAGCTGTCATCTCCCGAGATGTCACATAGCGCCTGTCACCGAACGTATGTTTGTCCGAGTGAGTGGAGCGGGCGTGGCTTAGCCATAGGTCAATTGGCATTGCTGCATATGTAAATACTCCAAAGAAAAAAAAAGGCATTTTTTGCAGCGGGGTATTGTTTTAAAACGCCAGACCGCACTTCCTCAGTAAAACAGTTGGGTCCGGTTATGATATGGAGCTTTACCCAGAGACCAAGTTGACTTCATTTTGATTGGCTACACCTTATTTGGCTATGACCTTATTTAGAGAAACTAGGTCAAGCTGCGGTCAGAGTTTGCTAAAGGCTAACTGCTAGCAACATGGGCACTTCAGACAGTGAGCTACGTTTATCAGACAAGACAGCATTTAGAAAATAAGTAAACTTACAGGTAATAACAAGGTTGTGGTCGCCTCTCTCAGTGTTGCTGCAGACGTTTTCTTTTAAATCCATTAGTTTGTCAACCCAGACCCGACTGCTTAGCAATCACTCTCCCACTCGCAGCTGAATCAGGGAGGGGAGGGGGAGGCGAAGCGGACGGTGCATAGACCGTTAGGAGAGAGGAGGGGGGAGGCTGTTTACTTGATAGTATAATTATAGATTATAATTGTTATTCTTTCTTTTTTTTCTTTTTTTTTTTTAGAGAGACAAAGCTGATTTTTTTTATCGGGTTTTATTTCTCTCTTACTCTTTCAATTCCCCTCTTCATTTCACAACAAATCATTTTTTTCCCCAAAACCCCCCAAAAATTAATTTTTTTTTTTTGTCTTTTTTTAAAAAAATTCCCCTGGACTTTTGTTGGAGGTAAATGACCCAGAAAGGCCTTTTTGAAAGATTGTCATTTTGGGGCTCTATCCCCTTTTTCTTTGTATTACATTTTAACAGACTCCTCTGGGGGATTTTTGCACTTTCAGCCTGAAACTTGCAGGGGATGAGCATAAAACCCTTGTAATTAAAAGTTATCAGAAGCTTTTTACCAAGTGAAAGGGCATGGTCGCGGTGGCCTTTACATGTTGAAATTTAACAAAAAGTCAGCCATCAGTTCATTTCCCCCTACCACTGCATTTATCCACTTTGATGAAATTCACTCCACAGAGAGGGATTATTTATTCATCACCACAATATGATTCCAGAAAAAGTCACACCTTTAAATTGTTGGGATTTGATCCCCAGGCTCCAAGGTAACAGTCATGCATGCTAACCAGTCAGCCAAAGGGATTTTTATTTTTTAATTTGTTTGTTTGTTTAGAAATTAAGGTTGTTGTTTGAAGTATTCATCATGAGTGGCCAGTGTCTTATCAATTTGAAGAGTCAGGACATTTCTGAGGGGGAGCAAAGCTAGCAGGGCCACAGGAAGTTGAATTTTTCCACAATTAAGCAATTTAAACCTCAAAATTGGTGGTTTTAGTGAATACTTGTGTGGATTTTCACCCAAAGTTTTTCACTTTCACACTATTTCCTTAACCACAGAGTGCCCACAGGTTGTGAACAGTCTGTTTTGTAACATACAAACTGGGTTACACTGACCCTGTACGTGAAAAAATGCTATGAGATCACCTAAAAATCAACAACACCTCTACGCAGCGTCTCCGAACTAGGAGCACCCTGGCTATTTAAAGTAAGCCACACACTTTTAATAAGTGTTTCATGTTTAAATGTCGAAAATGAAAAGAAGTACCTTACATCAATTGGATTACATCTAAGCTGAATAATAAGTTGTTTTCTTTAAAAACGTCTTCAATGGTTTTGTCATTTTTTAAAGGATTTTCTTTTTTTTACTATTAGCAGCTCTTTGCTAGAGAAGGTGTTTTGCTTTATCATTTCCTTTAAAGGGATAGTGTGCAACTTTTGGCCACTAGGGGCACTAAATCTATCACTTCCCACAGGCCACACAACTGTTGCAAAATTAAACATACTCTCTGTAGTTTAGAATCATGTTTGTGGACCACTTTGATCAGCACCAGGTCACATGATCCAATGAGAGACGAATCCGCTCCTGCATAGTAAAATGTCTGGTTTCTGGGGAGGGCAGCCCCCTTTGAGCACCGACATGTGTCAGGTGCTATATATTGACCCCAGAAATAATCTATCATTACTTACATTACGCTAACATTTGGGACAAAAGCTGCACAGTATCTCTTTAAGGAGAGGCGCTACAGGTAAAAAAAAAAACAGTTTTTTTATCACTCGGTCAATTTTGAGACCCCCCCAGCATGTTACCAACATGTTTTCTTTCAGATTAGTTTAAAAAAAAAGAAAAAAAGAAAACGGGTCAAAAATAAACATTTTAGGAGTTTATTTCATGAAACTTTGTCTGATGCACCCAAATCCCCTCAAAATGCAGCTAAAATTGATGTTTTTAAACGTAGCGCAGCACCGCGGTGCTCGTCTGAACCTCGTCATGTCTGGTATTGTTGGAAATGTCTTTCTTTCCTCAACAATGTCATCTCAACCAAACTTGATATTTCCAGCTCATAAATCTGATTGGATCTGATGTCTGTAAATAGTGTTATAGAGCAAAAATGTGGAAAATTTTACAATCCAAAACTTTAAAGGCCGTATTCTCAAAATGCTTTTTCTCTTATTCCGAGTAAAAAAAAAAAAAAAAAAAAAAACTACACTTCAGGAGCACTTACAGAAACCAGACTTTCAAGTTTTGCTCCTGACTGTATTCTTATTCAGTTTTTACTGAAGGATTTCATGGTATCTCATTTACAGCCTGATTTATAGAACATTTCATCCCAAAAATATGCCCCAAAAGGATTTTTTTCTGGTTGCTGACTATATTCTAAATTGTGAAATAATCTATAGAGATATCCAAAATCCCCTCAGTAAAAACTTTTAATTTGAATATGTGAACAAAATTCAGAAGAAATTTTGAACCTGGCTTAATCCTGTGTTTAGATTTTTTTCCCCTAGAAATGTATGCAAATTAGCAAATTTTTGGCTATATAACACCTAATTTGCATATATAAACATAAAATTTCAGAAAACTTGCAATACAAAAAATGATAGCCCTAATGTGAGGAATAAACCAGGAAAGTTTCATGGTGATACCAGTTAGTTAGTTATTTTTTTTAACCCTATTTGCCTGTAGTGTTTCGCCTTAAAATAACCCGTGTTTTCCTGTATTTGGCTTGGGTGACATACTAACCAGGTTATGTCATTCATTCCCCTGAATATTTTGTTTCAGTAACAACAGCTGTACTCTTCAGATAAGCTGGGTTACTACCTTGAAGTTTTTGTTTTCACTTCAGTAATAATTTGGTTCTGAAAGTTCATGAAAGCAAATATTGTCCTTGTTTTGAATATTGCTGAAGGGATCCAGCTTTTAATCACTAGATATTTTAGTGACATAACACAAGGAAACACTTAAATCTGCTGTGTAGTCTCTTCGTTTGTAGATTTATTAGCTTGTTCCTGTCACAACTATGGTCTTCTTATAATGTACTGAGGTGAGCCACACTTTCATTTCAGAAGCCTTAGGAGTTTCTAAATTCCTCACATTTTGTATCAGTGACTGAAGGTATGAGTGGATGTTCACTGGTACCTGTATGAGCCCTTGACTCATTGTGGTGATTGGCATTTGTTTAACATCTAGTACATAATAGCATACAGCCCCCCTCCCCCTAATGCCAGTTTACCTAAAAGGGTTGGGCAAAGCTGAGTTAGATGACCCAGTGATTCAGACAAACCGTGCTAATTAGACACACCTGTACAGGAAGTTCTCCTGACTTGCTAAACTAATTATGACAAGCCACATAAATCTGAATTACGCTAGACGTCCTGAAGAATTACGGCCAGATCACAAACTCTCCATGTTATATAGCAGTAAAACTTGTGAGAGACAACTGTTAAAATCTGTTTCCTTCAAACTTAAACATTTTATTTCATATTTTCATTTTCTTTTAAAAGAAGACTGAAGAGATTTGTTTTTTATTTTTAAACCATGCTTCTTTTTTAAGCACTTTATATCATCCTTATTTATCTATTTTTTACTGCTACCTTCTGCATCCTGCTATAATGCTTTTAATGTTTCATGTAAAGCACTTTAAATTGTCTTGTACATGAAATCTGCTGTACAAATAAACTTGCCCTGCCCTACATGGACAAGGAAACCATAACCAACTTCTGTGGTAGAGTTGAGCTTGTCCACATTTTACTGCTCATGTCATTTCTCCAAATTCTTGCTGAGTCACTCCTCTGCAAATATTTACCGGTGGTGTTCCACTGAAGGAAGGTAACTGCTGAGAAAATATGCATGTTGGGGTAAATCTGACTGTGTGGACAGAAGTACAGGTAAAGAGTCAAAATGAAGGGCAATACCTAAAAAGTAAATAAGGTTTCTGAGCACATAAACAGTTATGTTAGCATACATTTACATAATTTACTTGCATGGAAAATATTAGACTTTTCATTAACACCGGTTGTAATTAACTGTTAGTTCCTCAGCCTTTGATATGTTTTCGTAAATAATTTGTAGTTTGTAGTTATTGTAGAAACTAATAAACCACAAATAAGCGTCAGAGTCTAACACTCCGTTGTTACAGTTTTGACCTCATGGCAAGCTGTTTTGTAAATTTGCAGAACTGATGGCATCACTCGGATGAACTCATAGTTTCTACACCTGGAGTTTAAGTTCAAGGTCAAACAATCTTCCCACATTTCCTAAAAGATCCAGTATCTGGATAATTAGCAGTTAGTGGTTGTTGAGCATGTGTGGGCCTTTGTGTGAGGACAGTTTGTGAAGAAAGAAATCATTGATACAACTGTGTCTTACTCATTTATCTTTGATCAGGAACAGTCATAATAAGATGAGAATCACAGTAGTCACTGTCTACCTTATGCTCTGTGGCTCCAGCCTGACACACACACATACACAACGGCACACACCCTAAATACATGACTGTATTACCCTATTGTTTTTTTTTTTTTTTATCGGACTCTCTTCCAGCGGCAATGTAACATGATCTGCCTTTCCAGCCTGTCTGGATGAATAAAGAATGGCACAATGTTACCAGAGGGCCAGAAGAGTCTCTGCTGGTTTTGGAAGAAACCGTCTGCAGACAAGCAAGGCAGCCAATTTGTGTGTCTGCGTATGTCACATCGGGGAAATCTCAGAGACAAATACTGTTTATTTTAACAAGCCCAGCAATTAAACAGTGCAATTTGCCAGAATACGCTCCCTTGTAGTTGACTGTCTTTTGGATGATGTGGTGTCTTTTACTCCTTCACAAGTCAGCATAAATAGATATGTGTATGGAGCACAAGTGTTTTGACTTAGAAGGGAAAAACCATGAGCAAGATGACTGACAAAGTCTGTCTGCCTGAGTTTCCCTGACTGACTGCTGCCTCCCATGATGAAAGGCCCTGTTTGTTTTTCTTTCGTGGACCACACTCCCATCCTACAGGGAGGGAATATGCAGACAGCCTCAGCTGTGCCTCATGGATTATATGAAATATGCAGAGGATGTGTGGGAGACAGACGTATTCTGCTTGATACTGGAAAAGAAACCAATTTAAGCAGACAAAAAGTCTGATGACTTGGCTGACCTGCAAGAGCTGACCAGTGAGATGATGAAAAACTTTGTAGTAGGGATGCATGATATTGAAATTTTGGCCAATATTCAATATGTGGATATTTTAAAACTCATGTAGCTCATAACCGATACTGATACCGATATTAAAGCTGAAAATAATAAGCAGTCATTGCAAATAGCAGTTTTGTTGTCCGTTTCCGACACTTAAAAAATAAGGGTGGGAAAAAATATTGATACACTGAAATATCGCGATATTTTCCCATGTTAAATTGATATCTAAAAGCACGGTATCAATCTAGTTTACTTACAAAATCTTGCAAAGTTTCATCGTTCTGTTAAAAACTCTTGCAATATTTCGTGAATTCGCGGAAGATTTTGTTTGTAAAATAGATCGATATCGCATTTTTAAGTGTTAATATGATATCAGCATATGAAAATATTGCAAAATTTTCGTGAATTCTCACGAGATCTTGTTAGTTAAATGGATCGATACCGCGTTTTTAAATGTCAATATGATCTCAGCTATGAAAATACTGTGATATTTCAGTGTATCGATATTTTTTCCCACCCCTAGTCTTTAGAAGTTTTAAAGTCTGTAAAAAATAAGTTTTTGAAGAAGTTTTTGGGTTCTTTTAGACTTTAGAAACAACAGGCTGATCGGTTAAATATCAGTTAAATATTGGTTAAATATCAGTGGGGAGGCCGATGTCCAATATTCAGTTTTAAGGCCGATAGAGGCCGATACCGATAGGGGGCCGATTATATCTTTGTGGATTATACCACTGTTTGTATTAGTCAGAGCAGATATGCAAATTTGATGGTTTTGACATTTAAGGTACTACACAGTCTGTTTCCAACACCACAAATATTTCATACTTGTCCCTGTGGAAGAGTAATCATAAACCAACATTAACAAGAGCCAGTTATGCATGTCTGATAATCCCTGCAGCAACCATTAGCCAGCAGTTCTTCCACTGGTTTTTAACCCTGTAACACTCAGCACTGGGGGGTAAGATTAAACCTAATCATAATTGTGATCAAATTTAATATTATCAGGGCCTCTCTTGTGAAAGGGATTTCGAATCTCAATGCAACTTCCAGGTTAAATGAAGGTAGAATACAAATTAAATAATATATTACAACAAGCACAGAGTCGTGTGTCATCTATTTGACCATCTATAGGGGCACATATGTTAAGCACAATAAGCTGAACTATGTTTTCACTTATCGTCTAACAAGTTAAATGCTTAAAAATAGGCTTTTCCTCCCATGTAAAAGAAGGGTAATGGTTATAGAGTTACCCATCCTGCATGTGGGGAGAAAATGATCAAAATTGATGTAGTGACCCCAGCAAGATCCAGAGAGGTCTAGAAAAGCTGGGTAATCATTCTACTTGGGCCCATTTCTGTGTGCAGGCAGCATCAGGAAGTTACAGGGGGGATTATGTAATAGTATATAAAACAAACAAACATGCAGGATAGGGGGAACTCATGCAGACTGGAGGAACAAATGTAGACTTCACAACTAAAAATGGACGAAAGGACAGTATAAAGGAAACCACTGCTTCCTGAAACAAACAAACCAAAAAAAGGAGGAAAAAATTGCAAATCATCTCTAGTTCAGATGACAAAGAAAAGTAATAATAATGTTTTTCCCCTTTAAAATTTAATGCATATCTCATTGTTATTCTCAGATCAGGTCAGATGTTATTTATCCAGTCAGATATTGTCTATAAAAATGTGGCTTTGTATATAAATGTCACTAATTTATAATTAAAACATTCAATAAAGCACTAAAACTTCACATCTCTTTCAGAACAAATAGAGCTCAACAAAATAGCCACAGAATTAACCGTCATATTATCTGCATCACGGTAATGGTAAATTAATAAAACAGTGCTCCCTTAGGCACATTTTTGGGTGTCATAGCCTGCATTGTTTTTACTTTTTCTTGTCATTTAGCGTTGTTGAGAGAGGGAAAAGGTCAGGATCAGGGCATTGTATCATTCCCAGAGACTATGTGACACAAAATGATTCACACAAAACTTCTGAAAGGCTGTCAAGTGATAACATGTTGCAGGCTGCATGTTTTCTTTTAGATTGCTAATGATACGTGATACGCTACAGTTAAGGAAAAAGCTGAAAAGATATTGTCATATAAAGTAGCAGGATATGACAAATCAATTCAAACTGATGGAGAGGAGATGGCTACGAGGACCAGCTTACATGGCAGTTGCTTCATCTCTTTCATCAGTGTAAAGTTTTCTGCACTTGAGCTGCTGTACTGTGTCTTGAGAAACAATGTTCTTATCAGAGTGCTGATGTCGGGGGAATAAAATGTACCTGTGTGGTGAAGGTGTGTAACAAAGTTTTTGACACAGGACAGTGTCTGGACTTGTGAGCCCTTATGAACCTGCTATGATATCACACTGAGTGATTAACCCTCCTCATGACTCAGGAATGCAGCAGGCTTCCCCGTTTTCCTGGAGGCTGTTTGTGGTATTTTTCCAAAGTACAGTTGGTGTTCTTTTCCAAAATAGAAAAACTTGTACTATTTTTTCTTGTTGGACACTGTTTTGTGATGCACTCTTTGACTCCTGTTTTGTTTTTTGTGTCCCCCCCCCCCAGCCTTGTTTCTTGAGTGTGTGACTACATTAATACCACACAAACAGACACGTCACAGATTGCAGCTTTCAACACTTGCATGATTTATAGCACCTCTGTATCTGTGCCACTGTATCTGTATTCTCTGCTCATAGCACAGAGGTCATTTCACACAGAGCTCAATGCCTGGAGCAGCTGGGAGCCAAGTTTACTGCTTTGGCAATTTGGAGATTTTATGTTGCATCTAAAAAAAAAAATGCACAAAGTGTTTTTGGAGTTGAACAACCAGTAGGTCCAGAATCATGTTTGCAGGTGTTGTAAGCAAGCGCACCGAGTAAAGAGGTGAAGGTAAGAGAACCAAACATAGTATACTGTACTCGGGGTTTGCATACCCAGCATTCCACCCACCCTCACTCTGTATTTAGCACGCGATGAACCCCCCTCCCCACCCCCCCTTTACATGACAAGGATCTACAGATCACCATGACCTCACCATCCAAGAGGCTTGTGCATCCACATGATCGGGGGGATGGCGGGTAGATGAGGGTGTTCACTTACAATTTAACATGATGTCATTAAACTGGACACACACACTTATCACAACCCAGACTTGACCTCCATGTTTACGGGAACCCCACACTCTGCAATCAAAGTGTGCTTTCGCTCAGGATGGTGAAAAAAATGCTTTACAGACTCCAAAGATTCTGCTTGCACTGGCAACTTTTAAAACTGAGCTTGCAGTTAATGTTAATCATTAGGTGGATGCACGGGTGTTTATGAGTGTGCGTTATTAATACTCCAAAGGCAGTCAGTAGGGGGATTTGGGAGGCTTCTTGGGTTTCAGGGTTTCTGAGCTCACAGACAAATGTCCATACATGGTGGGTTTCTTCTTCATCCAAGCCACAAATGACTTGGACTCTTTTTTTCTAAAGATGCCAGTCCAGCAGACCCCACGCTGCAGAGCAGGTTACAGTTTACTGCATCCTATACACTCCTCTGCCTGGGTAAGCTCCCGTATGGCAGCAGGTGCTCAAAACAGAATTTGGATGCAAACTAGGAGCTGGATACAAAGCAAACTTGTGACCAGGGTGTCAACAGATTGCTCTAAATGTGATTTAAGTCCCAAGAGAAGCTGAGAAACTCTACGTGGGATGGATGACAATCATTGTCATCTACCTCAACAATGTTTGCTGTTGTAAACAAGGTACTTAAGCCCTGACTGGTCCACTGGGACTATTCAGTAGTCAGCTGCAGAAAACTTGTACTTAGACTGCTCACAGTCACAGTAAAGTTGAGCTTTACTTTTGCAAAAATACAAGCAAATCAGCATATGAGCAATGAAAATATGCAAGAGAGCATAGCTGTGCTGAACTCTGCTGAATTAAATATGCATTTATTTTTCTTTTTTTGTGTTCCCTGATGAAACATTTATTCAAACATTCGTTATACTGATGCAGTATTGCAAAAGCTGTGCTACATCTATGCAAAAAGCACCTTTATAAAGGGTTAATGGTGCATTAATGGATGCATCTGGGCTTTGGTTTGTTTAACAAATAAGATCTCAGTCAGTCCTGAGCAGTGACACATCATGCCTGTCTGTCAACTACTCTCTGACCTTATCCACCTGTCTGTCTGCCTTCACATTCTCATTTGTCTGGTCATCTATTTGCAGTTGCAGACAGTCTATCCTGCTTGTGTTTGACAGTTGATGCGCTATTTCGTCCATGTTTTTCAGTGATGTCATTTAGGTGCAGTGTGCCAGGTCAGAAGGCCCTGGAGTCACCACCAGCTGTTTTTGCTCCTGTTTTTTTTTTTTTCTGCCATTGCTGGACAAACTCGGAGCCCATCTCTAAACTTTCAGTCTCTGAGCTCTAAGAGATGCACATAAGGTGGTTTTACTTTTCACTGCATTGCAAAATCAACTCTTCTACCAAGAAGTGTTCTGGTTTTGGGTTTTTTCCAGAAATTTGTTGCAAGACTAACTGTGGTTTTGTCTTGCGTAAATGTTTTCTGCATCATCAGAGGAGAAAGTTTAAAAGATACAGAGCAGATACTGTACAGTAACAATACAAAATGTATGAAGTGAAACTTACAGAAAATGAACAATATAATTTTTGTTCATAAGAATGAAAAAATAGCCATGCATTTACCCATATAGTTTTTAAGGAAACATTATTACATTGTTTGTCCTGGATAAAGGCTCTTTGCATGATATATCACGGTACCAATAAAACATGCTACTCTAACACTGAAATTAAGCATTGAAAAAGGAAAAGTGTACCTTCAAAAATTAAAGCCAGAGTTGGTAATCTGGCTCAGAAACATTTTTTGTTCTACTGGGTGAAATGGTCCTTCCATCCTTGACAGTAGTCAATACATCATGTATTCATAAAAAGGGAAAAAGTCAGACCTCTGTGAGAGCTGCAGTTCTGTAAAAACTCTGACCAACCTGGAACTCTGACCAGGAATTGGTCAATCGCAACTTATAAAAAGGACGAATCGATGCCTTTATGTCTGTCTCTGTCCCTCCCCTCTCTCCGTCCCCCACATGACCCCCCTGTGCACCACTCACTGTACAAATGTACACAAATGTAGCTAATGGACTGCTAACTGCTGCTGCGCCAAAAAAACAAAACAAAACAACAGATAAGGATTAAGTCTCGGAGGCGTTGACGTTTGCAGTGTGGACTTTTTACACTGCAGAAGGAGTTGGAGGTGAGTGGATTAAAGCTTTTTAAAACGTAGTATGTCAGCTGTTTACTATCAAGCTAACCAGCTATCCACTCGGCTGTTATCGTTAACCTGCTCGTAAAACATCGGCGCACATGCCCCTGCGCTCTGAGGGCGTGGTTTCGGGTGGTGCATTTTTTTAAACTATCGCTTGCTCAAACCGTTTTCCCAACATTGCCAACCCTAGCTTTAAGATGAAGCAAATTTCTCAAAAATGCAGCAAGTTCCTTTTTTTTTTTTTTTTTTTAAGATAAAAGCAGTTCTTCCTGTATTTTTTCCTTGATGGGATTAAATCTTTTTAATACTTGAAAACATATTCCCATCCTGCAAGATAGCAACAACATCACATGAACTTGCAGAGGCATGTATGCTTTCCTGCATGGCTGGATTGCATGGATGGGCGTAGACGTTAAATGCTGAGGTGGGTCCAGTAGTACAGCGTGACCTATTGCACTGTTGTGGTCAAATTGTGAGGTGTTTTAAATAGGCAACCCCTTAGATTGGACTGTGGTGACTGACGAGCTACACTTTCCCTTCCTCGCTCTCTGGCTGCCTGCGCTTTCACACTGCTATGATGGATGCCCATCCCTCTGTAAATATAGCCCTACCCCAGCTAGTTAGCGTGGCTCGCATGTTCCAGGCCAGTGGTCATGAGTTAAATATATATACAAAATAAATACTTCCAGATTCAATTCTCATCTGTTGTTTAGACTGGTCGTTGCATAAATTCAAAGAGAAAATTAGGAGAACCATTCTGTAATGAAGAAAGAACTGTGGTCTAAAGCTCCAAAACCACAGAGTGACATATGTTTCGGAGACCAATGGAGGGAAACACTGTGGTTCTGCAACAGGCTACAGAAGCTCTGCCCATTGCTGTGGTGACTGAGGTGGCGAGTCACTGCCGTGGTTACTCATTGCCATGGTTTCCATCCAAACTTTGAATTTGTGTTCAAATGCCCCTTTATTTTGTGGAGTGGATTCTGTGGAGAGAGAAAGAAACCAGTGACCACACAAAGTGACGCAAGTTGGGAGACCATGATGTCTGTGAAGCAGCGAAATTTTCATTCAGGTGATGGAAAACTACACCTGCTTCATGAAGAGGGAACATGATACTGAAAGAAGAAGAATAACAAGGACTATAATACATTTTGTTTCTATTTGTGTTCCCTTATACAAATAGGAAATAAACCCACACACACAAACCCACACTGGTGTAATGATAAAACCGGAAAACATGTGTGAGTGTAAAATGAGTAACAGCAAATGAATAAGCATAAATGGTGTAATTCACTCAAACCTTTTCAAAGGCTTTCTTTTGGAAAAGAATTTAAGTAAAAACCAAAATACTGGCCCCTCTGGAGTCCACCTGCAGATCTTGGTCATCATTTGAGCAAATCTATTTAGTATTAATGAATAGGTGCTTTGGAACAGCATTTGTCTTGAGCTGAGTAATGAGAGGAGCTCTGATACCCTGAGCACTAAACATCACCCTGACAACAATGTGCATGACAAGAGTCATGACTAGAGCAGATAAAAAGATTGCCTTAAGCACAAAAAATACTCAGGAACATGTTACGTTCATCAAAACATACAGATCTCTGCTCCCAAGCACAACTTCATGGGTTATATGTTCATAATGTGCTCTTCATCAGTGATTCCCAAAAATATTTTCCTTGAAGACTCCCTTCATGCAAATACAAATGCTGTGCCCCAACATATATCAAGATTAAAGCCTTTTAGAAATTTTAATAGGGCAAAAACATCTGCACTGTGGCATTTCTCCTGGACATGTCTCATTAATGATGTGGTGCAGGGAAAATGAAGGTTACCAGGATTGACATTAACCACTACTGTAGCTCCACGATCCAACTGACCCCACTAAACCACATGGACCAAAACTGACTGATTGCAAAAGTAGTAACCTACTAAACAGTTTTTTAAGTCTTGACTGAGGATAAGCTTTTATTAATATATTGCAGTATAGTAGATTTGGATGATCCCTGTTTACTTTAGGACTCGATTTAAAATGCTGGTTGCCTGTGGACAAAATATCAAAATGATAATAATAATGAAAAAACTTAAGTGGATACAGGTAGAGTTGTCTCTGTGGCCTTCATTTTAACGACCACACAGGATATGTACAGCCGAAGCCTTAAGGACCCCTTGGGGGGGTCAGAAGCCTCAGGTTTGGACCCACTGCTTAAGAAACATCACTGTCATTTCTTCGTATCACCCTATTTTTACCTCTGCGAAAAGTCATTTTCCAACACATTTCCTCAATGTAAAAATGTCCTGGCTCCTCGCTTCTCGTTTGCAATGATGCTTAATGTTTTTCTTTTTTTAAATTTTTTGTCTAGCCTTATTTTGTTTCCTGCATTTGTCGCATTGTGTGACGTATCAAGCATATTTGTAAAATGGATGAGGAGAGATTCATTATAGAGGTCAAAGAATAACTGGTACTGTACTACCCACAACCCAGTCATTAAATACCCGGGAGCTGCTCCACAGAAGGAGAAGCCTGAAAGTCTCCCGTTCTAGTCTTGGATATCCTGGGAACAACAAAACAGGCCGGAGATCTGAAAATGAAGACTTCTTCTGTGTTTATATGGAAGTACAGACAGACCATTAAGAGCTTTGTGTGTAATAAGAACAATCTTAAATTATATGCTTAATTTAACAGTCATCCACGAGAAATGTGGTCTCTTTTTTGATGTTTCAAATCAATTAAATGATTATTATGCAGCTGTTTGGACAGAAATAAACCCCTGATATTCCTCAACACAGCTGGAAGGCTGCCTTGCAGTTGTCTCTTATTCTGCTGCATATTACTGAGAAAAAAAAAACATACATTTTTAAATAATTTAATAAAGACTTTCTGCTTCTGTGAACTTCACCATGAGCCATGGTCATTTGTGAGCTGCTTCACAAAGCTGTTGGTGCAAGTGGCAATACATGCTGGATATCATACTGTACATCATGTCACAGCAGTGTTGCACTGCAGGTAAGTTCTGGGCTTTACGGTCATGTTTGTTAAAGAAAACAACTGATTGTGGCTTAAATTTGGAAACACTCATGAGTTATATTTCCCTCACATGGCTTCCAATAATGGTACTTAAAGGTTTTTTTTGGACAACTTTCTTTTTTTCAACCTGGACCTTGTTTCTAGGAGTTTATACATGCATTTACTCACTGGTAAAATTTCTGTATCACTTTGACAATATTTAGATTAAAGCACCCTCCAGCTTACATCCATATAATGAGAGAGACGGGGCAGCAGGAGTGGTCCTCTCCATAAGGCATTATTTGCAGTAAAACCCCTTCATTTCACCAATACTTTAAGAAGAATAAACAAACGAACGAGTGCTATTGTCCCGTAAGTCCAGATTTAGCTCTCCGTTAGTTATCGGGGGCATTTTCCACACTCTACAGGGTGCGTTCGTCCCCTGATGCGTGCCGCAGCACAGCCGAGAATAGCAGCTTTCTACCCAGACAGCAGCAAACCGCAATCTGCAAAACTCTCACAGAACAATAGTAGTTGTTTATTCGTTCATTCTACCTAAAGTATTGGTGAAATGAAGGAGTTTTGCTGCAGATAATGCCTCATAGAGAGGACCACTCCTGCTGCCCCGTCTCTCTCATTATATGACTATATGCACTTGCACATATATGCAGATATAAACTCCTAGAAATAAGGTCCAAGATGAAAAACAGAGAAAGTTATCCTATCCAAATTTGGAAAAAGGCAGAAGTCAAAGTGAACTAAGACCTACTTAATGATGGTGTGTATAAAAGTGTTGAAATGATGAAAATTGGCCAGTGCCGTTGTTGTCTGTGATTTCACTTGTTATGAAATCTGTAGTTGTAGGCTCCTCCCAGCTCAAGCCAACTTCCAAGAACTGACCTTGCATAACTTTGCAACCCTTGGCAATGATGTTATGCATAGTGATGGCCAGGATAAGCTGAGAAGTATGAGACAAAATAGTTAAGATAATTGCAAATGTTTGCTTTAACAATCATTGCTTTGTTCTATGGTTTGCTTATGCTCGCTACCCTTGATTAGTTTGTGTTTATATTAGACTTGCATCAATATTTCTAGTAGAATACACCATTTCAATTTTGCTGTCAAGGTAATAATTATTTTTTATTTTGATAATCTTTTGTTGCTGACTGTACCTACTGTGCTACTTTTTTTTTTTTTTTTTTTTTTTTTTTTTTTTTTTTTTTTTTTTTTTTTTTTTTTTTTTTTTCTTTCTTTTCCTTTTTTTTTTTTTTCTTTTTTTTTTTTTTTTTTTTTTTTTTTTTTTTTTTTTTTTTTTTTTTTTTTTTTTTTTTTTTTTTTTTTTTTTTTTTTTTTTTTTTTTTTTTTTTTTTTTTTTTTTTTTTTTTTTTTTTTTTTTTTTTTTTTTCCCCCCCCCCCCCCCCCCCCCCCCCCCCCCCCCCCCCCCCCCCCCCCCCCCCCCCCCCCCCCCCCCCCCCCCCCCCCCCCCCCCCCCCCCCCCCCCCCCCCCCCCCCCCCCCCCCCCCCCCCCCCCCCCCCCCCACTAATGCAATATGTTCAAGGGTCAAAAGGGCTTAATGTGAGCTTGATTATGTTTTTTTTCCTAATTAATTAACAGTGCTGTATATTTTATTCAGTTTGATGATTTGATCTGCCTTGCCTCAAGCCACTATGGCAGAGATACCTCACATGGTTTAAGTCGAGCTCTTAATTCCTACTCCCCTCCTCATGTAGCCTAATTTTAGAAAATACTTTGATTGGTGGATTAGAAACAGTACATGCGGTTAAAATAACTATTGCTACTGTCTGCAGTCATCAGCGGTATATTATTAGTCACCTTAACAAGTTTCTCTGGATTTTGAAGTGCTATGAAACCAGCTGGAAAGATAGCAGTTCTTACAGGTGAGCTGTCAACACAGACGTTTTGTCAGATCAAACCACCATCGCAGCTCACGTTCACAGGACTCTGTGGCCCCATCACTTCTCTCTGAATTGTCTGAAAACAGACTATAAAGGTATTCAAAAGGGGGGGAGGATCATTTTAATCTGGCAGAGTGGAACAACAGATTCTTTTTTGAGATCAGTTCAGAAGAAGCTTATCACAGTGATCGTGACCACATTGGGAGGTTGGAATCTGGTCGTGTGAGAGTTGCTGTTGTCTTCATAACAATAGAAGGCCTTCTCTGCCTGCTGACTGGCTTCCCCTACAGTCACCCAATCATCTTATGTGCTTCATCCTCTGCAGTTTTTGAGTCATACTGTATATCATCCTTACTGAGGACAAAGACATGTCCATTCAAGTATTTGTCCTCCCTCACATACTGTAGTTTCAGCTACAAGTGTCCTGATAACTCATATTTCAGAATGACACAAGCATGTACTCTTAGTATTTTCTATTCAAGCTCATTACCTCATAATTAGATTTATGTTTGAGGACAATGAAATTCAAATGCATTTTCATTTACTTAATTACAGTTTGAAACATTTGATTTGTAATAAACTAATTCCCAGAATAGTGCGATGAGCAGTCACACATACAGCATGTCTGGAATGTAGGAGGAGCTGATTGTAGCTCTGGGAAAAATATTAGCTCTAACAAATAAAGAGCAAAGGTTGTTTTGAGGGGATACACTTTGACACATCATGCTCCTGTGGTGTTTCATTCAGCTTGTACAAGATCAACACCCTGATGCAGCTGAATGGATTGCAGTCTTCATCAATGCTATTTGTGTTTCTTACAAATAAATCCCCTCACTGCAAAGGCCTATTGTTTATTTCTGACCATTTTTCCCCCTTCAGTTAAAGGTTGAATATGGAATACGGACAGAACAGCGACATCACGTGTGTCTCGGTTGTAGTTGCAACGGCAGAAAAACAACTCCAGCCGCTGGGATGCCAGGCTCACTGCCGATACGCAAGTGAGTAACAGTCTGCAGCATTTCCAACAAGTAACACAGAGGAGTTTATAACCGACAGCTAACGTTAGCCATGTTAGCAAACAAGCTAGCTTACCGATCCAGGAGGAAAGTCGCCATTTCAGTGTTTTACTCCGTGGAAAACGTTTATGTGGGTCCATTTAGTGAAGTCTTCACCTAAATTTACTCCAGGTTTTGCTCTTCTCAGGTCACTCCTCCTCAGAAACAGATAACAATATCTCCAGGGCTCTGAAGCAGCTGCTTCACTCGTCGTCTCCACGGTTTTTCCCTGTACAAGCCTGACTATGACCGAAATATTGTTTCCACACAGAGATCGCATTTGGCAACCTGCAATGGCGGCGTGTATTGGCTTATAGACGTAAATAAAATGCCATTATCGAACCCGTCAAAATTTATTTTATAATTATTTTTAGGCTAAATATAATTTTTCTGGGAAATGTTGTACTTTCATTCTGTACACCCCCAAACGACCTGTGGAGGTATTATTTTTTTAAAAATATAGCTTTTAATAAAAATGTTCCATATTCAACCTTTAATCAACCATGCATATCATTTTCCAAAACATATCTTTTTGTTTTTTACTGTAGCACTTCATGTGTTGTCTGGTTCACATCAGAGATGATAAGCCGTGCGACAGACAGCTCGTTTATCTGTTATCACTGTGTTCGCCCACCTATCAACACAATAGCAACTGAACACAAGACTGACTTCATGCCCTGATGGAGTGTATCATTCTCTACCTGTGTGTACGGGCTCTTAGAGAACTCATTGTTAATCTCAAGTGGAATGCTATGGGAGGAATAAAGAAAACTGTTATCTGTTGATATGTGACTGCCACCCAAAAGCGAGAAAAACCCCACTAACACCTTGTATTTGTGTGGAAAATTACACGTAACAGCTACCCACACTTACCTCAAACAGTCTGTAACCTGCATGACAAAGTATCCAGTCAACATAAGTATTAAGCAGCACAAATTGTTTGTTTGCCACCCTCTTTGCTCATCTATTTTGAGCTGTCATGGTAACCATGGCGACCAGGTTCACATCAGTAGAGAGGACTCAACCCTGTAATTTCTGTGATTCAGCTTAGTAACGGAGAACTGTTGTGTGGAAAATTATGTGTGTATGAGATTTACTATGTGTAGGGTGTTAAAGTTTTTTTTTATTTTACAGTTTTACAGCCCCTCTCATGTCTCGGGAGAAATGTCAGCGAGTCCAAGGGCCAGAGACACTGAAACAGAGCAGTCATAAGGAAAACGTTTAAAGTATTCTGTATGTCTTGTTTTTGCATTTCATTACAAGTTTACATCAAAGTGGTACACATAAGAGGGACTCATATTCCTTTTCTTTTAGCTGTTATTCTTCTGTGACAGGGTTATTTTTAAAAGGGCTAATGGGGTATGGGGTTGAGGTGGGCATAATAGGGTCGTGCATGAGTCTGTTTTTGATGTTGTTGTTGTTGTTTTTTGTTTTTTATCCATAGTATTTTGATGTTAATTGTCAATTACTATGTGAAGTACTTTGTATTGTTTTTATGCATGAAAAGTGCTATATAAATAAAGTTGATTTGATTTGATTTGAATAACTTTTACAGATAATGACCCCATCACATCAAGTTTCAAACAGTAGCCAGTGGATATACAAAGTGCTTCACAGTGACCCCATCACTTCAACAGATTAATAAAAATTCAATCCACAATCTAAAACACTTCAGGTTTGTTTATTTTCAGTTTGTATAACAGAACTTGTGAAGCTTTGGTTTGGTGGACGTGTTGTTTACAATAAAACAGCAAGTACAAGTCAAACTGTTTATTTAAGCAGAAACACTTCATGCAGGTTTTATCGTCACAGAAAGCATCACTGCAGGGCTTTGCTGGCAGTTATAACTTTATATCCGTAACTATTATGTGGACATTACCTCACATTATCTCTTGCTCAGAGTTGATGTCATTAGATTCAGACTGTCTCTTTAGAATAATGAAAAACAATTCTGTCATTCCAGTCAGAGTGATAAAACTGCAGTTGTAAAGGAGCTCCTGACTTGTATTTGCTTGTCTATATTTGGAGCTGAATTTGGAGTTTCTTGTTTGTTTGTTTTTTTTTTCATTCATGCAACTCAACTTTGTCCCACTTAACTGAATGTGCTTGAACGGTACAGAGTACAAGACTGACGTCACCTTTCAGTTTTTATTTGTGTGATAATATGTCACCATTAGCTCACGCTGCTTTCACTTACCTCTGTGCTAGTTGTTTGACACCTCTGTGATGTCGCCCTGCGATAACAATGTACAGCTTCCACGCAGGATCTTAAGTCTTCAAAAAACCCAACATGGGTTGTTCAGACTGTGTTTTAAATTCCACGCATATGATGACACAACCAGCGGCTCTGTAGTGAGAGGGGAGAAGTGTATACATTTCTGTTTCTACATGGAAAAACTGGGAGATTGATATACTAATGTAACTGGCTGGAGCTCTCCTGGTAATAGTTGTATTATTAGATGTCTAGAGTCAAGAGTCTGAGAGGCCAGGACCACCCTAATTTGACTCATTACCTTTACCTCATACTTTAGGAATCCAGTAACCCATGCACACTGATCCTTAACAAACTAGTACACTGAACAAAACCTAAGGAGATTCCCTCGTGTTAATATTTGTCAGACCTCTGTGAGGTTGACTGCCTGTCCATCACAATATGAAGCGAATAGCTGACATAGCATGGTATCAATAAGAATTCAGACGTGTCATCAGCTCTGTGTGATTCAGGACGGAGGCAGCAAAGAGCTTATCCTGCCAATAACTCATGTCTCCCTTGTTCTCAGCAGCCACTCGCACACATGCACTCAGGCTCTCTACTCTCATTCCTTCCATTCCTCATTGATCTGCCGTCCAGGTCCTGGAGGTAGAGGAGGAGGAAGACGGGTAAAGTGATCAAGCTATGACATCACTGTTTGGCTACTTCATTCTAAGATCTGGAGGATCCATGTGCATTTGTGTGTATTTGCATGTCTGTGTTTCTCAGACTTAGAGACGGGGATATAATCTCACTGTAAGTAACAATTTCCTCCCCAGACGTGAGGGGTCCTGGGACACTAAAGGGACGAGACTTGTCTAGACACATGATTTCCACTATGAATAAAAACATCTCTCAGAGCCGTTTTTATAGTCTGTTTTAATGTAGTGCTAGTGGATCAAATAACAGTCAATTTGTCCATGCATCTCTCTGAATGATTTAACACCTGGCCAAGATCAATAATCACAACCAAATGTGGTGGTTACCGCGAGAGATGAGTCATTTAAAGCTGCTGGGGGGATATTAGAAAGTCTATGGCTGAAGCAATAACAGGATGACAGGTAGGCACACCACCTGGTGGAAATAGGGAAGTCTGTATGACACACGGGTGCACACGCAAGTGGACGACTTTTACAACATGGAGTCATTATTGTGCTCTGTGGTTTCCAGGCAACAAGTTTAATTCCAGTAGGCATGGTTTCAGGTGTCCCCTCCTTCCCACCGTCACGTATCAAATAGCCCTCTTTCCCTTATCTCCCGTCTCGTTGCTTCACTTCCTCACTGGCTGTCACAATCAGGGCGCACACGCCCTCAAAATGCCCGTAACCACACCCACATGTCCTTCCGCCGGGAGGACAGCTTTTTATGGGCATGGGCGTCAGCATACAGGTAAACCAATAGAAGGTGACACAAAGGTGACTTTTTCTTTACTTCTCTTTTGAGTAAATTTCCCAACAAAGAGCTGAAGGAAAACTGGTCAGCAAGACTTGCACTCATAGCTCTGAGACACAAAACTTAAAGTATCATAAATGTCTCCAGCCAGACAGATCAGACATAATCTCATGATCTAATTTCTTTCCTCTGATGGAGACATCACACATTCACTAACATTAACGGGCAGACTGAAACCACCTCCTTACATCCGTCTGAATCAATAATGCTCTCACTCTTAGTAAGAATTTCACCTTTAGGAGCCACTGACAACTAATCTCTCACTGCACATGCAGGAAGTGCTCACTGGAAAATGTCAGGAAGCACATTGCACACTTTATTCCAAACAATTTATCACTGCTTAGTCTGTCTCTTATCCAGCTACCAGGCCCATGCCACCCACTCCTTTTTTTTTTTCCTCAACATTCCTGATATCAGACAATGCAGAGAGGACTTTTCCAGCCAGTCAGCCGTCCTGTGGGTCCACATCAAAAGTGCTTTCGGGGTCAAACTCACCCACACACTCCTGGGTGTGACGAGGATAGTGAACCTCCTGCAAAGCGTCCAAAGAACCACAACAATAACAGACACTCCTGAAAAAACCTAACTATTGATGTCATGGTGTCTGTTTTGTGTGTGTGATTGTATGATATATGTAGAGTAGGGCTGTCACGATTATTTTGATGATCGATTAGTCAACGATTATTTTGTTGATTATTTGACAAATGGGATCATGCGAAAATTGTAGCATATTTTCAGAACCAGCCAAAAGTTTGGACACTTTCTCACTGAATCTAATGGAAAAACATGTCCAAACTTTGACTGGTAGTGTGTGTGTTTGTTTAGGTCAATAAACTATTCTAGAAAAGATGACCAGACAGAAAGACAGACAAGGCAGTGGGAGATACAGTGGCAATTCTGAAAAGAAAAACAAAGCTTATAAACAATAAGAGATTAGTTGATTGTGAAATTAGTCACCAACTATTTTGATTGTCAGCGATTAGTCGATCAATCAACTAATCGACTAATCGTTGCAGCCCGAATGTAGAGCTCCAATATTTTTCAGATCTGTTGTAAATTGGCTCTCTGAGATACTTTGGTAAACTGTACCTAAAGGGGGTAAAAAGCTAGATAGTAGGTTGTTTAACATCAGATATTTACTCTAAGCAGTTAGGAAACTCATAAAGTTGCTTCCTGGGGCAGACCCAAGGTATGTGGAAGTATGTACATGTGTCTGATAGTGATTTTGTTTGGGTGTGTCAGGAGGTTTGCACAGTTTATGGTGTGCCTAAGGTGTGTCTCTAATCGTTATCCGGGATGTAATGTGACAGTACAACTTTATGGCAATAAACATAAATATTTCACTGAACAATTCAGAGGAAGATGAAAGGGTTTGGGTCAGTGTTAGCTTTCTGTGAATGATTTATCAGCATATTTTAGCATTGCTATGCAACACTAAACACTGATGAGTTTCACCCCTCATGCTTACGCCATAATTAGACAAGCGCAGTGTCCTCTTTAGTGACTGCATGCAGGCTGCTGTGATAAAATCAGACTCTTTTTGGCCAAATTAGCATCACGATCTTCCCTTCAGCTTAGTTGACATGAACACATGGATGTAAGAGTTTCTCTAAAGCAGCTTAGTGTTGAAAATTGATCTTTTAACACATTTCACCAGCTGCTGCTGATGTAACACCTCCACTTGCAAGTGAGGACACTCTTAAGGAGTGTTTTCCTTAAAACAAGCCTGCATAGTGGCAAACAGCTTTTATTTTACTGCCTTCCACATCAAACAAAGTGGAGCCACTCATAAGTTTGTCTCCGGACGCAATTTACTGGGGCAGGTTTTAAGAGAGAGAGTATAAACTGTCTAACTGTGGTTGGATCTTCTTACAAAAGGTAAGTGGACGTTGATGTAACTTGAAGAGTGTTTCCCATGGAGCGCTGGCCATTGGCGCCCTCTAGCGGCCACAGTGGTTCATGACGTTGGTGACTTCAAGAAAACTATAGAAAGAAATGGTAGAACTTTAAAAAATAAATAAGTTTTTCTGTATTTTTTTTTAAAAAAGTTACTGCCACTTAAAAAAAATATATCTGTATCACTTTTACCTAATCTTATCACATGACTCCAAATAATCAACAATGGTAAAGTAGTGGCATTATGGATCATGGTTTGCATTTGCTGTTGCACAGCACCCTCTACTGGCAGAGAGAGGTTATACTTCTTTTAGTTGAATATGTTTGGATGCATTTGGTTTTAGTTTACATGAAAATATTGACGTGTTTGCAGAAGGTTTAGTGACCATTTAAGCTAATGCTTTGATGTACTCTTCACTGTTGCTATCATATTTCTATAAATTCAATGCACTGTTGTGTCAAAAAGTTAGCTTTCAATGGCAGAAAAAAATGTTTCTTTTTATTAGTTTTAATGGTAAATAATATTTTTCCTGAATAATACTTAATTTCTTCACTTCCAGTTTGTTGATTTTATTCATAAATTATTATGCAACACAGCTAGAATGGCATTTTGAATAAAAATCTTCCAAGATTACTTTAGCTTACATGATCATAAAAATATAAATCTACAGTTAAATAGCGATGAAAGCATGAAAAAAAGGAGAGCATATTCAAAATTTTTATTGGGATTGTTGCAATGTTTAATGGACATCATGTGCATAAACTCACTCATTAAAATACATTAATAAAATAAATATGATGTTCTTTTAAAACAGGATTTTCAAGTTTTTTGTTTGCTATTTGTTGGAAAAAATCCCATTTGTAAATCAGTAAACCAACAGATGTATAGTGTCTGTGCCTCCCTGTATGATTTTTGTATCCTATATAAAAAAAAAGATAGGTAATAGTCTTAAGAACACCTCATACAAAAGACCTACTTGTATTTTAAATGCTGTTAATCTAGAAGAATCATTTAGTGAAACAGCCCAGCACAGAATATAGCAGCAGCAAATAAACAACAACAGAAGAATCGCTGTCTTCAGTTGCAATGTTAAAACTCAAATAACATTACAGGCTAACATTAGAAACTCTCTTTATACACAGTGTATTTTAAACCCAACAGGCTCCAGGAAGGCGGCCTCTACCCTCTATTTCAGGACCTTTTCCCCCCTGCTGGTGGTAAGTTAGGAGGATGTTTGTGGTAATAGTCAGGTGGGGTGGGATTTGGGCTTGCATTCATCCCTGTGGGGACATAATACATGCTCTCCAGGTAGCTGTGGTCCAGTGGTGGATGATTTTGGGGCTCTGGTTTGGACCCCGGGCCTGAGGTATTCCTGTAGCTGACCCCAGGCCCGCTTGGGTGCATTGCTGCTGCAGCCGAGGCCTCAGGATATCGGGGTGGCTGAGGCTGAGCCTGGGGGTGGGCTAAAGGAGGAGGAGCTGCACAAGGCATGTACTGTGGCGCAGGGGCATACATGTTGGGGCTGTGGAGAGGTGGGAAGGGGGCTGCTGAAGGAGGGTACAGGCCTGAATGTGACATCGCTTGCTGTGGGATGAGGACTTCCACATACTGGCCAGTTTCCGGATCAAACAACATTTTCCTCAGTGGCTGAACAGGCACCTCAATGTAAAAATATTTTCCTGTTTCAGGATCCAGGAGCACTCTGCGTGGTGTCTGTCCATAGCTACTTTCTGAGTACAAACTAGAGCTGTCCCCCCCGTATTCAGACCCAAAGGACGGCCCCATGTTTTGAGGGCCACACAAGTACTGGGGATCCATAGAAGAAAGACCAGGAGAATGACCATGACCAGGATCGCTGTAAGGAGCCCCAGTAATACTTGGTGGCTGCTGATGAGGAGATCTGTGCACAGGAGGCCTTCGGGGGTCTACGTGCTGGTTTGGCTGCAGTGGGCGATCAGCAGAACAGGCCTGCATGAGGTGGGGAGGGCAGGGAGCCGACTGGTGGAGAGGCTGGTACATGGAAGGTGGCTGGTTTGGACCAAGGGGGCTTGATTTGGGAGAGCCTGGTTGGTAACTCATTGGCTGCGGTTCAGGTCTGCACTGATGGGGGCGCAGAGGGGGCTGGGTCATTGGGTAAGGAAGCGCCTGGCCCGGTGAGTGTGCTGGGGCAGGTGGGGTGAGGTTATGGGGGCTGCGGTGATGGTGCGGAGGGCCGGGAACAGGATGAGACGGACAGCCAGCTGTGCAGGAGCAGGGAGGATGGCGGGATGAGGGCTGATAGCGATTTTGTCTCACGGGAGTCAAATCTGGGAGCAACAGTGGACTGAAACTCTCTCTCTCATCGTAGCTTGGAGGATCATCTGAGGTGTAAAAATGTAGCTCATCTGCTCTCTGGGCATGCTCACTGGAGAGAGATCTGTGGCCCCGCTGATTTGTGTATCTCGGTACTTGTGTTGTGGAAACAGCAGTGGGTTGTTTTGCATTGTTTGACGTAACAGGCATAGCTTGCTCATGAGGGTATGTCACCCTGGGGTGCTGCAGTTGGCTGTCTGGATCCATAAGGACTGGCTGGATGGCTTCGCTGGGTCCAGGGATTTGGTTCGGTTTTGGGTCAGAAACTGGACCTGGAGCAGAGATCACACCTAAGCCAGTGGCTGATGTTGCTAAAGATGCAGGCTTTTGTGCATGTCTTGAGCTCTGAGGTGAGGCAGCAGGTTGCTGCTGCGCCTCTGCGTCTGATGATGATGATGTTGGATGGTTGGAGAGACTGGGGATGGTGGTTGTCGTTGTTTTGTGAGGTGGCGGTTTGAGGCTGGACACTGTGGACACAGCCAGTTTTCTTGAATAGTTTGATGATGCGGACTCATTGGAAATTTTCCTATAAATTGTGGGTGAGCTCACCACAATAGTTTGAGGCCTCTCTTCGCCTTGTGGTTTTCCATTTGACAACCCTGTTGATGCTCTCTGGGCTTCATTTGGTATTGCTCCTAAATCTGCAGGTTTAAATTTGCAGCTCGGTTTCGGAGGCACGGCTGGCTTTTGAGAGTTTTTAGCTATAGATTTGACTTCGATAGTTTGAGGCCTGTGGTTTCCTGTAGAGTTTGTGGACATTTCTTGTTTCTGTGGTTCTTTAGACAGCGATTTAACCTCGATTGGCTGCGGTTTGAATCTCCGTATTGCAGGGGACCTTGGGGGGAAAGTTGGATCTAGTCTTTTCACTGCTTCAAAATCTCCTATGTCTTTCTGTTTGGCGAGAGGGGGTGTTTGCTCCTGTGCATTAGCTCTTTGCTTTGGGGTTTCTTTTCTTGGAGGCTTAGCGCTAACTCCCTCTTCCTCTCTGGGCTTTGTGGGGACATCTGTGATGTCAGCTGCTGATGGGCCTGAAGTGGGAGATGAAGAAGAGAACGTCCTCTCTCTGGTAGACTCGGTCACAGCTACATCTGATGAAGGGGTGGTCTGAAGGGGGATCTCCAGGCAGTTCACATGCTTACGGGGAACTCCTTTACCTCCAGCTGTATTCTGGTTATCACCCACCACTGCTCCAATGTCAGCTTGGTAGCCTTTTTCCTTTAATAGCATAGAAACTGAGTGGCTACCACTGCCAGGGGTGGTGGGTCCAGGTGAAAGTGAAGGATCAGGAGCTTCGACTGGGGCGGGAATCTCCTCCTGGGCCGGAGATGCAGACGTGTTGGTTTTGTTCAGCCTCTCTCTTATCAACACAACAGCCGTAGACACCTCTCTTTCTTTACTGGGCACTTTAGGAAGGCTTCCGAGCATGGGGGGTTTTCTGTCTGTCCTCGTCACCACAGGCTTGTCTTCGCTTTCGGATATCTTGTGGCTTTCTGTCACGGTCTTTTGTGTTTCAGCTGTAGTGTTTACATCATGTTCGTAGAGCCTCGGAGTTGCTGAGTTTCCTGTTGTATGATCTGGAGTGTTTGAATTCAAGGACTTAGTTTCACTGCTCACCTCCATAGAGGACTTCGAAGAGGCCAGAGGCTTTTCATCCTCATCCTTCTTGTTGCTTGACATTTTATTTTTTTCATCTTTACAGCAAACAGCCTTGTATTCTATTTGCATCGGCTGTGGACCCGACAGAGGATTTCCTTTGCTTTTAGCAGGTGGAGGTAAGTTTAGCATCTCTGTGTCTTTTGCTTCCTCTTTTTCCTCTTCTTTCCTCTCAACCAGAAGCTCTTCTTCTCTTGCCTCTTCCCTCCCTTCCTCCTGCATAACATCCCTCTCTTCTCTTGCTGTGGGCTCATCCCTATTTTTCTCATTTACATCTTTCATCCTCTCCTCATTTTCATTCGATGGCAATACAGCACTTGCTGCCTTGAAGGATAGATTATATGTATTTTTCACAAGCCGCCTCACATCTCTAACTTTATGAATGGGGGCCTTAACTCTGCTGCTCTCCTGTTCTTCCTCTGTTTTCTCATCTGTGCTGGTCTCAGGCTTCTCCTCTTTTTCTCTGACGGATTCATCCGGTGAAAAAGCTGCTGGTTTTTTTTCTGCCTCAGGTGTGAGACAAACACGTAGTGAAGCTTTCTTTTTCTCCACAGCTTTGAGCGTAATCTCCTGTGTTTTAGATGTGTAGGCGCCAGAGTCACCCTGCAGCAGTTGTTTGTGGTCCTCTGTGTTTTCACATTCCTGGTTTCTGTTTGTTACCCTCGCATATGTGCCACTAGCTCTTCTGGCAGAAGCAGACGGGGTATTTGCTGAGTGACTTTCCTCCATTACGTCTGTTTTATTATCCTGTAATCCAGGTCTGGAGTGTTTACTATCATATGGCCCTTTTAATTCTGATTTAATCTCTGATCTTAAAGATGCTGCGCTCCTGCTTTGAGAATCAGCCTCTTCGCTGTCAGTCTGAGAGAAGGTAACGCTTCTGCAGCTGCTGGATGAGCTTGGCCTGTTACTAGATCTTATTCCGTAGCTTTTAGATGGTTTTAGTTCATCCTTTGTGCCCGGTTCCTCTCTTACAAAAGATGAAGGGTTGTAATCTGACTGAAGACCAGAACTCTGATTCCGTGAGTCAGGTTTTGGGCTCGCTTTAAGAGGTGCCTCTCCACTCTCTGTTGGTGGCATCATTTCTTCACCTGCTTGTTCATCATCAGGTTGCCTGTCAACACTTTGCATCTTCTTGGACAAAACACTCTTAATGAGGCATGAGGCCATTTTGGTTTTAGTGCATGTTTCATCCATAGAAGCAGATTTCTGGAGTTTGGACTGTCTTTCCTTTTGTTTACTGGGCTCGGGGCTGCACTCCGAAGGGAAACAGTCTTGCATTGCTGCTGGTGTGCTGTGTTGTCTCAGAAAGGTCCCTCTTGGGTGACTCTCTTTAGGTGGACTTTCTACCATCACAGGTAGTCCAGGGCTGCTGTTTTCACTGCTCTCATCCTGCTTTCCGTCACCATTATTCTTCCTTTTCAGCTGGATCTGTCTCTTCGGCACTCCTTTTTTCGCCTTCCTGTAATCCTCTCTTTCCACAGCCACATCTATGCATTCAAAGCTGCCCAGCTCATATCGCCTTGAAGGGTCAAGGCCATCTGAGTAGTACGCAGATGTTTGCGGGAAGGAGAGCTCATCGTGGTCCAGCTTCGGTGCGGAACCTCTGAAATCAGCGTAGGCCGGCCAGGCAGCGTTGACCACAGCTGGACTCTCCTGGGTGGAGGGTTGAGAAATGTTTGTAGACGAACGGTGGCTTGAGTTGTACATGTCAAGGTAATCTACTTCAGGGCTCGACAGGCTGCGGAAAGCCAAGTCTGTGAACCACTTCACCTCATTGTCTGCTTCATCCAGTTCACTTCCCATGCTGGAGCTGGAGCTCTGACAAGGCCTGTTTGCGGCAGCTCGTCCAGGAGCGCTCCTCTTGTTCTGAGGCGCAGGGGGTCGAGGTCGTCTGCTGGCACCTCCACCCCTGCCGTCTTGTTGAGAAGCAAGTCTAAGCAGACTCTGTTGTTGCTGTAGCTGTCTTGTCGCTAGCAAGCTCTCTGAATAGGAATGCGCTGTTGGCAGTCCCTGACGGGTCTCTCTGCTTGTGGGAGCTGCGCTGCAACTCACAGGTCCTTTTCTATTCCTGGCACTGAATGACAGCTCAACCTGTTCCCCTCTGTAACTGGTGACCCGCTGCCACCCCTCCCCTCGTTCAGGAGCCCGCTCCTCCCTCTCTCTCTCTCTGTCCATCTCCCTCTCCCTTTGCCTCTTCATACCTACATCTCTTTCCTGCTCCAGTGGCATTTCCCTTTCCAGCTCCAATTGCCTTCCTTGCCTGACCCAGTGGGGTTGGCTATTATTGTCAACAGGGTCATCATTGGGGCTTTCCCTATTTGTCGCGGCTTTCTTTAAATTACCACTTGATGAGGATGCTAAAACCTGAGAGGGGCTACGGCTTCTGTTCTGCCACTGTCTGTATGGTTTCTGAGGGGCTATGATGTGGACAGGTGTAAACCTGGTGAGAGGCGGAGAGGGAGTCTGCCTCCTGTTTACATGGTGGGACATGTCCTCTGTAAACCTGTCTGTGTTTTCACGTTTAACTCTGGTTAACAGCTGTCTTCTCGAGTTCACAGGTGTGCAGTTTGATGCTGGGGAAAAAATGCTGTTGGCAGAAGTCAGGGAATAAGAAGAGGGTTGAGGATGGAGGCTTTGTTGTGTCTGCAAAGTTTGGTTTGATGAAGCCCTGTGGACAGGGGAGATGTTGGGACTCCTGTCCTTAGGAGCTATAAGATTAGAGGAGGGAGACTTGATTTCACTTGGGGAATTTATATAAGTATTTTCTTCCTGATAAAACGGGGAGTGTAGGTCTGGTTTTTCCTCAGTGAAGGAAACTACTCTTGATTTAGCTTGAAGATATTCTTCCTTTGTGGTTTCCTCTATTTCTTTGGTTTGCTGTGTCAGTGAACTGTCGATACTTTTATTTGATGAGACAGATATAGGTGAATGAGCTGCCACTACTGGTGAGATGCTTTTGACTTCAACAGCAGCTTCTTTCTCTTTACTGTCAAATGTGGGTGACTCACTGTCTTTTGTCAGATGTGTCGATTGTATTCTTATATCACTAGAAAAAGAATGAGTTTCACTGACAGGTGTGTTTCTGACAGAATGATCGGGTTGTGTATCCAGAGGATTATATTCTGTGGGAGGGGCTGCTGCTGAATGTGGATAACTCTGCTCAGGAAATGCAACAACAGGAGATGGATCTCGACTTATGCACGAAGGTGAAGGACTTTGATGCTCGTCAGATGAAAGGGTTTGATATCTCGGTTCTGGTGAAGGGGTGAGATGATTTGGCTGAGGCGATGGCGTTTGAGGCAAGAGCGTTGCTTCAGAGCTCAGGAAGCCTGATATCGGAGATGACCCTCGCGGTGTACAAGTGGACTCTGCTGCACTGCTGTTTACACTGTCTCTGCTTGCCTCAGAGAACATAAGGGTCCTGTCTGGCTCTGGGGTGGAGAGATGGGAGAGTTCAGGAAACGGGGGACTATCTCTGTCCTCAGGCTGAACAACGGAGTAAGAAATGCCTGTGATATGAGGACAGGAGGTGAAGCTTTTCGGTGATGCAGATCCAGTTGGGGGCTCTAAAAAAGGAGAGACTGATGTTGTTTCCACTTCAGAGGTTTGCTCTTTCCTACTGACCTCAGGTGAAGATGCTATAATCCTGATCTCAGGTGAAGGAGAAGTGTATCTGTGCTCGATGGGGGAACTATTGTCCCCTATTCCAGGTGATGGAGATAAACTATAACCAGCCACAGGTGAAGACACCTGGGATATGTTTCTTATTTTAGTTGAGGGGTCAGGAGAGGGACTTCTTGTCCCAGCGTTGGCTGGAGAAGCAGCACTGAGTAAGACTGGTGAGGCACTTGTATTTACTGAATCAGGTGAAACAGCGCTCCCCACAAGCTCAGGAGATGTTGCTATTGAAATGACGGGAGACGGAGGTGTGTATCGAGGGCCAGGAGTAGAAACAGTGCTGTGCAGTTCAGCTGATAACCTTGTACCCTGGCTCTCAGGAGTAGCTGCAGTGGCTCTTCCTGAAAGTGAGGGTTCTGAAATCAGTTCAGGAGTCTGAGCAGAATCTTTTATATCGGGCGTGGAACCTCTGCTAAATAGATCAGGTAGGGAGACCCTGCCTCTTAGCTCGTAGAAGGGAGATGATGCTTGTGGATCAGAGAGTGGGGAAGTATTTCTCAGCTCAGGGGAGATCGCTGTCCGGCCTGATTCAGACTCTGTCTCTAAACCACTGCGTGAAGATAAAGCAGATGAAAGGATGGATCTGGATTCAAAGTCGGAATCTGTAAAATTCTGAGAAAAGTGTGAAATCTCAGGTAACGGACTGCCGCTTGGACTTAAATGACGGGCTCTTGGCTCAAGCAAGTCTTGTGGGAAGGAGGGACTCGGAGTTAAAGATGGATTTGAGGGGCTGCTTTGTCGGTCAGTAAATGAAGGAGTTATTCTCGGTTCAGATTCTGAATGGCTTTGTTTCGAATGAGGTGATGATAATGATGATGATGATGAAGGTCTTTTTCCAGCTGAGGAGGAAGACAAAGATGACAGTCTCCCTTCAGGACTGAGGGTATTGGGGCTACTATGTCCAGGAGAGGGTGTCCTCTCACCACTGTTGAAGACTTGTGATGATGGGCTAATTGAGCTCAGCTGACGTTCTGGTGATTTATTCTTTGGTGTTAAATTTGCGATACTGTCCTCACAAACTTGTGGATGTTCTGAGCTCAGCACCTTACCCTCCAACTGCCTGCTCTCTGAAGACTCGTTTTGCAACGCAGGACTGTAAACCCTCTCTCCTGAGTCCTCAAAGCCCTCCTCTCCCTCACTGGAGCCCTGTGCAGTGTGGTACGAGCCAGAGGAATCGTTCAGTTCATCCACCGGGGGGGAGGCAGCCGCTGTGCTCTCCACCTCTCTTTGGGAAAGGACCAAAGCCCCAGCAGCAGGGCTGCTTGAGAGGGACGATGACTCACAGTCGTCCCCGAAAATGTCACAAAGACAGGTAGTCTCAGAGATGGCGCTGCGCTGAGAGGGGACGTTGATAATGTCGTAGATTTCAACGTGGTTAGGGGTGCCGTCACGATGGCAAAGGGAAAAGGTGCGGGGCGCACTGCGCAGGAAGGAGTAGCTGTCCCCTTGGAGAGTCCAGCTGTCCATTGCTAGTCCACAATCTCCAAATGCTCAGTGTGGCCGGTCCAGGCTGCTCCTTTAGTGTGCTCTTCGCTCCGTTCCTGCGCTAGAAATATGATATGGTTACCTGAATGGTGTGCAGCTCATTCATTCATACCAACAGTACTGCAGCATTAGCTGAAGATTATTGAGAGTTAAATGTTTAAGCATTTCAAAGCTTAAGCTTGATCATCTCAGTTTCATTTGCTTGCCATCAGAAAACACATCTTTTAATCATCAAATGTTCTGAGAATATTTACAGCTGTAACACCTTTATGACTATAACTGAAGAAACTGCAGCAGACAGTTTGAAATTAACATAAAATTTACTTTAATTTGACTACAAACCTTAAGTTGCATATATACAGACATTCTCCATGTGCTTAAAATATCACAATCTCATTTAGACACTATGAATAAACAGACGTTCAGTTTGAATTACAGTTAACTTCATCATCTGGAGTGAACATATTGAATTAGACCTGAGAAAAGCATAACTATAATCTATTCTGTTCACATGCAGAACGGACCAGAGAAGCAGGACATGCTCTTTGTGCAAGAAGACAAACAGAAAATGTCTGCTACTGTACCTTTGGCAACTCATAAAGCTTTCCCCATAGCATTGAGTTCATCAGTGTTGCAATATGTGTCCCTCATCCAACAAACTGTCTCTGCAAAAGACTCCCAAGTTGACAAGACCCTGTCCGCAGGGTGTATCCAGGACTGAGCAGCTCCACACATTAAAGTCTGCAAGTGCCACACTGACTGGACAACTTTAGAATGTCAAAGACACTGCCATGCATCAGACTTGAATAGAAAAAGCAAAGAGAGGGATCGCACTCAGACACATTACATCCCCTAATACTCTTCTCTATTTCTGCCCCACCCCTCTGAGCTGGCATCGGGGAAAGCGCTTACTGATGTAGCCTGGATCTTTTTTCTTCTGCAGGCTGGGGTTTGGTTGGGCATTGGCTTTTCTGCGTGAGCTGGGGTGGGGTACCTCACAAGGGGGTGGGTGGGTTTATAGTTAGCAGCAGGTGCTGATCAGGCCAGGACGGATAACTGTGCCTGGAATCTGACACTTACAGCCAGCTCAGTCACAGGGCTTCTCTATATATAGACCCATATTATCAGGGCCAGATAGACGTAGCTTTAGCCCTTTGCTTGGGCGTGCTGGTGGGAAAAGAAAGGGGAAATACTGCTCTTGAAGAATAGCACACACATTGTCCACTGGGCTGCAACATGTGAGGTTGTACTCTACATTGAGGGTGTAAAGTAAAACTTGTGTGCACTTGTCTATGTATGGCCCTATGTGTGGAAGCTAAGGTGTGGTTTGAGAACAGGTCAAAGGTTAACACTGACCATCCGACCCTAACGGCTCACATGAAATCCTTTGCACTGCTTAGCTAGCAAAACATGTATGGTAAGGTGCTGCTCTGACATATTTTAAGCTACTTCCTTCCACAAACAAATGTTCATTTCCAGGGCCCCCATGGCTAATGAAACTTTAGGTTTTGACACACATTCATGCTTGACCATGACACTGCAAAGCAGAACTGCCAACTGCCTGCACTTATCTAATAGTCATACAATAGAAAGGCCAACTGAGCTACAATGAGGTTGTCTAAACAAGTCTGACTGTGCTAAGTTCAGATAAGCCCTCTGTCCCTACTCTAATACCTCATGTGACTACCATTCATTCTCTGATTAAGTCATTGGGGGAAAACCCCTGGAAAAGTCACAAGGTGCAGCTACGATTTTATTATGTCTCAACACTATAAAGTTATAAGACATTTATGCATAAAAATGCGCATACATCCACTTCTCTTAAAGTATTGTTGCAGCAAGCAATTCAAGTGTGTACCATCTATGACATTATAGTGGATTTTTTTTTTTTTTTTTTACAAGACTACAGCTCTGTATTTTTAAACAGCAACAATACCTCAAAAACCTATTACTGTTTATAGACTCCAAATATGAGTTTAAAGATATCCTGGTCATTGATAAAAGAAGATAGATTATTATTGTTTTTGAACCACCACACTATTACATTGTGTTTAATAACGAAAAGAAAATTTTGCTTGGAAAGGATGTAAAATAATGCCTATTGCAAAAAAAGAAGAAGCTTTAAAATTATGGCAAGAAGAACATCATACTTGCATTGCTGCACTTGCATGCCTGGTATGAGATTGTGTGCAACTTAAGCGTGCTGAAGTGCTGATAAATTTAAACCCTTTGTGATTAAGTCAGTACAGTAAACTGGAGGAGGACTCAGTGGGAAAGAATGATGAGCACCTCAGCAATGGGGAGCTTTGGTCTACATCACTGACAGATTAGTCACAACTGCCTTCTCATGTCCAAAGACCTCACCCACCATCACGCTCACACAAAGAAGCCATGCAATAACAATACACTGCAAGGGTAGCTTAAAAGACAGAGAAGATCTACTATCTATAACTGACAGGGCAATGTTCAATATCAACTGTTAAGCAAATGTCAGAGACTTACTGCTACAATGCTATACATGTGAAGATAAACACGACTGCTTTTACTGTAAATAATTAAAAATACTTTTTCTGTTGAGGTTCTATCTGAGGAATATGATGCTAAACAAGGATCCAGTTTTGTGATGAGTTATTTAGGTTCAAGTTAATATGACAGTAAGAATATTAACCTAATATTGCATTACAAATCCTTTTCTTTAACTGGCCTAGTTGCTTCATTAGGATGTGATTAATTTTACTGTTTCAGCTTTTTTTTTTTTTTTTTGCCATGTTATGCCTTGTTTACTCCTTTTATGAGCGATATATCCGACCAATTTTACATCAACACATAGAATTTACCCGAACACTATAAAGATTTATGACAGATTGTCTTAGAAATACAATACAATGCATTTGCTAAAGATAAAACTACCGCTAAGTATATATAAAATAAAGAAAGAAATAAAGAAAGAAAGAAAAAGAAAAAAAAAAAAAAAAAAAGAAAAGAAAAGAAAAGAAAAAAAAAGAAAAGAAAAGAAAAGAAAAGAAAAAAAAAAAAGGGAGCTTTTTACATTGTCCAATTTCCTTTCTGGGATAAATAAAGTATTTTTCATTTCATTTTCATTTCATTTCATTTCATAAACTAGCTTCATTTGCATCGACCAACTTCATTGCTAAAAGCTCTTAAAAAACAATAGTTTGATAACAAACAAAAAACAAAACAAAACAACTAAGTCAGCACTATAGAAAATAATTATCAAAATGGAAGAAATTGTAATTTACAAATCATACTTGAAATTATACAAATACTGTTTGTTGAAAAATGGCACAAGCAACTCCTCTATATGTCAAATCATGTACATATTTCTCATTCCTTTATAGTCTACCACTACTACTACTACTACTGCTGTCATTTAGCAGACACTTGCATCTGAGAGACCAACTGAGAGAACAACTCAAGCAAGAAATCAAATAAGAGGGTCCAGATTTGGATAAGTGCTGGTCAGACTGCGGTGAGTCCAGTTGGACACAGGTGCTGCCCTGCAGTGCTAGAGGATTTTATTTTGTAATAGTATATCTTAATACTGAGGGGACAGAGAACAACTACATGACCTTATCACAAAACTTGTTGAGTTTAATTATAACAGGTCAAACCTGAATTATAATTGTAAATTTTAGAAAGGAAAAACAAACAAACAAACAAAAAAAAAAAACAGGAGTAAACAAGGCACTGTTTTCATCCTGGGAGAAGGGTGGAGGTGGTAGAAGAATGCAAATACCTAGGAGTTCAACTGGGCAACAGATTAGACTGGAAATGCAACACAGAAACATCTATAAGAAAGGACAAAGCAGAATCCACTTCTTAGGTAAGCTGAGATCATTCATTGTCTGCACTTAAATGTTACATCAAGTCAGTTGTGGAAACTGCAGCCTCTGGAGCTCCTGGAGATGATTCTTCAGAGAAGAAAAGTAGCACAGATTGCTAAAAAACGATTAACAATTCTTTAAACTTTCTACATAATTCAGTAAAAAAAGATCAACAACAAAACCCAAAGTGTGTTCAGTCAGAGGCTTCTTCAAGTAGCTACAAGTCAGAAAATGAAGGTCATTCCTGCCAGTAACCATTGAGCTCTGGAACAAAACTGGGAATTACAATTATCTATTATATTTTTGTAAATTAGTCATGATTTCTAATAACTCTTTATAATTTAAAAAAAAAAGCTACAAAGAAAGAAAGAAAGAAAGAAAGAAAGAAAGAAAGAAAGAAAGAAAGAAAGAAAGAAAGACAGAAAGACAGAAAGAAAGAAAGAAAGAAAGACAGAAAGACAGAAAGAAAGAAAGAAAGAAAGAAAGAAAGAAAGAAAAAAGAAAGAAAGAAAGAAAGAAAGAAAGAAAGAAAGAAAGAACATACAAACCACGTGGAAGAGCTGAAGTATATAAATATAACTTTAATTCTGAAAGCTCCTTTTAGCGCAGTATGCGACACCGGAAGTTCCGCATTACGACTGGTGGTGGAGTGTTGCCATAACAGGCAAGTGGCTAACGCTAATGTTTGCTAACTAATTAGCAGGATAGGTAAGTGTTTGTGATTAAAAAATATCCTCCAAATTTAGTTTATCTGTGATAGGTGTTCAAACGGTTGGAATAACGCAAAGCGATAAAGATGTATGGGTTGTCATCCTCCACGAATTATTTGGGCCTTGTCAGTCGCAGCAGGCTAACATCTAGAAGCTAACTAGCATCTAGCAGTATCAAGCTTTTGTAGCCTAAAAGCGACGGTAATATCGTTTGTTTATGTTAGCAATGCGGTAGTTATTGTTGTTATATTGTTTGGATTTACTCCCGAATGAAAATACATGATTTGTAAGCGATGGCACGCCTTTTAAGTAACTGTTAGTTAATAGTAAGGTTATACGATACTCAATGTTTTAGTGATAAAATACTAATCTATTTGAGCGTTGATGTTAGCTCTTTACGGTAGGTGGACATTTTCTGTATTCGGCTTACTAACGAAGGGTTAGAATATTCGTGTACATCTGTCAGTAGTTTTGAGGCCAATTTGATTATAAAGTAACCGTATCTGCAGGCACAACAGTACAGGAAAAATCACTTATGAACGTTATGTGAATATTTGTTTGACCCTTGTATGGTGGAGAGGTTGGTAAACACCAGGCCGCAGGTTTCACAGTGCGTCTGCGTTAAAGATTGTACAGGCCCAGCTAGGTATTAGCGTAACTACACCAAGGAAACTTTTCATCTGGGAACCACAAAGTAATTAATGATCATTTAAAAGAAAAAAAGAAGATTAAGAGAAAACGGATTAAATAAAATCGTAACGTCTCCAGTTAAAGGTCCCTCGTCATACCTACATGTGAGCTTGGGATAACAGAGAAATTCCCAGATTAAATTGGACATTTAATGGTCAAATTGTAATCAAAAGTTTTCATCCTGTTGTATTTTTCTACAGCAGTATCATTTGAGAGTTACAACAGTTTAATTTGTGTCAGAACAGAAACCAAAACATTTATTCCATATGAACATATATGCACCCTTGCAATTATCTTAAGAGCGAAAAATGTTTTTTTCTGTTTTAACTCCGTCAGACGAATAAGTAGGTTAAATAAACTGTTTGTCCAGGATCAGTACTGATCTTTCTCAGTTAGAAAGTTATTGTTTGGAAAAATATTTTGCTCATGACATTTTTTTCACTGTTTGAATTTGAGGAGTTTAACTACAGATTATTTATAACATCAACAGTTATTCCAAAGTGAGTCAAAAGAGGAAAGAAATTACTCAAAGATATCAGGTTTTATTAAGGGTGTTGATTGTGGGAGAAAAAGAACAATAACACAGAGGACTTTTAAAATTCTCCTTATTTAATGTCTCAAACTTTATCCATTTAAAAAAAAGAATAGAAAAAAAATCGACGGATGCTAGTTAAGGGAATTTTGAACACAACAATTTATTTATCCTTATTTTCTTGTTTTTTCCCTGATGGTTTGTAATTGTGTAATATAAAAAACGATGTGTGTGTGTATATTTTGTCATTTTGTGTGTGTGTTTCAGTCTGAACCATGGAACAATGTGCCTGTGTGGAGCGGGAGCTGGAGAAGGTGCTCCATCGCTTTGTAATGTACGGCCACCAGTCTGAGGAGAGGCTAGATGAACTCCTGCGCAGTGTCTGTGAGATACGGGGGCAGCTAGTTGCTTTTGGTAAGAAAAATCCATATTTACAGAGCAACTGAACACTGTAACTTCAGCATATTATTAAGTCTCTCTGAATTAAATTGCAGAGTTGAAATCTTGCTCTGACATGCTTTATTTTTACTCGTTTTGCATACTTTAGTATAGATGTTTGCAGCTGACCTTTTCCTTTTTCTGCCTAGCAGGAGTACAAGATGCAGACTTGACCGTCCTATCCCAGACTATGGCCCAGTGTTGTAAGAATATAAAAGAAACAGTGCAGATGTTAGCCTCTCGACATAAAGACATACATGGCAGTGTGTCGAAAGTTGGCAAAGCCATTGATAGGGTAAGGACCGACGGCAACTTCTTTTTTTGGTGTAGATAAGCTTCACATCTGACATACTGTTTTTTTGTAGAATTTTGATGCAGAGATCAGTGCTGTCGTGGCAGAGACTGTGTGGGACACCCCAGAAAGACAGAAATACTTGAGTGAGACCATTGTGGAGCACTTGTACAGGCAAGGAATGCTCAGTGTAGCAGAGGACCTTTGTCAGGTGAGTGATTGTGACCTCATATTTTTAAAAACTTATTGACTTAAACATGATTTCTTTGTGAAATATATAAATATAGATGAATTGCAAGTTTAGTGTAATCATTTTCTGCTAATATTTCTTTTAGATTACTTGAAAGCAACTTGAAAGGCAAATCGGATAAGCTCATCAGATTTATTTTTTAAGCTCATTTGAGAACTGCATGTAGATGAGCAGTTAAGATTATGTTAATTGAAGTCAATGATTTTTATATATATATACGTATATGTATGTATATGTGTGTGTGTGTGTATGTATGTATGTTTATGTATATATATATATATATATGTATGTATGTATGTATGTATCGGTCCATTCTCCAGTCTGCAGAGTATTTCAAATTAGAAAAACTTCAACACATAATTTTTACTTTTATTATAGGAAAAAAGATAACCTCAAATGAAAGATATTAACAAAAAAGAAAAACCAGAGTTTAGTGTTTTAGCGTGTATACCCATACATCAAGACTGCAGCAGTTTGAAATTTGACAGTAAACGAAACAAACAAAACTACCAGAAAAGTGAAATTTGTCTGCATCTGTTCTGTTGCTTACCAGCCTTGTGGAATAATTGACAGCAAATGTTGGAAAAGAATCAGCTGATACTCATTTTCTCAAAATGACATTTAGATTAATCGTCATTCAGTTTTTCTTTTTTAAAATGTTTATTTTAATTTGTGTGTTTTTCAGGAATCTGGTGTAGTAATCGACATGAGTATGAAGCAGCCTTTTCTGGAACTGAACAGGATCCTTGAAGCTCTGAGGATGCAGGACCTTAGGCCAGCATTGGAGTATGTCGTCTTTTTTATAAATCTTTTTTTTTTTTTTTTTTTTGTATTTTATTAAAATTTAACTTAAACCAGAAAATTTTGTTTTAAAAGAGATTTCCATTTTTAATTAATTTAGTTTTACTTAAGTCATGTCAAAACTGTAAAGTCTTAATTTTGAGCATTTACATCAACATTGACTGTTTGTTCTTGCCTGTTCTCTGCTAGATGGGCCGTTACAAATCGCCAGCGTCTTTTGGATCTGAACAGCAGTTTAGAGTTCAAGTTGCATCGCTTGTATTTTATAAGTCTGCTTAGTGGAGGAATCGGCAACCAGATGGAGGCCTTGCAGTATGCCAGGCACTTCCAGCCCTTCGCCGCTCAGCATCAGAGAGGTCTGTCGAATAAAGTCATACTAAGACAAACACAGATCTCCCAAATTATGTCTTAAAGTTCATATTAAAATTTCAGTAACAGGAATTTTCATTAGCTTTTGGAGAGTCCAAAAACAGTTTTGATTTTTTTTTTTTTTTTTTTTTTACTTTGCAAGTAAGAATTAAAGAATCTTAAGGAAAATAAAGGACCTCAGCTAATGAATATTGCTTGTTTTTAATTATTTTCCACTTTTTCATCGTAGATATCCAGATCTTGATGGGGAGTCTGGTGTATTTACGTCACGGCATCGAGAACTCTCCGTATCGCAGCCTGCTGGAGACGAATCAGTGGGCTGAGATCTGCAACATCTTCACCCGGGACGCCTGCGCTTTGCTGGGTCTCTCTGTAGAGTCTCCACTCAGTGTTAGGTCAGACTAACACAGCAGAATAACAGATTTAATCACCAATTTCCTTTTAAAATCCATACATGATCATTACCGTATTTTCCGGACTATAAATCGCACGTTTTTTTCATAGTACGGCTGCTCCTGCGACTTCTAGTCCAGTGTGACTTATATATCAGAGTATACAATTTAACATATTTTTAAGTGTCAATTCATGACTGACATGACCCAAAGGTGATTATCCTTCTTAATCATAATTTTTATGATCATTAGGCATTAACTGTGGAAGTGGAGAGAGTGGGGAATTTTTAGCAGTAACAAACTGGAAATGAAATTTCAAAAATCACCTCATTTTAAATAAATGAATATGACTTATATATGTTCTTTTCCTCTTTATGATGCATTTTTTGACTGCTGCGACTTATAATCCGGAAAATACGGTACATCGATTTGTTAAGGTGGACCACCGTCTTGTGTGGTTTGAGGAATGGCAGAGTTATTAACACTGCTGCTGTTTCTACTTTCAGTTTTGCGTCAGGTTGCATGGCCTTGCCGGTGCTGATGAACATCAAACAGGTGATCGAGCAGAGGCAGTGCAGTGGAGTCTGGACACACAAAGATGAGCTGCCTGTAAGTCCTTAAATATTCTCCAAACATTTGTTCTACCACTTGATTCTATCTGAGCTTTTACTCAACTTAGTCTCTGTTCGTGTGCAGATTGAAATCGATCTAGGGAAGAAGTGCTGGTACCACTCTGTGTTCGCCTGCCCGATTCTCCGGCAGCAGACCTCAGAGAGCAATCCTCCTATGAAGCTCATCTGTGGCCACGTCATCTCCAGAGATGCTCTCAACAAACTTACTAATGCTGGGAAGTAAGTCAGCCAAGACCTTACTCTTTAATTTCATTTTTATTTAATCTCCCTGGATAACGACGTCTCATTCCTGCTCTCATTCTCAGGTTGAAATGCCCATACTGCCCCATGGAGCAGAATCCGTCACACGCCAAGCAGATTTACTTTTGATACCACACACTCTCTTCAAGGATGAAGTCACCTGGAGTTCTTTACATTTCCAGGACCCTTTACTCTGGCCCTTCTCCTCTGTCCCTGGCCACTGGGCCCGTTATTGTAAGCATTAAGGTTTTATCCCAGTGCTCCTCCGGACAGCCTTGGCCATCCTGTAACCCATCTCCGACCCTCCAACTTTGCATCATTTACAGAGTCCAGCAGGGACGGTCCAACGACGGCTTGTAGTTGAGTGAAGAGTCTGTCGGAGACATCCTCACGAAGAAGCACCTCTGAAAAAGGATTATTCATTGAAAATCATTTGCAAATGCCTGCAGAGTTATAGGCTTATCTTTTTGAAGTATGTAATACTTTCTAGTGTTTGTTTTCTCGGCTTTATTGACTGACTGAGTTGGATGACTGCTTTGTTTTTCTTTTCTTTTTCTCACAGAAGCATTTGAATGACTATGAATGGGTGTAGAGTTTGAGTAAATGGTTTAGATTCTGCTTCCTGAATGGTAATAAACTTATATAACACATGAGAAAACCCACAGAATAGCAAATTGCATTGAAGGTTTTAACTATTGACTGGTGAAGGGAAGTGTGGAGGTCTTGAATTGAACTCTCGATCGCGGCCCTATACTCCTCCGTGTTGAATTAAAGGCCTCGCGTAGCTTGAAAGTCGCTGTGGGCTGATGCAGAACAATGAACTGATCAGCTTTTGTTTTCTGTGACTGCACCAGCAAGATTTTCCTCATTTTAGAAGCCATTTGTCTTGTTCTATGTATGTATTTAACAAACATGACAAAAAGCAAAACAAAAATATATACTACTGTGAAATGTGTTCTGTTGCTATTTTTCATCACACCCCACCCCTCCCTCATGTAAGATAGTAAAACTTTACAGCAACATGCGTAATCCACACTACTGCATAACTGTTGAGAAGTAGTGGCTCGACAGTTGGAGTCATTCGTGCCATCGCTTGAGTCTGTGTATCCTAAGCTAGCACGCCATGTGATTTGAAGATGTAAATCGGTGTGGTGGTAGCCTTATAGTATGACTTGCGGTGACTGTGGGCTTGTGACTAAGCTTTACGTATCGTGGATGGGGAAGTCTTCTGATCATTGTGGCTGTTGTTTCATATATACTCAAAAATGCCTCTGCATAAGGTTGGCTTTTATTTGAGGTTAAGTCAGGATAGTAATAAAATCCATACATCTCCTCAGGGTTCACGGTAACGGTTCATACCACACTTTGCATTTAGTATTAAAGCTGTGCATTTATATAAAGAGTCTTGAACAAAGATAACACATATTTCACTATTGAGGCTGATGGTTGGAGTTACTGGAGTTTGTATATATCATTCAGTTTTTCATGCGTCAGCTTACCTTTGGATCAAGTGTGCAGGCAGTTGGATGTACAGTGAAGTGTTTTAGATGGTCAAATACTAATAGTGCAAGTAATTGGTGTGATCTCTTGGAAATGGTGATGTCACCTCACTTTCTGGTGAGGCACGTTTCTTCAACAAGCACCGCACCAGCATAGCTCACTCCGGCGATGCAACACCCTCAGTTTCAGATCAGTTGAGCTCTTTTTTTTTTTTTTTCCCCTCTCTTGCATACTGAATGCGTTAACTTACCTGTTCAGTTTGGAGGTTTTGTAGAGGTTTCTCTTCTCTCTCTTGGGTTGACAATCACTTTTTTTCTTTTCTTTTTTTGCTTCTTTTGAGTGTCCCTTCAGGTAGACAGCTAGCGCTTTGTACACCTGTCCTTTTCATTTTGCTGAATGTTTGCATTTTCCTGCTTTTGTGTGTTATGCAACTTTTACTGTAAATATTTATCCTCTAACATGTTTCATATACTTGCATCTGATATTAAAAATAAAAATTTATACTTCAGCCAGTTTTGGAAGCTTGTGGCATTTGGATTCCTGCAATGATGCCATCCATGCCTCTTCTTTCATTACCACTTGGGGGCACTGGTGCTGCATATTCACTTGTTAAATTAAACAATCTTGAAGTCTTGAGGTCTCTGGTTTTAATTGGAGGCGGGGGGGGGGGGTGTTTCACAAGGAAGAGCCATTTTTATCCATAAATTATTCACTAGCCATCGTGTTAATTCTTCAGATAAACAGTACTGATGGAATTCAGCGCTGCAACACTCCCACAGGATGAGAACATGCACGATAAAAAGTCTTTTCACATCCCACTTCAGTAAATCACAACCTCTCTGGAGCTGTGCAGTTATATTAAGCCCCAGTTTATATAATGTTTTAAATGCCAAGGTAAGGGCCGTGTGAGTCATCCCAGCTCGTATCTACACAGATTATGACCCTGCATAAAATATAAACCTGCTTTATGAACTTGCGTACGTTATCTCCTTTTTTCACTTTTTCTAAGCTTTCTCTTCATTTTTGTTACTGTACAATGCACATTTGGATTTTATAAAAGTTTGAAAAAAAAGTGTTAAACCCTTATTCCTGCCAAGAGTTCCTTGGTGTTCACATGTTTGTAGTTTTTATGGTCTCTATATAAGTGCTGTTATGCATTTTTTCTAACACAAACAAGGATCGTCCTGTTTCCCTCCACCTCTCCTCTGTCTGCACAGCCGGAGATGGTATGTGAGGGCTGACAGGTCGAGCAGGGAGAGGCTGAGATAAGGATCCAAGGCTAAACCTCTAAAAGCCCCACAAGCCCCAAAAGCCGTCACCACCGTGTTCAGTCTGTCATAAACCTCTTCTCCCTGGGTTTTAGTGGTAGTCTCCCTGACTGAACGCAATCAAACATTGCAACTTTGATTTCTTTTGAATCCAACTACAAAACAGTCGTCCTCAAAATTATTCACACCCTTCAGTTAAAGAAAAGTAAATTGACAGTAGCAATTCAAATAAAAAGAAACTAATAAATAAAAATTTACAAAATTATGATTTAGTGAAATGAATTATTGCTTTTGAATTGTGGTTGAGAATAATAATAATAAAAAACAAACAAAACTATCCCAGACACATTAGAGGACCTTTCCTGTGAACATTGGACCAAAATACCTGTGAACAGGTGCAGAAGTCTTGATAGCAGTGATTGCAAAGGGTTGCCCAACAAAATTTTAGCTTTGGAGCCCCATCTTGCTTATTCACTTAAAAAAAAAAAAAAGTGTTTTTAATTTTTTTGTTTAACCACAATTTAAAATCAATGTTATGATTTTCAAAGAATTTTTATTTATCACTTTTGTCAATTTTGACTTATTTCACTGGCAACAGATTTTTTTTCATTCTTTAATTGGAGGGTGTGAATAATTTTGAGGACAACTGTAGCAACCTTCTGCTTAGTCCCTGTTTTAGATCTCTTGGGATGCACGATTTTGGAATTTTGGCCAATATCTAATATTTTAAAACTCATATGGCTGATAACCGATATTGATACCGATATTAAAGCTGAAAAAATAAGCAGTCATTGCAAATAGCAGTTTTGTTTTCTGTTTCAGACACTTTAAAAAAAATTGGGGTGGGGAAAAATATAGATACACTGAAATATCACTATACTTTCATATGCCGATATCAAATCGATATCCAAAACTGTGGCATCGATTTATTTTACTTTTAAAATCTCGCAAGATTTCATCGTTCCGTTACAAAATCTCACAATATTTTGTGAATTCTCACAAGATTTCATAACGGAACGATGAAATATCGCAAGATTTCAGTAGTAAAACAGATCGAGACCGTGTTTTTGAATGTCGATATATCAGCATAATGAAAATATTGCAAAATTTTTGTGAATTCTCATGAGATTTCATAGCAGAATGATGAAATATTGTGAGATTTTATTAGTAAAATAAATGAAGCGTTTTTAAAAGTCAATGTGATATCAGCATATGAAAATATCGCGATATTTCAGCGTACCAATATTTTTTCCCACCCCTAGTCTTTAGAAGTTTTAAGTCTGTAAAAAAATAAGTTTTTGAATAATATATATATATATATATATATATTTTTTTTTAGACTTTCGAAACAGTGTGGGCCGATCGGTTAAATATCGGTGGGGTGGCTGATGTCCGATACTCAGTTTTAAGGCCGATTATATCGTGCATCCCTAAAAAATACAGCATGAAATCAAAACAATGACATTTATTATGTACAGCTTTAATTCCAGTAAATAGACAAGAGTCACAGTATGTTGACAGGTCAGGAGAGAGCTGGCTTTTGAATGTTCATATATTAATTAACAAGTTCAACTTTCACTTGTGTCATGCATTCAAGCATGTGCAACAGCTCGCACCATTAAGCACGGCAAACGTAATCATCGTTCACATCTGCTGATTGCTTTTACTGCAATCAACAGATGTAGAAGTACATGGATTTAAGACAACAGTGGGCTTGAAATACAACCACAAAAAGACAAGTCAAATAAAAATGACACTTATTTACAAAATATATAGTTCTTGTCTGAATGGAGGCCCTAATGAGTGAAATGAGTCCAATATTTCAGGTTTAGGGCAAAGATTGGCTACCTTGGTAGAGATAGCTTTAATCTGGAGATGGAGATGGAGCTTTATTACCAGTGCAAAGCTTGAAGTACAACCGTGCATATCTGTTTGGACACACTGGGCAGGGGCTGAATCATTACTGGACCTCCATGAGTGCTTTGGTTTCCGTCAAGACTCATTAGTTTTACAGTTAGTCTTTATCATACACCAGTTTGCTCTCCACAGAAGTCTTAAATGGGACACTTTAAGGGCTTGTCTGTGGTTTTCCAGAGCAGACACCGTTCTTCTGCTGAGGATTGCTGTAGTACACACTCTCCTGTAAATGAACCCTCAGTATGACCGAGTTTAGAAGGAGGTGATGGATCCCTTCTCTTTAAGATAAGGAGATAACACCATCAACAGGGGTGCAGGGGCAGAGAGGGGAGCACAGAGGGGGAGCTATGGAAGCCTCTTTCTACCAGGAAAAGAAAAATTAAAGAGAGATATTGTGTACCATATTATTATTATTTTTTTTACAATGCTACGTAAAAAAAAAAAAAAAAAAGTAATTGAGCATTTATTATAGTTACAATCACATACCTTTTACTTATCATATTAAATCGTTTTGTTTTTTTTTTATCTAGGGTTTTAAAAAATTGTTTTCATCATAGAAAGACAAATTATCTCACAATTTTCACTTGTAAAATACAGATCACATCATTTTGGTTTTGTAAAATAAAAAAAAAAGCATAATTTATTACTAATTTATGATTGTGACTTTAAGTAAAACTTCAATCTCAAATTTTGACAAAGATTGGTCAAATATTGTTTTTCTTTTGCTGGCAGATTTGAGATTCCACAGTTGCCTTTGATTCAACATGGACACAGTTTGCATTGCAAACAAGTCGTCGGCACTCAGATTTCCGATGATTCGATCCTCTCGATCCACGGCAGACCGGAAGAAGGCGTGTCCTCTCGTCTTTCAGCAGCTCTCTCACTTCTCAACTCTGGCACTTCCCTTTCCAAAGTCCCATCTCTGCTTTCTCCTCCCTCTCCAGCTCCCCCTCCTCCCCTCTCTCTGCCCCCCCTCAGCTGCTGCAGCTCCCTCTCGAGGACTTCGTTGCGGTGGTACATCTCTAAGTAGCTGGCCTGCAGCTCCTTCTGGTAGCGGATGACTTTGTCCTTCTCTGTCTGCCATGTGTGCTTCTCTTCCTCAAAGGCCATGGCCTGAGCCTCGCTCTGCCGTCGCTCCAGCAGGAGCTCTGCGCGCAGACGCTCCTCCGTCGGCCCCCCGTAGGCTCCTACAAAGACAAGGTTCATACGACTTCAGCTGCTGTTAAACCACAAGGTCACTCAAATTATCCGATTTTGGATCTAAACTTTAAAAACATTCATTTAAAGGGACTTGAGGCAAGATTCAGAAATGAGACTCGCGAGTGTCGCGACTGGCGCTCCGGGTAAATGCAGTCACCAGCCAAACTGGCAGGGGAGCGCGCACAAACTGAGGCTATAATGTTGTTAACAATGCTGATAAAATCTTTTTCTTCGTAGTTCCACTTTTTAGTGTCTTTCAGTTGATCTGGATAGTTTGCTGACGGCATAAGAATCCATAACTATCCCTTACAGTATTTGAATTTACCGCGACCGTCTCCTTCCTGGATCAAAACTGTCGGGGACGCGGATGCAGCATCATTTGACGTCACATCCGCAGGACAGCGCGGGAAATTCGGCCACCGAATCGCAGCGTATTATAGCCTGTTCAAGGCAACGGAGAGAGACGTGGGTGAACTCGTTCTTTTTGGTTTTTAACGCTTCATCACCCATTAGCATTGCTAATAAACATGCTTGTTTATTCTTTCATAATTCCTGCCTCCAGTCCCTTTAAACAACCCAAACTGGCCTACTGCTCTTGTAAAGTCTTAATACCACTGCAGTAAGGTCTTATTTCTTTAATGGTGCTCATATTTTTCAGGATACCTGTTGTTCCTGCTGATGAATTTTCTTCAGCAGCTTTTCCATCTTCAGCTGCACCCTGAGAGAAACACCTGCCACGATGTGTCCCCTGCAGGATGAGCTTTAGAGCATCTATCTGGGCCTCCTTGTTGCGCAGCTCCGTTCGGGATTCCCTGAGCTGCGTCTTCAGCTGGAAGAGTTCGCTCAGCTTCTGGGTTACCTCTGCCTGGGAGTCCCTCAGCTGCTGCTTCAGCAAGGAGATCTCCCCTGACTTCTGGCATACCTGAGAGGGCGTCATGGGCGTGTAAGGGCATCTGCCTACTTTTTGTCTGTTGGCTGTAACTACATAAAGAAGATTAATCCTGTAATAGGCTGTCCTCCGAAGCCCTTACCTCCCACTGCGTCTCCTCCAGTGTCGGACTAGTTGGCTTCGGCATGGCTGCAGCCTCTTGGCTCATTTCCCTTTTCAGGCCGTTGAGCTCCTCTTGAAGTCGACTTTTCTCCTGCTCAGCCTTGAACAGCTGCAACTGCAAGCTGCGTTGGGAACGCTGGGCGTGCTGGGAGACCTGCCGCAGCTTAGCGGCGTACAGTCGCTTCAGGTCCTCCACCTCCTTCTCCCACAGACGCTGTTTCCCTTCAAACACCTGCAGGCGGTGAACAGATGGGGGTCAAACTTTGAAGGAGAAGCAGCAGGATGTGGAGATCGTTGGTGATGAGATTCACCTGAGCTATGGCGCCTTCGCTCTCATCTAAGTTTCTTTTCATCTGTTTGAGTTCATGCTCTTTCTCCACCAGCCGCTCCTCCAGATCCCGCACCTGGAGAGGACAACATTGTGAATGACTTGGCAATCTGTCAATGATCCTCCTCCCATTCATTTATCCATCTGCACTCACCACGTCCTCCACAGAGAGGGACAGCGTCCATTCATAAGGAGGCGGAGCCTCGCTCCCGTATGGAGTCAGGCGGCTCAGAGTGGCCATGCTTCGACATGCCATCTCCCCTATAACCACGCCCCCTGAACCTACGCTCTTCACGCCCAGAGTCGTGCGATCTAGCGAGCCGATGGTGTTGATGTGGCCCATGGAAGCACTAGGGCAGAAAAAAAGGCCATTAAAATCTCTTCTACCCCCACAATCACTAAAAACAATTAGTTAAAGCAACACTGAGACTGCAGCAGACCTGATGTGAGTCAGGTGTGGGCGAAAAGGAGGGCGGTACGGCGGCAGGCTGCTCATGGAGTTATGGCCCGAATCTGACAGGTTATCATCCTCCTGGCTCATCACACGCACCGAGGAGAGGGCCTGCACACACATAATTATACAGCGATTTAACGATTGCTGACAATGAAATGGAAAACCGTGAGCAGAATTGTTCTGCATCATTAATGAAAGTGCAAAACCGCTGGATCCTGGATCCAAATCTCATTTCCTGGCAACTTTGCACAAACCTCTACTTTCCTCCAAGTTTAATTAAACCACCAGTAAAGTCAACAAGATGACAAGTAGACTTGACATTTCTTTGGCAAAAAGGAGGTAACTGATGCCATAATCTAGAGTTGGCATACCTTGTTGCCACCTGATGTCGGTCCTCCGTGACGGGAGGGTGAGGAAGATGAAGAGGAGGTGGAGACTGCTTTAGGGACATGGGCGTATGCCCTGTGTAATCCATTAGACAGGCCATGATCCACATCTTCCGACTTGGAGGACGGATAGAGGTTTTGCATGGAGCTGAAGTTCTTGGGGGTGACGGGCTTGAAGGCAGAAGACCTAAAACGGACCTAAAGAAGAAGAAGAGGCAAAGCCCGGCAATATTTAAGGCATTTCTTTTTTTTTTTTTAGAGAATGCAAAGACAGCTCAGAGGCGAGGAGAGAAAGGCATCACTCTAAAAAAGAAAGCTGGGTTATGTAACATAAATCACAACCTCTCTATTAAATCAATGCTACTACAGCCTCTGTATTCTTAGTGTTGATCAATCCTAGCTGAAAAAAATGTGATATCTGATCGCTGTAATAAATCCAGAGCACAGCAAGTGGCAGGTTTTCAATCTGTGCTGGTGAGCTGGAAGACATCTGAGACTGATTTATGGTGGTAACAGGCTCTCGGGGTGTTGCATCATGCTGTTGGAGCTGTATGAATGTAATGCTGATCAATTCACCACAAACCAAGAGGCCTTTTACTGACTGCAGGGAAAAAGAAACTTTATCTGCATCTTCCTTGAATGAGATCTTCGATTACCTACACATATCTAAAGAGCTAGTATTTTTTATGAATGCTGCAACTGTTTAAGACGTAAGAACTGACAATAAAATTACATTTCTCTTATGAAAAGCACATATACAAGTCACATATTGACCTTTTCATACTTGCCCCCACTTGGCAGTGAATTCTTGCTCAGATCTACTTCAGTGCCATCTTTATTGTAGACTTTGGTGTACACATCCTCGTCCTTTCTGTCACCAATAATGTCCCTCTTTTCATCTCTACTTGCAGCTGCTTTGGACTCTTTTCTGTTAGGAATCACAGCAGGTCAGACCACATCAAGTGAGATAAAAGTTTCTGCTTCTGCAAGTTTATTTTTACATGGCAGCGCTCACCTGGTGATGTTGAGGTAGTTGAGCAGCTCTCTCTGGGTGAGGCCTTTCTTCAAGAGGCCGTTGGTCTGTTTGGGTCTCACCTGGGGCACGGCTCGGCTCCCTTTAGTCGGCGACACATCCGGTCTCTCCACCAGACTACCCACGCTTCCCATCCCGCAACGCGGGGAGAGGGGCGGGGCTGGGAAAGGGTGGCGGAAGTTTTTGTTGGAGCCACGTGTCAGAGGAAGGGTCTGGATGGAAGTTGCCATCGATTACAGGGCGCTGTGGGGGGTTAAGGTGTTCTGTAAAAAGAAAAAAAAGGTTGCTCCTGGATGGATGGAAACAGCAAAAAAGTAAGCTGCACAGTGAGATGATGTCATGCAGCGAAACAGACTTCCTGTTGAGATGTGACCTCTTTTTTCAAGGTTTTTACCCTGTCAACAAACTCGCCAGACATCAGTCTGATGGCATCTGTGGGAAGCAAACCGCATCAACAGCTAACATCCAGACATCCCTTAAACATTCTTTATCCATCCCATGACTGGTCCCAGCATCAGTGTACACATCAACACAAACAAACACAAAATAAATCCAAAGGATCAGCCAGTAGACTTCATCAAATGGAAACCATCAATGTTGGCGGTAAATGTCGTACCGGTCGATTTCCTTCATTAACAGCAAGATTAACAGAAAAGATTTCACAGCAATCCATCCAGCAGCTGATGTCAGGCAGTGGTGTACAGCAGAGCAAACATGGCCATCCTTTCCTCTTCCACTGAAATAAACCCCACCTCTTGCCCCTTTACTAGTGCGAGTGTTAATCCCTGGAGGACGAGGGTGAGCTGACACGCGTCTCATCCGCTGTGTTTTTCTCTACAGACAGCTGTCTCACGGCACAACAAGCGTAAACATGCACGCAACCCGACCTCCATGCAGATGCTGTAACAGGATAACAAAGAAGAAGTAGAATCCCAAACCAAGTTAGAAAAATCTCTATTTTCATGATTTGTCCCTCATACTTGTATTATCTTCCCCAACAGCAGATAGAAAGACCACAGAATCATGTGAGGTACAAACTCTGCGGTTAATGTTATTGTTTTTGAGAATGGATGGCATATGTCACACCATAAGCTTGTTATGCAACTCGGATACAAACAGGAAAAAAGTGCACTGATGAGCACATAATGGATATTTTAATCAAACCTCCTGGCAACCTTTGCCTTGCAAATTCCCTATTTCAATTTAACTTTAGAAGTTTAACACTGCCGCAGTATTTTTTCCACAGAATTGATTTCCATCTACACGGTACAACGATTATTAGTCACAGCAACACTTTGTAAATAAAAACACAACATTTAACATTGTTTCCTGACTTTTATGAAAGCAAACCAGCTGCCAACGCCCGCCTCAGAGGTCTCAAGACCTCCTTCACCCCCATGCAACATGCTTTCTTAATCTGTACAACCCCACTCCTCCCCATTCCCATTTATCTAAAAAAATCTTCAACTTATCCCCTCCTTTTCAGACAACCTCATTAAGGTGCACTATTGATTTCACCCTTCTGACCCTCTCTGCTCCCATGCATAAACACCCTCTGCAGTCATAAAACATTCTAGAGACCATAAAACACACAAGCACGCACACAATTTCCGACTATAAATAGAACCTGAGGGATGCGGTCTTTTCCTCGTCATCAGCCAGCTGATGTTGAACCCAATGAACAGGTAGAACTGAAGGAGGTTTTACCCATTTTAGCCTTTAACAACCAATTTTTAACACCAACGCTATGGCATCTATTCGCACTAATCTTCCTAAATTGGAAAATAGAACAAAGAAGCTTAAAAAGCAGCTACAAAACAATTAACTGTTTAATTTTCTTTTTGTACAAACAGAATCAGCACTACACGCATTTCAATATCTGATGCACTTTTGCGTAACACACAGTGTGCTCGATATAGCATAAAAAGGGAAATTCCACACCCTTTTCTATTGAAATGGATTCATCTACTATTGAAAAACAACTTATTAGTTATACAGCCACATAAATAAAGCGAGTACCTTCACTTTATTTGCAGTAAAAATATATTTTAAGGGGCATAATTTGAAGACAAAACCTTTTTATAGTTGTTAAGATTACTTTTGGGGGGTGTGTTTCTGCAAAGAAAATCAAACCTGGGCACATCCCAAGCAGCAGCAGCTAGACGAATCTGTCGCCCTCTCGCCTGCTACTTCTCTGATCGGTCAATACAAACTTGTGAAACAACTGCTTCTGTAAAGCATTTAAATTCTCACTTTCACACACAAATATCCCATGTTTGAGCACAGACGACATAGTGGCACTCTAGTGGCTCCTCTTGCTTCTAATGCAATCCACATTTTTCAAGTACCTTGCACTGCTGGCCCGGACAGTTAAAACAATTATGTAAATGGTTAAAATAGGCAGAGAGATCTGTGCAAAGGCAGCTCCAGCCCACTCCATTCAGGGCTCTCAGCCAGGCCGAGATCAAAGCAGCCCAAGCTGCTCATGTTTATATTCATGAGGTCCCCCCCCCCAAACAAGAAACTTTCCACTAAAGCATCCGGCTCCTAATAAGCCAATATAAAACAGACTGAGGTAATGCTGAGGAAAGAGGCCTGATAATCAATGATGATGAATAATGATAAAGGATAATATAACTCTTAGAAAACAAGTGGATTTCCGCTGCTGCAGTCCAGTCATAAAAATCCTGCCGCCTCTCTGCATCCAAGTAAGACATGATCAAAAGAAGTTGGGGGGCAGGTCATGCTGAGTTGTATGCATGCATGTTTGACATCATATGAATGAATCATGAGTAGGCAAAGCCCGGTGGCCACTGGTCAAGGCCTGATGCAGTATTTTTAGCTGCGGCTCTTGTTTGTGCTTCTCACCCACCGAATACACGAGAATCCAATCGATGCTCGACAGGAAGCTGAGCTTTGGGGGCGAGGGCGAGTGAGGCGAAGCAATTCATTTTGGGCAGATGGGACAAAACATCCTTTTAGGCTGCAGCCACAAATCTTGCGGGACTGAAGAAATCTTGCATCCAGTTGTTTTCCATAATTGCCTCCTAGTTTATGGGCTCCGAGTAAACCAGGAGACACAGGAAGATTTACGGCTCAGCCCAGACTAGCCAAGGGGGCCCTGAAATGCAACACACACTCTTAAATCACGCAGACACGCACGCGTGCACAGATCAAAGCAGTGCCAGCCTTGAACAGTTACGGTCTAATTGAAAAGTGTTGTGTTTTCTGATTTATGCCTCTTTCAGAGCGGTGATGAGTTTTTTCAGAAGTGCCGTGGAGACAGCAGATGCTTCTCATATTTCACACTTTTACCTGCGTCTGCCGTGCTGTAACCATACCTGAAATGTATCCATGTAATAGCCTTGCAAAAGATCTCCATAAACATAGTCAAACATCTGACTGTTACTCTGTTAGACTGTGTGATATATTCTGCAGGGCTGCAAGAAATGATCTCATTTCTGAATTGAAAAAAGATTTTTTGAGCAAAAGTAGCTTCAGACATCTCGCTAAAGGAAATGAAATCATTGTTGAAAATGTGCTGTCTGAGTGATCTAGTGCAGGGTTACAGGCTTGCAGTATCCTAACTCCTCTACAAAGCCATACAACTACCACTCTACAATTGCAAAGAAAACAAAGAGGACGGCTTCCAGGGCCTTCTCTCTTTAAATATTGTAATCAGGTCTCTCATAGGGAAAGAAAAGCTGTCAATGAAATGCTTGAGCGTGAAGAGGGTGCATGCTTCTCAGCACTGTGACAGAGACAGAGCTAAGGACCGGGAAGCCAAATTCCAAAGATGCTTGTCAAAGCACAAGCTCTGGCTCGTCGTGTTTTTGATGCACAAAAGCGCTCCCACTCCCACGGACGCTCACTCACGCTCCTGTGTGTTCTTGCCACTCAACACAGTCCCAATAAAAAAGCACATGCATGGATAGCAGCACCTGATCCTCTGCCCTCCTGCCTCAGCGCTCTCCCTCTCCCTCTCTCTCCCTTCTGCACGATCAAAGTTTGTTTACGTTTGTGGGGAAACTTTGTGCTGTGTGGGAGTGTTAGATGTAACCTGCACTCTGTTATGTTATATAAGCTCAAGCAAAGCCTCGCTTGCACGGTTTTCACAGCTGTTGGTTGTGTAAAACACTACTGTGTGATTACCACATCAGCCACAATAGTTATTCTACAGAAGGACCACAGAGAAAATATTCAACACTTACACTCCCCACACAGTTCTGCAGAGCTTTGCATCTGTGTTTTTCTAGTGTTAATCCTTCCATTGTTATATATAGTTATTGTTCATCTCATTTATGCTAAAACTTGCTAATCATTAAAAATAATGAAATAAAGCTGAGTCTGTTGAGTGTTATAATACTGCATCCACAGCTATTAGCCATTTGTTTAAAGCAATGACCCAAATTGTTTTGATGATTCATTAATTCATTTTCTGTACCGCTTATCCAGTTCAGGGTCACGGGGGGCTGCTGGGGCCTATCCCAGCTATTATCAGGCGAGAGGCAGAGTACACCCTGGACAGGTCGCCAGTCTGTTGCAGGGCCAACACAGAGACAGACACTCACACTCACATTTATTTCCTAGGGCCAATTTAGAGTGATCAATTACCCTAATGCCTGCCGCACACAAGAGCTTTCTGCTGAGCTAAAAGTCATCCGAGGCCGTTTGCTCAGCAGATCGTTGCCGTGTGCGCCTGATTTTTGGTGAGTTTTCTGCCTCACGAGGCCTTGGGGTGAAAATCAAACACGTTTGATATTTTTTGCCTCGCAGTCAAAAAACTCACTCAAGTTGAGCACTGCTGAGGGCAGAAGCTGTAGCGACCAATCAAAACACGTCCGCAGATCACATGATTTCAAGATGGCAGCCCTCTGTCATCACGTTAAAAGACTTGATTGATATTTTTCAAACACATCCAAAGACTGAAAGCAGAAAAGTTTTGAGGACCTTTTTGTTAGAGACTGAACTGAGTTATCGTATTAAATTTTTATTTATTTCGTCTTTTTATTAAGTAATTGTATGCAACATACTATACTTTAGTATAATCATACCAGCTGGTGGCGGTAATGCACCTTTGAGTTCGCCAACCGGCATTATACTCAAAAAGAAGAAGTCATGTAAGAAAAATGATTTCTTACATGACTTCATCCATTATTTGGATGGATGTTTTTGAAGTCCGACTAAACATCATATAAACGGGTATAGTCTGGCTATACTTCCACCAATTCATCCTCTAAAATGTAACCGACTATGTCGCCGTGAGCTGCCATCTTGAAATCATGTGATCTGCAGATGCGTTTCAACTGGTCACTAGATCTTCTGCCCTCAGCAGACAGCTCAAGTTGATCGCACACGGAGATTTTTCCATCCCCTCAAGGCCTCATGAGGCAGAAAACTCACCAAAAATCAGGTGCACACAGTGAGCTACCTGCTGAACAAACGGCCTTGAATGACTTTTAGCTCAACAGATAGCTCTCGTGTGCGGCAGGCATAAAGCATGTCTTTAAACAGTGGGAGGAAGCCGGAGTACACGGTCCAATTCAATTCCCAATTCTTTTCAATTGTTGTTTTGAAATTGTTTTAACCATTTGCTTGTTGTGCACAGCACTTTGTTCCAAATGTGGTTGTTTTAAAGGGCTCTATGAATAAAGTTGAGCTGATACACACATGTCATGAAAGTAGAAGCAAATATAATCTTTAATTACAAAGTTTTTAGAAAAAGAATATAAAGGGATATTTTCCTTTAAGAAATAAAACCAATTAATAAATATTTGGAGAATTACCATCATTACTGGGATAAACACCATTTGGAAACCAAACCTATAGAAAAATGCCAATATAACCTTTAGATGTTAATAATTCTGGTCAAATAATTTAATGCTTCTTCTGTGTCACTGATATTTAATATTGTACATCACTACAGCCAGACTGGAGCCAAGTTAAAAGGTGTACATGCATTTTTGTAGGGATGCACAACATTGGAATTTTGGCCGATATCCAATATGCTGATATTTTAAAACTCATGTAGCTGATAACCAATACGATATTAAAGATGAAAGAAAAGAGAGAAAAGAAAGAAAAGAAATGTAATATTCATTCCTTGTGAAAAATTTGAAAAACACCTCAACTTGTGTTATGTATAACAAGTCAAACTTAATGACAGTCGTTTAAACAAAGCCAATAGGATGTGTGCATTAAATCCTACAGACCTGGATTTTCTTCTCCTTGAGGAATAAAAAACAAAACAAACAAAAAAAAAACAGAGGATATTTGGGTATTTACACAAATGACCGTGTATAAACTCTGTTCACACAGAACATCCTAAAAGAAACTGTCCTTAGAAGTTTGAAAGTCTGTTAAAAAAGTTTTTGAAGAATACGTTTTTTTTGTTTTTTTCAGGTCGTTTTCACACATATTTGGGTCGATCCAGGTGCTGCTGCAGCAGTGAAAAGGTTACAATATTTCAATTTTCAACTAAGCACGGCTCCATTTCACATATCCCTTTTAATCACAGCGCCCAGCAGTCGCTCTACAGACTGGAGTGTTGTGTATCCATGGCAACCAGACGGAAGTAGACGCATCCCCGCTGTAAACCGTGGTTGTGTTATAAACAAAACACACGTGAACGATGGAGTGTGTTGAAGACGAGATACAGTTGCGTGTGGAAAACACTGGTGTCATGTAATGGGGGCGGTGGATTTCCAGACAAACCAGCAGAGCAAGGCAAAGATTGATTCTGTTGAACCACGAAGTCCGGACCATATGCAGATATTATGGGCGAACAGCCAGGTACCGGTGAGTTGTAAACATGAGCATTAACGCTTTGCCTTCTAGCACTTGTTGGTAATGGTTTTGTGACCCCCCCGTCTTATTTAAAAATGATTAGTCAGAAATGATATATATATTTGTGTCAGCACCCTTTTTTTATTAAATCAAAAAAGAAGATTCCTATTTATACTCCCCCCCCCTTTTTTTTTAAAAAAAAGATAGTTGTGTGAGATTCCTCATTAGTTGTGTGCCTCACATATCACCCCCCTTCCTTTCAGGTCATCCTCCCCAACCCCCCCTTCCACCCCCCAAGACGGAAGAATTTCCTCCACTTCCGGCCCGGGTGGCATTTTCCCACAGACCCTGTCCCACCGTTTCGGTCCAAACCCCGCCTAGTCCGACCTAAATGGGTCCTGTGTAAAACAACCTTGGACTTTAGAAACAGTGGCCTGATTGGTTTTCTCCTTTTTTTTTGTTACAATCTTACAAAAATTTTTGTGGGCGGGCCCGATGCAGAAACCATTTTTTAAGGATGGAAAACGCCGAAACATAAAGGGGGTCGATTATATCGTACAACTTTAATATTTTGTCAAGGCAACCTCAAGCTAAGCTGCTCCTCTGTGACTCTTTTCCTCCGTTTACTGACAGAAAACAGATAGAGCATTCCCTAAAAGTTGACTTTCATTTCATGACGCTCATCAGTGCGTCAGTGAAAAACATGGGCTGTAAATCAGGGTGGATGGTAAAGTTGAGGAGGCAGTGTTCAGCCTCACACTGTCCCCATTGTTGACGACTACGCTTGCTCTTCACCGAGGTTGAAGGTTATATTTAGTCATGGGGTGCAGATGCACGGTGCTATAGAGTGGACACTTAAGAGGAGACAGACATTTCTTTCTGCAAGTTCTGACATTGGGGGACAGCTGTATTATCAGAAATGCTGGAATACCACTGTATATAATCATCCATCATAATAAATAAAACTTAGTCACCAGCTAAGACTTGGTCGTGTAACAACAGATGCAAACAACAACATGCAGGAATGTCTGTCTTCTCATCTATGAGTCTGTTTCTTATCAACTACCAAACAAGCACATGTTGAGGGTGAGGAGAGGAGGGACTGGAGGGTTCAACTCCAGTGTGAGACTAATTTTGTTTTTCATTTAGTTTTGCCTCCAAGCTCTTGTACGTCAAACCAATGCAAAGAACCAGTGGTGACAAAGACTCCCCTGCTGGTTCTCCTCACGTTGACTGAGTCTGATAAAAAAAAAAAAAAAGAAAAAAAAAAGCAGCACTTAAATACACTTAAAAGCAAAATGTATGTCAACACAAAACATAACTTTTGCGTTAAGAAAAACATATGTAAGCATCGTTTATACCAGATTGTTACTTGTGTTTTAGTGAATTTAAATTTCTCAGGAACCTGCATTTCAGTTTAAACAGATATATGGATTGTTGTGTACATTCAGAGAGCAAGCTAACAAGATGATGTTAAAATGTGACTCCGATTATGTCTGCAGACTTCTAATAACACTGTCAGATGACAGATGCATGTATAATGCAGGTCTTCTGATGGACTTATAATGGCAATCAGACATGAGTCAAACCACAGAATTTCTATTAAACACGAGATGTGGGTCAGCTCCAGCATTTCCACGTATGTCACGACCCAAATGGTTTTCTTATTAGAATTTTAAAAAAAGGAAAAGAAGAAGTCCACACGAGGATCTAAACTAAAATCTGTTAAATTCTGTGTAAAATTCTTGCAGTCTGGATCATGACTGTTTGGTTTTACCCTGAACTACGGGCGTACAATATTGGAATTTTGGCCGATATCCGATATGCAAACATTTCAAAACTCATGTGGCCGATAACTGATACCGATACTAAAGCTAAAAAAAAATAAGCAGTCATTGCAAATAGCAGTTTTGTTATCTGTTTCCAACACTTTAAAAAAAAGGGGTGGGGAAAAGTATAGATACACTGAAACACTGCAATATTTTCATATGCAGATATCAAATAGATATTTATCAATCTATTTTACTTACAAAATCTCAAGATATTTTGTGAATTCCCGTGAGATTTCGTAACAGACCGATGAAATATCATGAGATTTCATTAGTAAAATAGATTGATACTCATTTTAAAATATCAATATGATATCAGCATATGAAAATATCGCAACATTTTTGTGAATTTTCGTGAGATATCATAACTGAACGATGAAATATTGTGAGATTTTATTAGTAAAATAGATCAATACTGCATTTTGAATATCAATATGATATCAGCATATGAAAATACCACAAAATTTTTGCGAATTCCCGTGAGATTTCGTAACAGACAGATGAAATATCATGAGATTTCATTAGTAAAATAGATTGATACCGCGTTTTTAAATATCAATATGATATCAGCATATGAAAATATTGCAACATTTTTGTGAATTCTCGTGAGATTTCATAACTGAAGATGAAATATTGTGGGATTTAATAGTAAAATAGATCGATAGTGTTTTTAAATGTCAATGTGATATCAGCATATGAAAATATTCCCACCCCTAGTCTTTAGAAGTTTTAAAGTCTGTAAAAAAGAAGTTTTTGAAGAAGAAGAATGTTTTTTTTCTTAGACTTTACAAACAGCGAGCTGATTGGTTAAATATCAATTAAATATCGGTGGGGTGGCCGATGTCCGATACTCAGTTTTAAGGCCGATATAGGCCGATACTGATAGGGGACCATTTATATTGTGCGTCCCTACCCTGAACTCACTCCCCTGAATCAGCTGTCAAGTCTTCCCCTGAGGCAGCGCAGCTGAGGTGGGTTTCTTCACTTTGCATCTGTGAGAACATTGATGAGAGGCCTGAACAGCGCGCTTAGGCTTTTACTGCCCCTGTTGACTCTACAATATCGGATTTCTGCACAGAATTCAATTACAGCCTCCGACTACTGAGGCTATGCCGGGGTTATCAGGACTGACCAGTTGCACTGCTGTGTCATAGAACCTTATTGATCGGAAACTGACTGATGTTACGTAAAGCTGCTTCATTAAAAGAAGGCAGCACCTAAGGGAGAGTGCTCACAAGCCGCCTTTCTATACTGAAAGCATAATCAGTTTTATTTACGTTGAAGTTTAACAATCCTGCTTTTCTTCTACTCCCCTGGTTCAGTGAAAAAACTATGTTTTGTTCAAATTTCCTCATTTCACCATGTGACAGATTGCTTACATAATCCCTCACTTTGTTTAGATTAATGCCTGTTTGATCCCTTTGTAAGGTTACAAGTTCAACCTCTGTCGGTGTGTATGTGTGTTTATGTGCATGTGTGAGATAAAGAGGGATTAGTACTGGCAGCATAAGAGTATGTGCCTGACCCCGGTGTTGTTTTAAATGACATCCACTTGTCCTTCAGGCTTCTCTCACACACTAATCATCTCCCTTAAGTGGTAAACATCACATTATATACTAAACAGAAAAATTTGTCTTCCTACGTCAAAATGGAACTTTAGTTGCATTCACTGTTCAAGCTAAAAGGGTCTTTTAGGCTTTTTAAAGAAATACTACATAATGGGAACAGAAACACGAGTGTCAGGCAAGGCAAAGATTAAAAAGATGCAACTCACCAGCTGTTTACAGTCTGACCTGGAAAACAATAATCCCTCCTAACTGACTAGCAACTTCCTCGATATGATATTTCCAGAAATTAAAAATAATTCCTGAAGAGCTTCGTTTCCCTTTCGCAGATGTCCACTGCAGTTGTTGCTTCTTCCTTCCCGTGATCTTATGTTGCCTTCATGTGGTATGGGAAAGATGATCCTTTCCACTTGTTAAGTGGAAATTACCAGTGCGTTGTGTTCAAGTGATTTGTTTTCGTAACAAAGTTAAACTGGAGGCCATCTTTGACGGACTAGCTAGCTAGCTGCTAACTAGCATCTGCTCAGAGGGGGTAAACCAGACAATAACCATATTTTTACAAACAAAACCAAGTTTAAATGGTGATGTTATTAAAGTTCTGTTTGTCACAGAACTATGCAGACTACAAACTAACCAAATAACAGCAGCAGAAAACTCAAAACATAATGCAACGCAGCCCATTCAGGATATTTTCGTTGCTCTCCGCTATGTTGAAAAGTTTACTTCATCTCGGCAACTCGGGCATCATTAAATTTTTCCAGTTTTCCAGAAGAAATTACGACATAAGTGGTTGTTGAAGTGCAATTTTGATGTCGGTCTTTGGTATTTATCATTAATACGATACCACATGAAGGCAGCACTAATCCAGATAGGATGGCTGCTTCTTTTGCTGAAAGGTTTTTTAAAAAAAAAAAGAAAAAAAAAAAAGAGCAACAAAGCAGTTGCCACCAACCTTTGGGCATGGCTAGCTTGTTTTTAGCCCCAAACCAGTGGATGCAAAAGCTGCAAAAAGGTCATTTCTGAAGAACTACATAAACATTAAAAGGGTTCAAATGTACTAAGCTGGCTGATAAAATGACAGCAACACAAGTTAGGCAGGATTCACATGTTTCAGGTGTCAACACTCTCACCTGTTGTTCACTGTGAATGAGGCGACATCGTGTTGTGTTGCTTTGCTTAACAGGAAAGTTGAGAACAGTTCAGCTTTTTAAGAGACACTAGAGATGTGTGTGAACCTTGCAAGTTTACGCTTATGACATCATTTAAAAGTACACTGATGTTCATTATTCTTGTTTCTGAGCCAGAAGGTAGATAAACCACAGTTCACACGTCTGTTTTCCAGCTGGACAGATCACCATTTCTCACTTAACAACTAGCTAACAATAGATTTAACAATACTATTGGGTGAAATGGAGGAAAAGATAAAGAGTATGAGCAAGAGAAAAAGCAATCAATATCAGATTACAACTGAATAGAAGTCAGAGAAAAAAGGATACAAAGATGAATGCTATTGATAACTGATAACTTATAGGCTCTCTCATTGCGTCATATTTTTTGTGTTGGTAAAGATGCTGACATGTGGGTTCTCCCTGCTCTGCGTGGGAAACATGCTTATGTAGCCTACTCCAGATTCTCACCTTCCTGCTATGCCTTATGAGAAGAAATACGTATTATAACAGAAGTGTGTTTATCCATGTTATACTGTAGAGTGAAACCTTGTCTCTACTTCACAGCTGAAGCATCAATCCACCATCTCAGTTTCATTGCTAACAAACGTGCAGTCATATTTGACTTTTTTTTTAAAAAAAAGTCTCATGTCAAAGTCTGACAACATGAAATTCATGATAGTGTAAACTGTGTCACAAGTAATTATTTCACACATCCCACATTCAAATGCTTAAAAATGTAAATCAGAAAAAGCTAACTGTATAACAGAAGAACAAAAACATTGTCCTTTTTTTCCTTTTGGTTGTTGGGTTGGGAAATATCGCAAGATTTCGTTAGTAAAATAGATCGATACCGCGTTTTTAAATGTTAATGTGATATCAACATATGAAAATATCGCAAAATGTTAGGAAATTCTCGCGAGATTTCGTAACAGAACAATGAAATATCGTGAGATTTCGTTAGTAAAATAGACCGATATTGCCTTTTTAAATGTCAATATGATATCAACATATAAAAATATCGCAAAATGTTAGGGAATTCTCGTGAGATTTCGTTACAGACTGATGAAATATTGTGAGATTTCTTTAGTAAGATAGACTTAAACCGCGTTTTTAAATGTCAATACGATAACATCAATATTGTAATATTTCAGTGTATCGATATCTTTTTTTCCCACCCTTAGTCTTTAGAAGTTTTAAAGTCTGTAAAAATGTTTTTGAAGAAGAAGAAGTTTTTGGTTTCATTTTAGACTTTAGAAACAGCGGGATGATCGGTTAAATATCGGTGGGGTGGCCGATGTCCGAGTTTTAAGGTTGATATAGGCCGATACTGATAGGGGGCCGATTATATTGTGCATCCCTACATGTAAGATGACCTTTCTAGACCTTCTGTACTTCACTGATTACATCAAGAAAATGAACAACTACGTAAACACCACTGTGTTGAAACATTTCCCCGTTACTGTACAGGAGTTTCAGAGGAAGGAAACATTGCGGTATAAATTTTATTTCACCGTGTCCTCAATCCAGTTCAGGTTGGTTTCTGTTCACTTTGTCAGCAAACAAAGCCTGGCGAGCGTTTGCCAGCAGCTGCAACCAGCAGAGCAGAGGTTCAGCGTTCGCCGTGTGAGGAAACAAACTCACATTCCTCACATTTCTTCCTGGGTAATTATTAATGCGCCATCACATAGCACGTGTAGCTCTGATAAGGTTGATGTGAGCAGCTCTCGAAGCTGAGGGCGCTGACACGTACGAGGACAGTTTTCGTCTATTAACAAAAACCCTTTCTTTCCCATGAGAACCTCCCTGGGAATGACTTAATGACTGATAATTTAGCCACATAATCAGAGTGTGGGGAAAACAGTGCTAAATTGAGCTGATAAAGACAAAAGCACAAGAGGGCCAGCTACTTATTAAATTCTTTACAGCCAGAGGGGGTTGAGGCTCAGCAGAGGCTTCTTTTGTTTCCTGGAGCGGTTCATGTAGAAGTCACTTCTCTGTGATTACAGCGATGGAAATCGAGTGGTTCCCACATCGACCCACACCTGAACCGATTCCACTTAACATCTGCAGTGAGGATGCCTGCATCAATCCACACATACCCTCAATGATAACTCAGCACAAACGCAGATATGTGTGGACTGCGGTGAAAAATAGATGATATGGATTGACCCATGCGCAGACTGGACTTAAAATGTTAATGCAATCCAATTATGCCTGGGGAAAAAACACATAGATGAAATATTTTACTGATCACATCACAGCAAGATTTCCTTTAAAGCCGGATAAACCGCAGCATCAGAGGAGGAAGTGAGCCGGCGGGATGTCAGGTAGTAAACACGGATGCTGACGCATGCTGGTGCCTTGTCAGAGGATCAGCACTTTTTGCTTTCTGTGGAGTTTCTGTGTAAATAAAAGGGAGTGCTTGTTGTTCGTCAATGCTGAAACTACTCAAACTCTGCTTGTTCAGCCAAACAGGTTTCAACTAAACCATACCGAGTTTGCAAAGATCAAGAAAAAGAAGCAGCAGTGTAACATAACAATGAGAAAAGTGGGCTTTTGACTTGAAGCCACTTTAAAACAACAGAAAAACATGAAAAGCCCTTGAAGGGACACAAACCATCAAGCCAACAAATAAATAAACATAAATAAAATACAAATAAAACCTGCAAAATGCAGCAAATCATCACATATTTTGTTATTCAACAAGCGCACGGCTCCATTGTCAGGCATACTGTAATTAATTAGCATATTAGCTGTGTGTTGGAAGCTGGTACGGAGGCTGAGGCTGCTGCTCAGAGTGACGTAATTTACCCCGGAGAGAGGATTTAGTTAAAAAGTTAGCTAATTCCAATTCTGCCCTGTTGCAAGCAAGCATTCCTCATGAGCGAAGTAATTAAAAACCAGGCTGTTTTCCTCATCTCCCTGCAAGTTCAGCCGTGCTTTGATGATGCCGCCTTAAAATCAAAGTTAGTTCAGAATAGGTTGAGCTCTCTGGAATGTTGATACGTTTTCCTGCACATCCCAAAGAAAACCTGTAACCTTTTCAGTGTTACATAAGTGGGAAAATCAAATAGGTGAATGATGCAACACACTACAGATACCTAGAAATAAAACTACTTTACCTGTGTGTTTATCCACCTGAGAACTCACTCCTCTTCTCCTGTTCCCATCCTTACTCAATTTCTCAACCTTTCCATCAAACGCTCATGCGACGGATCATCACGCCGCCTGGTTTCCTGTTTCTCAGTAGCAGCTGGGAGGTACAAGGATGAGGAGGAAACTCCCTAAACCAGTGACCTCCAGGATGACTTTGCACTGATTTAAACAGAAGACGCAGCTGATCTAAAGCTGTTCGCTGTTAATAGAGATGTCAGCATCACTGGAGATTTACCAGTAACTTATAAAGTAAACTGGGGAGATGCTGCTAAGCCCAATTCTGACTCATCTCAGAGAGCTTTCGCTCTTCCCTGTTCACCCTACACCCTCCACTTTCCCTGCTCATCTCTTTGTGTCTTATGAGCTCTCTTGAGGGCAGCAACGGTCAGACCTGTTCCTCCAGTTTCTGGCACAAAAGCCCCGCATGTGAACCAGCGACAAGGCATTCATTTCAGACCCTGAATCGAAACACAAGCGGCAGCTTCATCAACAGCAAAGGGCGTCTTGTTTGCTTACAGATTAATAGACAATAATGAGGGATTAGAGCCGGGTTAAAATTCAGACAGCAAAAACAGCAAGAAGCATGAAGGGAAGGAAAAACAAGCGAGTGCATATGAGGGAGAAGTGGAAAATAAGGACATGTGGGGGCTGTGTCAGAGTGGACCGTCTGGACAATAGTCTGAGTGTAAGTCTCTCTTCCTGTGGCTGGGTTACTGGACGGGTTCTGCACCATATCGTGTTACATAATTCAAACTGGAGACGCTCGCATCTGAGGAGGGAGAAGAGAGAGGACATTGTTCTCTGATCCTCAACCAGAAGAGAGCAACTTCTTTCTTCTGTCTTCACCATGTGATGTCTGTTAAAAAGCTGAAGGAAGTCAAGGGAGTATCAGGGCTTCTTCAAGCTGGCACCGATGGGTGGGCATGCAAGCATCCCAGCTAATAAAGCACCTCGCCAGTCAGAGATGCACATTGCTGCGACTGGCAAGCTATTAAAGGCATTCCACAGCAGGAATGTGAAGTTTTATGGTGCCCTTTGGTCTGCATGCTGAAATTTGAAGAAAATCAGCTGAAGGGAAAATGAAAAGAGAGGATAACCCCATCAAAGCTACGAAGCCCAGGCTAACACTTGAGCAGGTGCCACTGTACCCCCTGTCATTACGTCTGGGCCCCACAGGCATTTCCAGTCTCAGATTCCAAAGTTATGCATTTGTAAATCTCCTGGCTGCAACAGGAGAGCTGGGAAAGACAGGAGGAATGGTAAAGGTGTAGAACGCCGGAGAGATGGCAGCAGGTGAACGGATGAAGACAGATGGGAGTGCTGAAGTCATGAGATGGAGATACAAGGCAGAAGACAGAGCTGAAGCGTTCATACAGACTCTGTACCCGTCTGAGTAGCAAGCTAGACAAGACGACAGCCCGAGCTAGACTCATTTCCTCTGCTAAGCTCTTCTGGACAATAACATTACAGGAAACGGCTATGGGAGGCATTCTGGCTGTCTGGAGGAGCTCAAGGAATTCCTCTAAAAATATGTCGTGTCATGATGATTAGGGGTGGGTATTAGCAAAGACTTCACGATACGATACTTATTAAGATATGTGGGTCACGATATGATACAATATTGCGATACTGTGATATATTGCAATACTCTAAGTTAGGGATTTAAAATATTATCAGCCAATATTGACATTAAAATGTAATATAAAAAAATAACTATCGGTTTTTTGGGCCGATATTTTTAAAAAACGAAATCTTGCGAGATTTCATTAGTTGTTCCATTAGCAGTGGTCCAGCATGTAGAAAAGTCCCTGTTATTCTGGAAGAACTTCATATCCCAGCATTCCTTTCAGAGTCATGTGACTGCGGTGCAGCTGCTGCTGCTACAGACTGACTTGCTTTGAAGCTGCTGATAATATGTCTGGATTTAAGTTGTTGGTTAAGTTACCAAGTTGCAAGAAACATAATTAGCCACATGTTGGCTAATACCTGCTAGTATCTGATATCTGGCAGCAGATGTCCAAAATGAACTCCTGGCTGAGTTGAGGCTATTTTTGGGATCTTTGTTCTCAGAACAGATTATGGTTGGATTTCTCAAAATATGAGAGATAAAACCTCCCAGTTCTCTGCATATATCAGTTGATACCGGATATCAAAATTTAAGAGTTGGACAATATCGGAGATCGGTAAAAAAGCCAATATTGAACATCCCTATTCCAGGTTGCACCTACATACATCAGACAACTGAAACAATAAAATGAGTCAAAATCAGTGAAATTCAATTTCTCCATGTCCCATTTACGAAACTTGGACAGGTTTCTTTGCAACTTGGATCTCATAATAAGAATATTTACAATCGTCCCCCTGAACATAAATATTTCTCACTTTGGGAATACCCAACCCAATAGATGTTCAAATAAAATTTAAAAAAAAAAAACGATCAGGCCGCTGTTTCTAAAGTCTAAAAAATTGTTTTTTTTTTTCTCAGGGAGAAGAAAATCCAGGTGGTTCAAGGATATAACGCACATATCCTGTTAGTTTTATTTGAACTGTCATTAAGTTTTACCTGTTATACAAAACACAAGTTGAGGTATTTTTCTAATTTTGCACAAGTAATTAATATTGCATCACTCATTTTTCAGCTTTAATATCGGTATTGATATTGGTTATCGACCACATGAGTTTTAAAATAATCAGCATATCGGATATCGGCCAAAATTCCTATATTGTGCATCCCTAGATTTGAGATAAAATTGATGAGTTTGATGAAGACATCTGAAAGGTAATTAGACCACTGTTACTAGCCTACAGTTAGAAACAAGAGGAAACAGCTAATCCAGCTCCATCCAAGGGTCACAAATCCACTTAACAGCAACTCTAAAGCTCGCAAATTGGCTTGCACCTTCTTATTCGGTTCCCACCAAAACCTTTCACAGAGACAGGTTAGCTCTCCCTCCCCACCCACCTGCTTGCATGTTTCCACAAACCACTTTAGACTGCATATCTATTTATTCCACAAGATAACAGAAGGGAACGATCGTGTCAGCGAGTCTTGACCACTGTTCCACTTTTCTACCTGTGTGACCTAAAACAGACACGGGCAGGCCACGTTAACACACTGCAACCTTTAAAACAACTGTATTGATTTTATGTAAAAGCACAGCGAGCCGAGATGCTGTTAGAGAGAAGAGAGCGGATATAAATACAACAATGCCCACTCATAGAGGAGAGGGCTTTGACTGCTGGCCTTTTGTTCTGCCATGAAACTCTTCAGACTAAATAAAAGAGACAAGGGCCGAGCACGCAGCGCACACACCGGCACATGTACAAAAAGGTAACTACTGCTGTTGCCGTCTATAAAAAGACAGGTGAGTGCGGGCGCTCCTTGATGTGATAAGCCAGTTCGATAAAAACACGAGGAAACGATGAGGCCCAACACGCTGCAGCTGACTCGCTCACGCTTGGATATGAGGGAATATTCCCATGATGAGATGACACCTGTGTTAGCGGCAGGGAGCGGCTGTTCCTGGCAACCTCCCGAGCTGTTAGCATTTACAGACAAAGGGCACGGTATGAGGTCCCTCCAGCTTCCTACGCTCTCAGACCTCTCCCCTCCGAGAGACGGGGGGTGCCATCTGTCCCATGAGGAAAAGATAATAGTTCAACAATTTTTTTTTTTCCCCCCCTTGTTTTTTCCTCCTTTTTTTTTCCCTTTTTCTCTTTTCTTTGTTCTTTGTTTTTTTTTTCCTTTTTCTCTTTCCTTCCCTTTTTTTTTTTTTTCCTTTTTTTCCCCCCGTGTGTTTTATTTTTCCCCCCCCCTTTTCTTTTTTTTTTTAAAATTTATTTTTTTTTTTTTTTTTATATTAAGGGGACTTTTTATCCCAGATGTAATTTTCCTCCCCCCCCAATGTGATATCCCTTGGGTTAACTGGCAGCACAGTCTTTGGTAACCCAGGAAGCCCTAAACACAGCAGACCTCATGATAATTAAAAATAAAACTGCGTTTGTGAAATATCTCTTTTCTGGCAGTGGACGAGAATATGATTGACAGAAATGAGCATGAGGGCCATCAACCTAACCCTTAATTATGCCAAATCCACCCCTGCACTCACACTTAAACTGTTACACATCATAAATCTGTGATGTTCTGTACTTTACACTCGCTATCTGTGAAACTGAGAGTCTAATATGGTCTCTGATATCTGGCAGTGTTTGTATCCAGTCATAAGCAGTCATTTAAAGGAGCTGTATCATGAAAAATGGACTTGTAAGAGCTTTTCAGCATGTTATTGTGTTATTTCCTCATAAAAAACTTCATTTAAGTCGTTTTTTTCTTCATTTGTGCATATTTGAGTAATATATATGAATATTCAGGCCAAGCTGTAGCTTCCTTAACATAACTGACCAACACCGGTATACGCAACGAGGTGGCACCAATCACGAAACGTCAAATACGCATGCGCAGCATCGTAGCAAGATGCCCTCTTTGTTCAACAGAAAGTCTTAGAGAATCCTAACCTATACGCATTCTCTGAGGAAGAAACTAACAGCCTGCGGGAAGATTTCCTCAGAGACAAACAGCCATCAGCTAACAGACGTTTGCTCCAGAGTTCAGGAGAATTTTTTTTGTTTGTTTTTTTTAAGCTCTAGAGGACGGCAAGTTGGGAAAAATGTGGTTGCGTTCGGCGTGGGAGTTTATTTGTTGTACTGGACGAATCAACTTGCCAGAAGTGGTTGGATTTTATCATCAGGAGCAGAAAAAAAGCCTCAACTTTGTGTGTGAACTCCTGACAACTTCATGAATCTCGAGCAGTAATGTGTTTTTTTCTCGGGGATTACGACTGAAACCTGACGCAGTTCCACCATAAAAACGCTGCAGACAACACCAGTGAAAAAATCTCTCAGCTCAATGCTAACTGTTAGCCTATGACTTGTTTGCTAATTTACCTACTTGTCAGGGTTTCTGTGGTACTGCGTGTACTTCAAACTCCATGTCAGACTCTGGGTTGAGCGCATACAGCTCCATAACAGGCTAGTCCGTTTTATCCCGTCGATCGGAGTCTGGTTTTCCATCAATGTCTACAAATAACATCCATGTGAGCTGCCGGTGTTAAAAACAATTCTGTGACCCTTCAGCACCTGTGTCTCTTCCGGGGCGACGTCATGAAATTCAAATAAAACATGTTGCAATTGGTCGAGAGCTCCGTGGTTCAGGACAGTCAGCCATCTTACTTCCATGTTGGAAATCAGACGCATAGAAAAACTAATATTTAACACCAAATTAGTTTCTATGGTAGCGATGGGAACATATTTAGCTTATAAATGCCTGTATTTGACTTTTGAAACGTTTGAAAACCATGATACAGCTCCTTTAATGAATCTGATCGTATACAGTTGTCCTCAAAATGATTAATACAATTCAAATAACATATAACTAAAGAAACTAGTAATAAATCAAAATTTTAAAAATTATAATTTAGTGAAAGGAAATATTGCTTTTGAACTGTGGTTGGAAATAATAATGAGAAAAAAAACAAATGAACAAAACTGTCCGAGACACATTATTGCACCTTTCCTATGAACAGTGGAGCAAAATACCTGTCAACAGGTGCAGAAGTATTTTTGAACATCAGAGAAAACACCTGATTGCAGTGATTGCCTCAAAGCATTGCTAAAGCAAATTTTAGCTTTGGAGCCCCATTATGTTTTTTTACTTGTTAAATTTTTTGTGTGTTTGTTTTTAAAATTTCTTTCGAACCACAATTTAAAAAAATCTGTCATGATTTTCAACTTATTTCACAGATTTTTTTCATGGGCATGAATAATTTTGAGTATAACTATACTATACAGCAGGGTAAGGACTTTGGACTTTTAAGATTTGACAAGCAATTCCAGCTTTTGCTGTCCAATTCGTGGGAATCAAAATGAGATAAGACATAGACTTAGATACCAGCACGCATATCCTGCCTTATCTTAGCCGCACTGATCAGCTACGGCGTTAAACCGGGAGCAGGTGAAGAGAACAACACTGAAGAGCCGCAGTTTAATGGGAATTTACAAGAATTTGGATTGAAAACCTGATTCAAATAAAAAATGCTTCATATCAACACACCAATCGGAAGATTCTGATCCACTCTTTTGGATCAATATGTCATTATGATTAAAAGAGAGAGCTTATGCTCCTATATGGGCCAATCAGAGTGCAAGAAAACACATGAAATTCAGGGAGAAATGAGCCTTACTGCACATGCCTGAAGTGTGAGCTATACGTCAGACTAATGTAATTCTTCTCTTTATGCTGCATCTTGTTTTGTTTTGTCCCCTTTGCTCAATAAAGTTTATCAAAAAACAAAAGTGATATGACTAATGGGGGTGAAAATGGCAAGACGGTGAAAATATGCAGACACAGTGGTGTTTGTTTTACATCTGAAATCAGTTTGTTCTGCTTCCGTTTCAGGAAAGTCAGACAAGTCTGCAAATGATAAATGATTTATTCTGTTCAAACATGCATGTAAATGAACATCATGATGAGAATAACAATGCAGGTCTGATCAGAAATGTAATCGGATTGTTTTCTGCATCTAAAAGTGACATCGGTCTCATTTTAGAGGAGAACGACCTCGTTTACATGAGGCTTTTAATTCCTCTTTAATTCTGCATTTACTTAATTCTTCTTTAGGAAGACCATGTAAACTTCTAATTCCGAGTGAAATAATAATTCCAAATAAAACTTAATTCCGAACTAAGTGGTTGGTTTATATCTCTTTTAATTCTGGATAAAATAATTCTCCTGTCATGTAAACCTTTTATTCCACTCCAAGTTAATTCCTGTCATTCTGCGCATGCTCCTTCCCTTGTCCTGTTGTAATGGCGCTTGTCGAAGCGTACGTTAAACAAGTGCTGGACTCTTGCCAGCTGGCGGAGATGAAGTAGTATGTTAGTATGTAGCTGCTGCTACAGAACTACAACCCAAATGCAGTGTAAACCTGTATTATTATGTGGTTTTCACTAGAGATGCACCGATCCGATACCCAGATTGGCTCTGACATTGACTAATTAGCTGGTTCGGATATTGGATGAATGAAGCTGAACCAGCATTTCAATGCAGTCATTTTCTTTTTTTTTTAAAATATCATAATAAATCTACACTTTATTTGTTAATAAGTAAAAATAAGTACATTTACATGTGTTAATTTGTTACCTTTTTAGTGTTTAGTGTTATGTCAAGCCTGATGCCTTCACTCACACAGCAAGGTATACTGTTCATTCATTTAAATGTAGTTTTGGATTGGTATCATGTATTGGCCGATACACTCAGCCAAGTTATCGTATCAGATTGGATCAGTAAAAACTGGATCGGTGCTGGACTCCGTTACATCTGTCAGCTGTTGGAGCCGTACATCACATATGTAACCCATCACAGCCGGGCAATGACTCCAGAGACGCTCTGCATCACACTGAGGTTTCATTAATGTTAATAGACTAAATAAATTTATTTTAATACAGACCAACGCCTCACCTTGATTGAAAACAAATATTAGTGCTGTACTGCTGTAGCTGAATAACTTAATTTTTGCAGCTGAATTATGCTCATGGTGTTCAAATCCCACTCTGTAAAACGTCATTCATTCATTCATTCATTCATAGGTAGTTTCATGCACACTGTCGATGACGCTGATTATATTTTTGCAAATTTTGTTTTTTACTTGTTCCCATGATCGTCTTGTGCCGCTGGGGTTGCATCTAAAAATAAAGTGGTTAAGGTCACACATGCAGAAAACATGAACTTATGGAGCGCACAGCCACCAATGCCATCATGGTGAAGAGTTACAACACGTGCACGACATGAGCCTGGAAATATCTATGTACAGTATGAGAAGGAAATACACTGAGGAAGCGCTGCAGTGTGATGAAGTGACAGTGATCAGTCCGATATTGTTCCATGATCGTACAATCGCACAGACTCGTGCATTAACAGAAACGGCAATTTTCTGCCAGCATTCCTCCCTGGCTTTTGCTGCAGCGACTGTGTTGTTTCTGGCCGGATGATGTTCCTGAATTCTTCATATTTCTTAAGTGTCATCGTCTGCTCCTCCATGGTGAAATATGTCACTCTGTTTCTCCATGTCTGCGATTGGTCAGACGCTTCCAACGCCGCCCCTTTTATGTGAGCGCGCACTGATCAAGATTGGAAACCCTGGTTTGCGTTACCGAGTTGATAACCAGCTTCGTAGTACCGTTTATCAAGATCGCGGATGTCTGGTTAAGCCAACCCAGGTAACAGAGAGAAATCCCGGGTATGTTAATCCAGCTTCGTAGTACAGGCCCCAAGAATGATCTGAAGAACACTACAAAGAGCCCAAGATGCTGACCAGTCTGCAACATATGGAACCCAACAGATCTGTGACCAATATCCTGGCGCCAGACACCATGGGTCACCCAGGGGGGAGCCTGAAAGACCGCTTGAGGTATCCATTAAAAAACCTTGCTTATACTTCAAGGCTGAATTTGTTTGCCTCTTTTCTTTTTTGCACAACACTGACATTTTGCCTCCACATTAGTTGCATTAGATGCACCGTTAATGTTATTTTAAATTGTTTTTATGACCCGTTAAGTACAAATCCCATCCATTTACATCATAGCTCACTTTAGTTTAAACACTCCAATATATATTTACAAACAGCCGCTAATTCTATACACACAGTCCTCCAATAAAGAGTAAGTCAACTGACAAACCTCTGATGTGAATGAAGCAATAAACAGATCCTCTAATCCGAGGAATAGAAGATCCGTCTTCAGCTATGAGGAAACACCTGCCACCGTGTCTGATCATTAACTTGGGCGTGTTTTGTTTGGCACTTGGAAAATAACTTAGTCCAATCTTGCAACCTGACCCAGATGATTTAGTGTGAGGTAAATCAGGCTTTTACTCACTTGAGTTAAACCTGAGTGGAGTCAAACCAAAGCTCCAACGCTGCAGGACCACACACGATTAGCATGAACTGGTGGTGCTGGAATCATGATTGCATGGTGCAAAGTTACAGAGGAAATACATTTCCTGGCGGCTACTTTTCAAGACAAACACTTTACGATGCTGCTGACGGTAAATAAGAGCAAACTGTTGCCCGTGGCTGTGATAGCTTTGAGCTGTGAAAGCTTAACAGCCTTATGTCCAACTGTGGCAGAATCTAAGGAGACAGCCTTGCGCGCCCGGCCAGGTCCCACAGTGATTTCCTTAACCCGCCCAGGCTTTAATCACAGCGACAGACGGCTCAGGGAGCAAATCAGGCCAGCCACAGGCAAAGGGACGAGAAAAGGCGAGGAGTTTAACTGTGGGAGCTTGACACTTTCTCCTCAGAGCGATCAGGCATGGCCTTGTCTATTAGCAGTCTATGAGATGAGTGCAGACAGGAGAGGGTAAAAATGGGATAAGAGGATAAGCCCAAGATTAGGATCAAACAGAGAGAAAATGGGTTAAGAGAGGGGCAACATCTGAGGAGAGAAGAAACCAGAGTTTAGAAGATAGAAAGAAATCAGTGAGTGGAAGAAGGGCTCGTTAGTGTTTGATTGGATGGCTGGCCTGAGGGGAAATGTCTGTCAAGGAGCACAGCGCGGTTACAACCCTGCTCTGCCTACTACACCATCTGTTAGACTGCATGCATGGCTGACTTGTGAACTTACATGCAGCAAAAAGTACACTGCAGTTTAACATGCGGCCAGTAACACTGGATTTCTGTGGCTCTCAAAGGAGAAAACATTCAGTCACACCTTTAAAATTTGCATCCAAACAAATGTTTGACGTCTGATGGCGCAGGTGGACTTCACTCCACATCACTGCTGGATGGAACCGAGTTTGTATCCTCTCATTTTTACGTTAGGCAACTAAGCAAATGGTCAGCAGACATCAAATGGTCAGCAGAATTAGTGTTTCATCAGCTGCAAGTGCTTTAAGGACACACACACACACACTCAGTGAGGAGAGTGTCAACCCCCTGGGAGCTCAAACAGCTGAACGAAGAAGACATCACATCAGCTGTCGGGCTGATTCTGCTGAGAGAAGAGCACCAAAGGGACAGGCTGTGCTAAAAAAGTGTAGTTCAAAATCTCCCAGGAAGCTTTTAGGTAACAGATGGGTTTGCAGCTCATATACAAACAAGCATCAGTACAATTTCACTAAAAGAAAATACCTCCCAGTTTGCCAGATTAGTAATTAGTGTTACCTTTAAATCTTACTAAAATACACAATGCTTCTACTGGACACTGCAGGTCATCGTCCATATGTATTGTAGAGTGGGGTTCCATCAGCTTTATGGCATTTGAGTATCTAAACAGAAAATATACTGTTATGTGTGCAGTCCAGGATTATTTGGCAAGCTGCATCTTCAATAAACCAGAAGCTAGAGAAAGATACCCATCACACTACCCCCACTGTGTCCGACCGGATTCCTGCCTTTCTGTCTCCAAACTCATCTCTTCCCTTTTCAATAAGGAGTGGGAAAATCAGATTGCACTTGGATTTTTTTTTTGACCATTTTAAAAATTGGAATTTCTGTTCAAAAATTGATTATGTTCAAATTCAATTGATTCATTTTAGTCTATAACTGTGTCTCATTCTGAAATCAACGCACTTCTAAGTGGGCAGGCTGCATACGGAGTGTACGAGCCAACAAGAATTTCCTAGAGCACCAGTCCTGTTATGCAGCAACTGCAGACTCCACAGCTATCTAGTGACGGCATTCTTTCAGTTTATTCCTTCAGATACGTTGTTAAAACTAAACAGAACCGGGCATTTAATTTCTTTTCATTTATCTGTCATTATTTGAACATTAACACCCCATTAACTGGTCGTTAACACCCGAATAATGTCGAACTTATGCATTTTCTGAGGCAAAAACTCCCACTTGAAGCTTGGCTGCATATTTTTTAGTTTTTCCCAGACTATTTGTTGTTTTTAACCTGTAAACATATCATTAAACACTTAAAATCCACAAATATATCTAAATATTACACTCAGAACTCTGCAGCTTATTCCCTACCATCTTGTGCGCAATGAAGGATACTTGGGTGTGAAGAAAGTTAGCTTTTTTTTTCCAGCAGAGGGCGAAATGTTTTTCCTTGACGACCTTATAGCATGACATTATATGTATTTCTGGAAAAAACAACCAACCAAACAAAAAAAAAAACGTAAACAGAAGCCGGAGAATGGCAGATAACTTGGTCTGGTGTTAAAAATCAGAAAAATAAACCTATCACAATTTCAATCAAAACAACACCCAAAAAATTGTTAATGGAATCGGGAGAAAAGCAAATCGTCCCAGCCCTAATTTCAACGCACTCATGTAATCTTAATCTTTCTGAGGGTGTGCATTTTAAAGGAAAACGTCTTAGCTCATTTGATTATTTGACAATATGCAACCTCCCTCCACTACAGTATTCCTTGGAAGGGTTTGTTTGGCCCATTAGCACATTCCATCTTTTCAAGTACATACCAAACAGTTTCCACTATCTTCCTGATATGTTGGTTTTATTTTGTCAGCCTAATGATGACATCCTTCACTTGCTTTGACACATCTTTGAATGGCTTATGAGGAACAGAAACAAAATGTGAAATGCAATATTTGGAATAAATTCCAGATCTTTCATCTTCTGTTTCACCGAACTGTCTGAAAGCTCTTCCACAGAAACGGTTTGAGAAAAGGCAAGCCCAATAGAGTCCAACTTCTAGCTATCAAAGTCACAAGAAAACTTAAAACAGGTGACATTACCAAGAGGAACCACGTGGAACCTGTCAGCTAATAAGAGCCAGGAGTGTTAATTGTCATCCCACTTAAAGGAAAAGTTCACCCTCAGAATGATTTAACTTTATTTTCCACTTACCTTCATGGTGAGCAAGACTCTGGACCACTTTTTTAATATGTCAAATGCAGCCGGAGATCAGGACGACTCCTCGTTTCCCCCCAATGGAGTTCATCAGGGTCCGAGCCAAAAAGGTCCATAAAAGTCCACAAAAAATTGTCAATATTCCTCCATACTGCTCGTCCCATGTAATCCAAGTGTCCTGAGTGGGTAGCGTCCAGAATTTACTCGAAACGACATCATTTACTATATTTTTAGAGCCTAAGAGGGAGTATTGTTTACTTCCATGAAGCGCGCATATGCGCGGTCACGAAACTACGGAAGCCTCGGCGTTCAGAGCCTATTCTACCAATAATGCAAGCGTAGAAGAAGAAATTCACTGTTTACATTCTGGTAAGAGCGCGAGAGCTCTAGACAAACTGGGACAAACACAGGAGGGGTTGGATATTGATCTAAAAGAAAGAAAGAAAGAAAAAGAGAATGCACGATCTCGTCTGCCGCGGCTTCCGTAGTTTCGTGAACGTGCATTGGCGTGCTTGCTAGGCATGCAATGTAGTACTAAATGGCGTAGTTTCAAGTAAATTCTGGATGCTACCCACTCAGGGCACTTGGATTACATGTGACGAGCAGAATGGAGGAATATTGACAATTTTTTGTGGACTTTTATGGACCTTTTTGGCTCGGACCCTGGCGAACTCCATTGGGGGAAACGAGAAGTCGTCCTGATCTCCGGCTGCATTTGACATATTAAAAAAGTGGTCCAGAGTCTTGCTCACCATCAGGGTAAGTGGAAAATAAAGTTAAATCATTCTGAGGGTGAACTATTCCTTTAAACCCAGTTAGAGCTACCACTGTGGGATGCTAATGGGTCTGAACTTCTGCGTTTCTGTTGGTATGGAGCCGCACAACAATCCAAGTAAGTGCAAAAGGCAAATTAAGAAAACGGTGTATTTGTTTACATACCATCTGTAATCATTTATCAGTAGATGCCAAGAAGAAAAAGAAAACTGCTAAACTTCATCTCTTAGTGATGTGTCAGTGATAATGAGGTAGAGAAACGCTTTTTTCTGTATTGTGGCTTTAACCCAAAACAATACTTATGCTGTTTTAGTGAAATGCCATGCAGTAATGAGCACTCACTCACACCAGCAGTATCACCCACTATCACCTCTCTGAGTCTTCCATTCCCAAATTACAGGAATGGTTACTGCACGGTCTCCAACAGCAGCCACATATCTATTGTCTCTCCATTGTCAGATACGCACCCTCACTTACGTCAACACACACCCATAACCACCATGAAAGGGCTCCTCCTGCAACGCTCCAAGAGTCCTCAGGTCAGAGGTCACCTGCGGCCTCTGGTCTCCAGGACGACAGTCTGGCAGTCCCCAGAGCAGACCCACTCACAGAGAAATAGCTTTTGTCCCCAAAACTCTCCTGTCTATCAAAAGAAAGTCAGGAGTTTGAGCTTCAGCCAAAACATTTACAGCCCTGCAGGTCACGCGTTTGAGCGCAGGAGATCCCCGTCATGGCTGCACACTGACCTGAGCTAAGTAGCCAAAGTATGCTCCCATCTCTCAGTAAAAAACCTTGTAAATACCATAAGCTGTCTTGATAAGATGGCATATGCACTTGCTAGCTTTTCATCAACCCATCAATCTCAGTCTGCATAAAGTTTTGGAAGCGCAGCATGAACCTGAAGTCACCATGCACCATCAAAAACCCAGCAGCAGACCTACATGTGCACAGGATGATCCAAAAACTCACCAGGATCTACGAAACTCACCATGATCTGTATGCAGAACATCTCTTGAACAAACACCAGCACTCTGAAGCAGTTTTGCGTCTCGTCGGGAGCGTAAAGAAACAAAACAAACGAAGCGGCGCAAACGTGACTGCGCAGGATATTTCCCCCGGACTTGAGCACGGGGCAGCGGACAGCCTGCGAGCAGAGGGAGCGACAACTGGGACTTTCTTTTCCCTCTCAGCGGTTTGAACAGCGGTGCGCAGAGAAGGAAAACTCAGGGGCAGGCGGTCGCTGCTGCACCGACACCGTTTCAACACCAGAAGAGAAACAGCGCCATCTATCGACGAAGCAGGTAATACTCGCACATTTGTATCCAAGGTCCTTTTAAAAAAAGACAAAGAGAAAAAGAGAGGTTAAAAACCTCTATGAAATTTCCTTAGCTGGTTCCTTGTCCTGAATGTATTTATTCATCTACTTGTGCATTTTTATAAATGCTGTAAACAAGCAAGGAAAAAGAAAATTAAAATTAAAATCAGAAACTTTGTCACTGACAGAAAAGCGTCTTAATAAAAGATAACAATTGTACACAAAACATCCACTTTAACTTAAAATCGGTTAAAAAGGGACAAGTGCAACAGATTGATGAAAATATTACTAAGGAAACTGTTCCTGATTATTTAAGGTCATGACAGAAACAGGAATAATTGTATTTCTGTAGAGTTTTTCTGCTTTTTTAAGCATGTAGTTGCTGAAAAGAACTATGCAGGGGATGACTAGAGTCTGTTGTGGTTTGTTTAGCTTCCCTTTCTATTGCTTATCCGTACAGAAGAGATAATTGAGTTTGATTCTCATTTATTTTGCTTGTTTGATTAATGACCTGGTAAGGCTTTGCTTTGGTTGCAGATGTAAAACTGAACCAGAATTCAATATTGAAGATGAGAATTGATTTGTAAACAGCTGTTAAAATGTCTTTTTCTAACATCAAATCTGAGTTTCCTCAGCTAAAATAAGTCTAATGTTGAAAAGTTAGACCATAAATAAAAACAATGAAATGCAGATGCACAAAACACCAATAAAGAAAAACTGCCTTTGTAAGACAAAGACTGTAAAATAACATGTTTTTTTAAACATTCATTTGTCGGTGCAAGAAATAAAGGTATGGAAATGCAGGGGAATTGATTGCTATAAGAAAAAAATAAATGATTTAAAAAAAAAGTAATAGTAATTTAAAATTTTGTGATTTACAAATAGGTAGAAGTAAAGGTGACAAGTGATGATCATGGGAAAATGCAGACATGGCCACAAACAGAAAACATAACCTCAAACAGCAAAGATTTGTATTTTCATGTTTAATATATGATTAAATATGACATTAAATGCACTGAATTGTATGAATTTTATTTTGTAATGTGCACAAATTGTACAAATTTGTACAGTTTTTGCCCGTTTTGGTGAAAGAAGACTTTTAGATAACTTTTTTTATGGGAAAAAAAAGAGAAAAAAACAAAAAACAAAACATCAGTCTCTAATAAAGACATGTGGAGCATTTATCTTTGCGTTTATGTGGACAACGCATGTTGTCCTAATAAAGAACATTCAAAACCAACAAAGACATGACAAACAAAACATGCGACCATTACACCAAAACTCCTGTTAGGTTTGGTTACTCCGATTGTAAGTGATCATGTAAGTAAATTTTATTTATATCGCATTTTTCCAGAACAACTGTCACAAGTGCTTCACAATAATAAAATATGATTAAACAATTAATTAAATGGTTTAGAAGGTGCTTTAAAAGTAGAGAAAATAAGGACACAACTATGAATTACAGCAGATAAAATCATAATAAACCAGTTTGAAGGTATCAGTTTTAAGTTGCTTTTTTTAAACTTATAGTTTATTTTCCATTTTCTTTACAAACAATTGACACAAGAACAAAACAAAGTGACAGGTGAACACATAAGTTAGTGACAATTATGACTGCTTTAATAATAATAATACATTTTATTTGATAGGGCCTTTCAAAACACCCAAGGTCACTTTACAATGAGACAATAAAATACTCAAAAATACAACAACACAGGGGCTAAAAACAAACAAGCAATTAAAAACACTGTAGTAAGATAAAATAATGTTGAAGATTATAATCAGTTTTAAACAGATGGGTTTTGAGTCTTGATTTGAAAAGGGAGAAGCTGTCAGTGTTTCTGATGTCAGGGGGGAGAGAGTTTCAGAGTCGGGGAGCAGAACGACTGAAAGCTCTGCTCCCCGTGGTGCCGAGGCGGGCGGAAGGAACAGTAAGGTGGGGGGAGGAGGAGGACCTGAGAGAACGGGAGGGAAGGGAGATCTGGATGAGCTCAGACAGGTAGCGGGGAGAGAGGTTGTGGATGGCCTTGAAGGTATGGAGGAGGATCTTGAAGGTGGAAATGAATTCTACTGGAGCTGCTGGAGAACAGGGGTGATGTGGTGGAAGGAGGGGGTTCTGGTGATGATGCAGGCAGCTGAGTTCTGGACTAGTTAGAATTTGTGGGGGGACACCAAAGAGAAGTGAGTTGCAGTAATCAAGACGGGAGGTGACGAGACTGTGGACCAGGATGGCAGCAGTGTGGGGGGGGTGAGAGAGGGGCTTAGGCGATTTATAGAGCGAAGATGGAAGTAAGCAAACCGGGTTATGTTTTTGTAGGATACTGACCATTTTTCCCCACACCTCTTCCCATTTTGGTAATTAAAGTCTTATAATATATGTAAGTTTTTATTTATTTCCTCTACTATTTCTTGAGTTGCTTTTTTAAAGTGTCTACAGAACAACAACCTGAAATGCACGGCACCTTTAGTTCTTAGTCTGGATTAAAGGATAACCGGCAAACCTAGATCAGGGATCTCAGAGGCTCGCTGTCATGGTGGCTGCAGCAGTGGATTGGCCATTCAAGGCTCTGTAAACAAAAACAAAAACTCTAAAATGAAGATCTGATGGGGAGTCAATGTAAGGATGTTGTGCTTTAGGAGAACTTGTGTGCCATGTTTGGTGGCTTATGAGGGTCCAAACCTTGTCGTGGCGTCTTCTGACACACTCTGGTTTGGTATCCTGGCCATGGTCTTCATTTTTTAAATCTGAATTTGTGACTGAATCAACAAAGATCTTGTGAAACAATTTTAATGTTTATTGAAAATGTTCATTTATAATATTTCAGTCTCTCATTTGAGATCATAATTACTCAAATACAAATTAAACATGCATCAACTACATGTTGTTTAGGTCTCTGTTTTGTACTTTAGGATCTTCTTTTACAGGGTCATGCACAAATAAGTAGAGGAAAAAAGCAACATTTGTAAACAAAATCTTTAATGTACAAGCAAACAGTTGACAAAAGCCATCATGGCGATGCTGCAGTGTGATTTCTACATAAAAAGAGGATATCATGCTTTACTGTGATAACGGTTTTGTATTTCTGATATAAACACTACTTATCTACCGCCCTTTTCTTCTCTCCTGATGTTTTCTCTCTCATGGTTTCTTGGCTTTGGCTTTGGGAACCACTTTGACGCTGGTAGACACAGATTTGGCTCCTTGGAGGTTCTGAGCTGTGCAGGTGTATGTTCCGCTGTCCACGTCTCTCACTTCGTCCACCAGGAGAATAGACTGAAACTGCTGTCTCGCTGGTCCTCCGCTGACGGGACTGATGCTCTCCTCTGTGTACAGAGGCCTACCAATCTGCACACAGCAAGCACTCCCCTCAGAAATAAACTCAGAGTGAATGTTTGCAAGAAAGTCATGAACAGTCTGCATCCTTTGTGACTAATAAGGAACTAAGACAAGCTACGCTAACTTTACTGAAGGCATTTCTAAAGAGAAAAATACATTTAAGCTGCCGAGCTTTATGTTCTTTATGGATAAATATATTTTCACTGATCTGTAAAGTTGTTAACATGATTAAAGTTGGTCAAATTAAGTTGATATTAAAGTTTTAAAATTGAGTTTCTAACCTGTTGTCCTGGGTAATCCCAAGTGAACTCTATGGCCACATCTTGTTCTCCCATCACAGTGCAGCTGACTCGTAGGTTTTCCCCCACGGTCACTGAGCTCGGTGATGCATGGATCACTGGAGCAGGGGGAGCCATGGGATCTGATGGCAAATGTCAGTTATCAGTAAGCAAACACTCACTCAACTTACTCTGCAGATAGTCTTAACAGAAAACAGGAACACGCTCTTTCAGTTCAAAGGTTTTCTGCATCAGCTCGTAAGGAAGTCATCTGATCCTCATCAGGTCTTAAAATCAATTACCGATAAATACAATCTCAGGGGATTAACAACAACACATATTACACTGTCATTTATTTAACAAACCCTGAGCCAAAGAGATAAAACTGTTACGTAAAAGAAAAGAAGTCAATTCTGTTTCCTCCAAGAGGAATTGAGAGGACAGATAGCCATGTGCTGCTAATCAAATGTAACTGATTAATTGATCTTCAGGAGCAGCGACACACATTTTTGCAGTTTGCTGGTGTGATGTTCGAAGACCTGACTAGACCAGACCAGCATTTAGACAAAGCCAAGCAGGAAAGACATGAACAATGCTATGAAGCAGTACAGTTCAGGTGGCTTTTTTGTGTGTTTTTGTGATAAAAGGGGCCCATGTAACAGAACCAAACCTTTTCTAGACTCCCTTCAGTTGTTGGTCCATAAGAGAATGGTATGGATTGGTAAGGGCGGCACTACTGGCACCACACATAGTCCATTAATGAACAGGAAAACACCACTTCCCAAGATAAAAGCAAGCATGAGGATCACCCCATAAGGGAGCATTCACACTGGAATAATCTGGGGGTCTCAAATTGTTTGGGTGGGGATTAAAAAATGTTTACACCTTCCTTTGGTTTGGTTTGCACATAACTGAAGTGGACCAAACCAAACTGCTCAGACAGCGTTGCTCACCAGGGGGCGATGCTCCTCAAAACAACCACTGATCAATGATAAAGAAAAGCAGAAAGAAAGCCAAACCAGGCTCCGTGATTGGCCAGGAGTAGAAGTGGAAATCTTTCTGCTTCTCTACTCCATGTCTGTCCACGAGACATTCAATTTTTTTTCCTTGCTGTCTTAACCTCTGTTTCTTTAAACATACACTGTTGGTTTTGTTTTTCCTCCTACTCAAACAATACTCTCTGTCACCTTCTTCTTCTTGATGCTTTATCATGGTTGGAAAATGTTACTTTCCTTTTGGTCCACTGGATAATCCGTTTGCAGGTGAACTGAGACCCATGGCTTTCAGGTGGACAAGAGTCCATGTCTTTGGTCTGCATCAGAATGTGATTGGCGTTCACACAGCGCCAAATGAATCGTAACATCTGTGGAAGTGAACTGCAGTCCATTTAAAGTGGACCAAACTGCCAGAGTGGGAATAGAGTTCAGTTGTTTCACGTTACTTTCCACTCAATGTTGAAAAGATTTTAAGGAAAAGATTCCAGGTGAGAACAGCAAGAAAACTAGAAACATTCCTCACTATCATATCATCGTTGCTAATTGGGTCAAAGTTGTTGTAACACTAGTATGACGCCATGCTTGTGTGACAGTTGATGCTCTTGTCACTATGGCTTCAAATGATCATACTCACTGGCTACTTTGCCAAGGAGATATCCCTTTGGTTGAATGGTCAGTGCACATGACTCTCACCTAGGATTGAGTCCCGCCCGGGCCCTCTTTCACCTCGCCACACAGTCTAAGGCCTGCCTATCTAGTGAGGCAATGCCAAACACTTGCTTGACCAGGCCAGACCATTTCTGCATTATACTGTGGGAAAGTACACAATGGAGGGCCCGGTGTGGGATTTGATCCCCAGACTCCTGTGTGAGAGTCATGCATGCTAACCATTCAGCCAAAGTGATATCCCATTGGCCTAGTGGCCAGGGTGCATGATCACTTGGAGGCACAGGAACAGGACCCCACACTGTCACAATACCATACCAACCCGAACATACCACTCATCAGGATTGGGGCTTTAGAGAAATATTTGTTGCTTCTGATAAGTCATGGGCATTTCAGACATCTTTGAGATGTCCCAACTGTACAATGCAAAAAAAAAAAAAAAAAAAAAAAGAAAAAGCTCAAGAGCTACAAATTAGGCTCTACAGGCCTCAGTGAGCATGTGAGATTTTGAGCACAAGTAAAGAGACTTATGGCAAGGTCGCAGGAGTTTTCACAAACTCCTTTGTATTCCAGAATCTTATAGTTACATGTCAGAATGTCTTCCTGAGTTAAAGTTTGGCTGAAAATTGACTCATGCAGCAGGACAATGATCCCAAACAGCAACAACTGTACAACAGAACAATCCAGTCAAAGTCCAAACCTCAACCAGAGAGCTGTGCATGAATAAAAGCCCCAAAACCTCATTGAACTAAAGTAACATTGTATAGAAGAGTGGGCCACAATTCCTCCACAACAATGTGAAAGAACAATAGCATCAGACAGAAAAAGATATCTTTGCATTATTGCTGCTGAAGGTGGTTCTACAAGTATTCTATAAACCACAGGATTGCAGGTTTTCTCTGCTTCTGCATTTTGTTAGATCAAGAATAACAAAGTTTGAAGGTGATAGCTACAACTTTGTCATCAAGAGAATGATTTTTTCAAAAGTAGTTAATCCACAGAATGTCTAGAGGTTCAGAATAGAAGAACACCCCCCCCCCCCCCCCCCCCCAAAAAAATTAAAAATTATGGCACATAAATAGTTACATCTGATTACAATGCCAATGTCAGGATTCTTCCCCATTAGCATTAGCTCCGGAGTTATTTTGATTGCTACAGTATGTGTAGAAATGGCCTCTTCCTCGCCTTACATTTCTCAAATTCAAGCAAACAAAAAACGAAGCAGCATGAGGGTGAAGGTAGCCACTTTCCTCCTGGACAAGTAAGTTAAACATTAGCTAAGGCTAATCAACGGTTAGCCAGTTCTGTAACGTTGCTAAAGCTAATTGAGTAAGCGAGTGTTAGTGCGATAACTACTGGTGAGGAGGAATAGCTATCACTTTTAATTTTGTATTATTGTTCTTCTGAGGCTATATTTTAAGACCTTGTGAGGACAAAATTAATAGATAATTAATAGATAATAGATGAAAGAGGATGTTCCCTCTCTTTGATTTGAATGTGATTTAACCTGTAAAATGCAACATTCATGAAAACCCTACCAATCATCAAAAAACTGTCAAATTTCATGTGAAAAACTAAAACATTGCTAATTTTAATTGGAAATACAAATTCTGAACACATCTTAAGTATAATTTTTGGTGCAAGTGTTGAATGAAGCTCTCACTGCTTCTGTTAAACACCCCGATGAGGGGATAATGGGTCAGCAGCACTCACAGTTAACATAGATGAGCATGTACTTGGTGGAGCTCTGCCTCAGGTTGCCCAGGCTGGCTACGCAGTACAAGGCTCCAGCGTGGTAAGGCCGGGGTCGATGGATGGTGAAGCCTTTCTTGACATTAAACGAGATCTCGGTCCCGTCCACGGCCACCTCCACTGGTGGGTACTCACGGTGCAGAGTCACTTTGGCCTGAGGCGACGTCACTTGGCAGGGGAGAACCGTGGGCCAATTGGTTCTCAGCTGAATCACCTCATAATAGTCAGATGATGGAACAAATAGTTCTTGTGGGTCTGGTTATTGCAGGGAAAAGATATGGCAGAGGGATGATAAGACTGATGGTATTTGGATAGAAAAGGGTTCGTATCAAGCTCAGAGAAGTGTGTGTAAGCATCAATAAAGTTTATTCTTCATACCTGGAAAGAAGACAAACACTTTGACAGCTTTGTTGTACTCCTTCCTGCAATCTGTGTCTTCACAGTACATTGGGTAACAGGTGTACTCCCCTGTGTCTGCACCGGTAGTGTTGACTAACGTCAGAACACCGTAACGCTCATATTGGACAATCCTGCAGAGAGGCCAAACAAAGAGCGCAGAGAGAGAGAGAGCTAGATTTTATTACTCTGTTATCATTAAGCATAAAAGAATCACAGATATCCATCCATAAAGATTTATGGACATCATAGCTTACTTAAGCCTCCCATCATCATCCTCCTCCAGGTAAGGAGGAACACTCCACTGAACAGGTTTGCCCCTGCATCTCAGCTCCAACGTGTCCCCTGTCTGCACGCTTATGGTGTCTCCCACCTTCTTAAACTTGCCTCTGTTTAGCACCTTTATATGTCAGGATTTGACAGTTTAAAAGGATAAAAAAAAAACATCACAACAAGACACGGAAATGTGCATCCCTGTATGAAAAGTTATAGTTTTCTACCTGTGTGAGGAGGCTTTGCGCCTGAGCTGGTGTAGCTTTGATCTTTGGCTTGGCTGTCGCTGCTCTCGGTCCTTTATTTGTTGATCTGGCTTTACTTGTCTTAGGTGTCCTTCCTGGTGTGGTCCTCTGCTCCTGTGCATCTTTTTGACAGTAAGAAAGACAACACAGGCACATTTGAAGTTTTCAAAAACAGGCAAATGCTCATAGAAATTTAATTTCAATCACATGCTCGGTTTTCAGAGAACTGCACGGCGAGGGAATAAAGTTACTTACCTAACTCAAAGATTACTGCAGAAACAAGGAGAGCGCTCAGCGCCAGCCTCCACTTCGACCCAGATAAGTTCATCAAAGGCATGATTGATCGGTGGATTATCAAAGTGGTGTGTGGATTCTTAGTTCATGCAGTTCAACCCACAGGGAAAACTGCTCGAAAGAGAGGAGGAGAGCGAGCTTGCGAAGTGAGGAGTCAGCTGTTTGCAGAATCACTCAAATTCCTCCTCCTGAGAGTGGCATTAGTCCCCCAAATTCCTCCTGAGTGGCTCAATGGAGGCTTTCAAGCCTGTCCAGACCAATGAGGGCCCAGAGACTGAGGCCCCTCCATTTGGAATCACACAGGCTGTTTGCTTAGCTGCTGGACTGGAAGTGTGCTGCGGCTGCATGAGTCTGGCCTTCACAAACGCTGCCAAACAAGGCCGAGTCACTAAAAGCATTTGGTGCCTCGTAAATCTTGTGACTTCCATAAACTTTTTGTCCTCTGGTAACTTTGTCTTTCACTATAGATTAAACTGGTTTTTAACAAAAGCACAAAATCATTCAGCAACATTTTGAGTGACCTGTCATCTCATCAAGGGAGACAAGTTTGTTTTTGTTTTTTTCTATTTGTAGTTATTTTAGGTGTTCATGTGCTAGAATATGGGCATGTGGGTGCACACATCAAAAGTGAAAAAATATTATGTAAATAAGATTGTAAAATGAAAATTGAATGATTGAATTAAATTTAATGAAATTTAATGATGACAATTTCTTTTAAAAGGCTTTATTATGCGTACTAGTTACTGTATATAGCATATAGTGGAACATACAGCAGGACTGCACTATGTTCACTTCAGACCTTTTGCACAATCGTCCTCAAATTATTCTTGCCCTCCAATGAAAGAAAAGGCTAAATTCACAATAGATATTCAATTATAAAGAAACTTTAAAAAGTAATAATAAATAGAAATTTACTAAATCATAATTTAGAAAATAAAGATTGCTTTTGAGTTGTGGACAAAAGAATAATTGAACAAACAAACAAATGAAACTGTCCCAGTCAAGTTGGAGCACCTCACTCGTGAACAGTGGGACAAATTGTCTGTCAAAAGGCGCAGAAGTCTGATTGGACGTTACAGAAAACACTTGATTGCAGTGATTGTTTCAAAGTGTTCAGGAGCCCCATCATGCTTGTTTGCTTGTTTCATTTTTTGTTAGTTTGTTTTTAATATTTCTGTTGAACCACATTTCAAAATACATTTTAAGACTGCATATTCTAGGTTTTTTTATGCACAAAAATGCACCTAGCTAATTCTGTTTTTTATGTATTTATTTCTTTTACAGCTGTTATTGCTTTATGTACAGTCCTTGTATATTTTAGAATATTTATGTCTTAGTGTTTTCTATTATTATTTGGTTTGATACCATTTTTTTTGCTCTTCTCTTATTTTTTCTCTTCATTTACT
>JALJCO010012585.1:0-217500 GCA_023101725.1 Atherinomorus stipes | reverse complement strand
ATCACATCAAAACAACAAGGTAGGCCATTTATCTGTGCTTTGTACTCCACACTCGACCCACTGTCACTCAGACACTGAGCGATGGGGAAACAGATCAGCACTGATGCAGCAGTTACACATTAAAACAGTTACTCGCTGTAACATCTCAGTTTATCAGAATTTACACCATCTGAACTCAGAATTTCTCCTCTTTAATGACGTTCTTGTCTGTTATGCTGCTGACGGTTTCAATTCTTGTCTGATTTCCAATGACACGCTTCCTCTGGACACTGTTGCGGATTCCATAACCGAAATATATGATTAACCCTGCAGAAAAAAGAGGGGGGAATTAACAGTGCATCAAGCAACTTGAAACAGACCTCCAAAACATTCAGATTTAAATACGGTCTTACCCACTAACATCCAGATGCTGTATCGCAGCCATGTGTCTGAGCCTAGCTGCACCATCAGGTAGACGTTAATGAGTGTACTTACTAAAGGCAAGGCAGGGAGAAGGGGGACCTAAAAGAAAAGAAAATGAGACATTTAAAGGTTTGGTTTTTTTCCCAATGAGTGATTTTCAGAAATGATTTAAGTAAGACACGCTCACCATAAAAGATGCCCTAGTGGGATTTTGTGGGTGCCTCCAGATTAAGAAAAGGATGATCAGCAGGATTACGGCAAAGATGCAGACCAGCGCCACGCTCCATGGCTCTCCCTGAGACAGAGCATCTATGGCCTGGGTCAGGGTGATGCACAGTGCAACCACACATAAAACTGCAGAGGATCAAATATTGAAAAAGAAAGATCTGATTGAGCTCCATAAAAATACAAGGGTATTCCTGAACATGTTGCAAGGCAAGACAAGTTTCCAAAAGCAACTAAAGAGCTCCAAAATCTTCAGCAATTTACATATACCAGAGATTATAGTCAGGATCATGACTCTTCGTGCAGTGGCAGGGGTAGGAGATGATGGCGGCCTCAAGATGCCAAACTTGGAGTTTGACTCACTGATTTGCAGATCTGAGTCTTCAGATGATCCCACCTGGTACCTTGTTTGCACAAAACAAAAAAGTGATATATTGTAAGTTGATATTTACATGGGTGCAGTGAAAATTCAAAATTGATTAAAAATTGATTTACCTCAGGATAAGGATACATATTGCCACAAGAGTGTAAGCAAACAGTGTACCAATGGACATCATTTCCACCAGGGCTTCCAAATCAAAGAGGACAGACATGATGGCTAAAAAATAACAGGAAAAGAGGAGTCACTCCGAGTTCAAGAACCTCTCAACAAAACAGAGAACAGCTTGAATGTTTTTACCTGCAACAGTTCCTGACGCTATGGTAGCCACAGCTGGACTCCCCTTCGCTGTGACTTTGGTCAAAGGCTTGAAAAGCAGTCCGTCTCTCGCCATGGCGAAGAGAACCCGAGGCATCGGGAACATGGACCCCAGCAGGCTGGAGAGACAAGGACTTAAGGGTCAAACATGTTCTTCCATGTCCTCTTCATTTATGAACAGACTAGCTAAAATATTGATTGCTCCCAACATTCTGTCAGGAATGAAGAATTGTAACTTTTGTAGTACTTGTCCCTAAAACCAAAGAATTGGTTTATTTTATTAGGATTCAAGAAAAAGCTGTGCAGGCATCCATTATCGTTCTACCTTTTCATGAACTTTTTTTCTAGTTTCAGCCAAAACCTCAAGACCAAAAGTACTTGGAATATTTGTTTGAGGTTAAGATACTGTACCTCTAAAAAAAAGGCTGAAGAGTGATGTGGCCATTTGCGGGAGGGTAGGGGCTCTCAATTTGAATAGTGTTTACAATCAGAAACGGGGACACTCTGGACAGGGGTACCCACAGAGATTTTTTTTAGGGGTGGCCAGAGAAAATAGCAGCGTGGCCAAGGGTTATTAAAGGATAGCTTTTAGTTCTTTCAACCTTGGCCTTATTTCTAGGAATTTATATGTACATTTACTCACCAGTAACATTTCTGCATCACTCTGAGTCCTCTGGACACTATTTAGATTAGTCGTGTATCCACGTATATCCATATAATGGGAGTGAAAGGGGCAGAATGAATGGGCCTCTATATAAGGCATTATCTGCAGCAAACTTCCTTAATTTCAACAATACACTGTAAAAACTTAAATCTTACTAAGTATATTTTTCTCATTTTTAGTCAAAATATCTCATCACACTCAAAATAAGACAAAACATCTCAGTGAGATATAGCAACTTGTTTTTGCTTATTACAAGCAAAAAAGCCAAAGAAACAAAAAAAAACTTTTACTTATTTTAAGAGCGGCTAATATTCTTTTGCGTGTAATAAGCAGTTCAGTGTGTGTGTGTGACAAATCCTTTGTTTCCCAAACAAATGACTTCACAAAATTTCACTATGACGACCTCACCCACTGAAAACCAGAGCTGAAGATGCCCCCAGTTGTAATGTGAACAAACTAAACAGGGGTAGTGTGGTGTCGGCCCAATGAGGGCCGGGCTGAGTAGGTACTGATGTGAAAGAAACATTAGAAACTGGTTGGGGCAGTTCTGGGTGGCACCTTCCTGGATGAATTTGCATAAGAGGGCGAGTTAATTAGGAGTGACAGACCTGCGGGGGACTACGGCAAAAGAGCAATGGCAGAAAATGGTAGTTCTAGAGTCATAATTTCATTTATTTTATCTTTATTAGCTTAGATGTTAATGGTGCATAAAAAATCATATAAATGATAAAATATATAATTTTTGCAGGGGTGGCTGGTGGGGTGGCCAGCTTTTTGTTTCGGGGGACGCTGGCCATCCCCTGGGGTGTCCTTGACTCTGGACTCTACCTTTAAAGGTGTCATCACCCAGAAATCGAAACTTTTTCATGTTAAAACGTGTATTGGAATAGGACCTCAGTTAAACCATGCCGGAAACTCCTGAGTGGGAAGGTGGCTTCATTTTTGAGAGTGGGCTCTCTCTTCACTCCAGAATCGGCCACTAGAACGTTTTCTCCACCGTACGCGATTTTGTTCCTTCTCTGGGGTTGACATGCTCTGTGGAAGCTGCTAGCTGCTAACATAAGCTAGCTTCTTTACCACCACCTGAAAACAGCTTATTAGCTGCCGCAGAGCGGCAATTAATAATAAGCTTTGTCAGAGAGGAAGACAGCCAAGTGTTGCTACTTGTGTAACTTATTATCTTTTGTGTGAGAAACCAGGAAACATGGTAGAAAAACGGTGACAAGCTGCTAACGTAGCTAAACAAGCTACCCAGTTGTTGTTGGATCAACTTCACATCAGCCATCCACTGGTTGTTTTAGAGTACAGCCCTTTACCGCGCGTATTCTCTTTATCAAGCGTACTGTTATGTTTTTAATCATGTTTTTCTCTGTTAGGACATCATTTTCCTTTGCTTGGTCCATCCTAAAAACTTTGTTTTGGTTTGTGATGCTTGCTTCGGGAACACGCTTACAGACAAGTCAAATTCTTGTGCTTACCCTTGTGAGAAAAAAAAGTGGGCATAAAAAGAGGTCAAAATGAGCTCATTAAATTGTCCTCCCACCCATCTATGATTAAAAATTAAATTGAAGATAATTTAAGAAGGATTGTTTATGTAAAATACCAGGTTACGACACCTTTAAAAGCCCTTAAATCAAAGGATGTTGGCTATATGTTCACATTTCCCCCTACAGAGCACTTATAATTTCCTTTGTGTGTCAGACTTGTCAAATAGCTTTCTGTTAGGCATTATTTCACTGTTTTGTAGTTAATAATTTTGAGGATTTGTTGCAGCTGATCAGCAAAACAGTGTGTTCAATTGTCACTATGTGTGCAATGGCATGGAAAAACATAGTTATTTGAACAAGGAAATACTGACAAAGAAAAGTAAAGTAATTGTCTCATTTTAAATGGACCCTAAAAAAAAACCCTTTTTTTTTATTTTTTCCCCCTTTTTTTTTACAGAAAAAACAGAGAATTTAATTCCTAACATAAAAGTAATAAAAAAAAAAAAAAAGATTAATTTTTAATTTTATTCCCCCCAATTTTTTTTTATTTAATTTATTTATTTGATGTATTCTGGGGCCCCTTCTCTTTTACAGACAAAAGAGAAAATATAAAATACTCTAACATACTTGAAGTCATGCTGTTGTAGTTTCATACCTGGTGGACAGGGCACACAATGATCCCACAGCCACGGCATATTTGGCAGGACCCCAGCCGACATGCTGAAAGGCCACTGGCAGGGGACTCTTTTCATCGAGTTCATAGTAAGGCATCATCAGGGTGAGAGCAGCGGACACCGCAAAATAGGCCAGGAAGCAAATCAGGAGTGAAGCCACAATGCCAATAGGGACAGATTTCTGGGGGTTCTTCACCTCCTCCCCTTTAAAGAAAAAAGAAAAATAGAAGAGCTTTATATCACTCACATGATAATACTACTATAAAAAGATAGCTACAGCTTGAGCATAACTGACGTATTTATTTGCTTTTGGAGACTTTTAAAACTGAAGCTTATTCATAAATGAATAGAAACACGTCGTATGAGGCTAAAACAGAGTTTGTGCAATTTGAATAAGTCAGTAATTGGTACGAGCACCTTTGCTTTTCAACACAGTCTGAACCAGACAAGTTTTATTGTAATTTTTCTAGTAGTCTTCAGAAAAGTTCTCCAGGCATGTTGAAAGACATTTTAAAGCTCTTCTCTGGATGTCAGCTGCCTTTTCTTCTGTTTTCTGTAAAGAGGATCCCACAATGCTTCAGTAATGTTGAAGTCTGGGGAGGATTCATCTCTCCACAAGACCTCCAGTCATTGATTTTTAGTCCAGTTCTGAAATCATTTGGCTTAAGTCAGCTTTTTATTCTTGGTTCTTTTCTTCAAGTCAAGTTTCTTGGCAGCACCTCTTCCATAATTTCTGATGAGGCTTCAGTAAACAGTAAACAGAATGACTGAAGGTCCAGATGCATCTAAGGGCTGGACGATATATCGATATAAAAAAATATATTGATATATTTTTAAATGAGATATGGAAGTGGACCACATCGCATATATCAATATACAAAGTTCAATGTTTAGTGTTAGTTTTGTCTTTACAAATAAATGCTGCCCTTACCAGGGTTTGTCTTATTAAATTCTTTTGTAATGTTCCTTATTTGCATCTGTGAATTTTTTTATACAGTTATACAGTATTTATGTTTACATTTTATTGTTTTTTGAACAGATAAGCTTTTATTTCATCTGGGCAGTTTAAATAAAACTACTTGTGACATGTCATATTTGGCTTTTACTGTTATTCAATATTTTGGGTTAAATATTGAATATATTCAATATTGGGTAGTTATTTATAAAAGTATTTATTGGGTTAATTATATCCCAATATATATATTGGGATATAATATATTGTATATCGATATTTAGCCTAAATATACCAGAATAAGACTTTTGGTCCATATCGCCAAACCCTAATGCATCTCTGGGTCCTGCATCAGGTCTTTGCTGGATTTTATTCCCAACATTTCTGCCACTTCTTTTATTATATTACTTAAAGAGGGGGTTTCATCTCATTCTTAAGCACATAATTCCCTTTTATGGCACAGTCAAATAAATGGGTTACCTTCAGTAGTTTTGAAAATACAGTAAAAACAACCTAAAAGAAATGTGACATCACTCCATTTCTGTATCTGATGCCTTAAAAATTCACCACTGTCCCTTTAAAATGCCTCCTGGTGCTCCACTCATCACAACATTCTCATGCTCTGGTGGGGAGGAGCTTGGCAAAGGAGGGGGAGGAGCTTCGTGGCATTGGAGGTGCTATGCAGTAGCAGCCGTTTTGGCAGCCATGTTGGTTTCCACATGAGATTCAGGGATTTCTCAAATATGCATGAATGAGTAAAAGTAACCCCCAGGACATGTTTTATGGGGAGGGAATGACATGATAACATAATAAAAAGCTCAAAAAAGTCAATTTTGCATGTTACCCCCCTTTGCATATGCTGTAAATGTTACCCTCTCATTTTTATAATAAAATAAGGCAAATAGTTTTTCTTACCTGTCGTAGCAATGCAGTCAAATCCAACAAAAGCATAGAAGCACGTTGCAGCTCCCGCCAGTGTCCCACTCAGGCCATACGGGAAAAATCCACCCACTCCATACGCACTTGTTACATTGGTAGTTGAAGTCAAATTACTGCATGAAGGGAGCACATTACCTCACACTTAGATAAGCAAGACAGCAATGCTGCTGTATTTATGTAAGATCCAGATAAAGAGGAAACGACTCGTTGACTTTACTTGGCGACTGCTGTGGCGTTAATCAAAGCTTCCTCACTGATCTTCCAGTTGGAGAGGTCTCCTTTGATGAATCCAGAGATGGTAACAAACAGCAGAACCAGGATGTTGATGGCCGTGAAGATCTTGTTGATCGTAGTTGACTCTTTCACTCCAAATGCCAGCACACCTTTGAGTAAAACATTAATATTAATGGTTTTTTTATGCTTTATAGGTTCCTGTGTTATATTGCTGTCACCAAGTTCAGAAAAGTGGTGTGAACCTGAGAGGATCAAGATCAGAGCAGCAGCAAAAACATCCGGGTAAGGCGCCAGGCCGGCTACGTTAATGGATGCATTTTCTTCAAAATACTTTGATATAACGCCGCCAATGAGGTCATCGAAAGTCCCACTCCAAGCCAGAGCTACGCTGGATGTTCCTGAGTGGACAGATGCAATAAACTAATCAGAGATCAGTCATCATTTCATTGCGGTCATAAACAGCAGAAAAAATGGGAACAGTTCCTCCTCATTACGATTATATTGCAGTTATTTTTAACTTACAGTCCTGCCTTATCAGGCTGTTAAGATGAATGTATCAAGAGGTGGAAAAAACACATTTTAGGAAGATAAACGTTAAATAAACTCTCTGTTTGAAACTTTAAGAATGTGCTTCCACAGCAGGTAAAAGTTCAGAGAGCAACACTGCAGAGCATCTTGTTGATGGTTGATTATTTACTGGTCTGTGTTCTCAGTGAATCTGTGATGTTACTTTAAAAACAAACAAAAAGGCAATCAGGTGTTTTTAAAGTTAAATAATTATGAAAATATTAGAGAAAATCACATGTTTGAGAACCAGAAATTATGATGTATACCTGTTAATTTGATTCATTTTTAGCTTAAACAGACTAAAGCTAAATCAAATTAGTTCCAATCAATAAAGAGTACTTGATCTCAAAGTAATTATAAAAATTAGCAATAATAATAATGACAATGCAAATAATGATTGATTGCTAATGACAAATAAATGAGGTGTATCATGCTTGCCTATGACATAGGAGAGCAGCAGATTCCACCCAGTGATGAAAGCCAGCAGCTCTCCAACAGTCACGTAGCTGTAAAGGTAAGCCGAGCCTGTTTTAGGAACCCGGGATCCAAACTCTGCGTAGCACAACCCAGCAAATATAGACGCCAAGGCTGCGATGAAGAATGAAATGATGATGCTGGGACCGGCTGTGTCCCTGGCCACCTCTCCGGAGAGGACGTAGACTCCAGCCCCCAAGGTGCTGCCCACACCGAGGGCCACCAGATCCAGGGTGGTCAAGCATCGGTTAAAGGTGGACTGCTCCCCGTCGGGTTCGATGGGCTTCCTCCGAGACAAGCTCAGCAGAAAGGATTTCACCACGCCGCACATGCTTCTAGGGGTTTGGATCAGGGTGGATGGAGGGAATTATATAAGAAGCAACAGGTGGGAGAGCAGGTTGATGTTGAGGAGAAGCGAGTGGAAGACACAGTGAGGGGAGAGGAGACGGGAAGATCAGAGTATGTGTCAGGGAATAGTTGTCAAGTCAGCCCCAAAGAGGAACACCTAAACATCTTATCAAGGTCTGATTTTAACCTAGCATTGCAAAATGAACTCTATCTACTTAAAAAGCACAACTGAACAAACTAACTTAAACTGAGGAATCAAAGATCACCTATTATCTGTAACACCCCCAAATCAATTTCTTCAAGTCTTCAGATGATAATTTTGACACATTAAATTAAATTATTTGAAAGAAAACTCTTCACTCACCTCTTCAATATACTTTCCGGCCTCACAGGTGTGCTTAGAAGACGCAAAAGGATCCGTCATTCCCTTAAAACATATATTTCTTTTATACACCCCCTTCTTTATCACCCCCACTGATATGATAGTGCTGATGCCTGGAGTTTTCATTGCCGCCCACAGCACAGAAAACAACGCCCCGCTCAGGGACTGCACTTTACTCAGCCTTCAGCTACAAGCACAATTACTTCCTTGAATAGCTTTGAGGAATGCCACAGATGGAAGACAGTATTTTGTCATTTGAAAAGTGTGCTCACCTCACCGGTGCAGTTTCATGGCAGAGATAATGTCCCCATTCAGCTTAAGTCTGAGATCGATCGCTGTCAAAAACAAATAAAAACAGGACTTGTGTTTCATTTTTCTTCTGGTCTTCACCTGCTGCTGTAAATAAATGACATAAATAAATACAGATACAACTGAGGTAAAGTTTTGGGTTTTATGCCTTTTGTGAATGACTACACTTGCGCTTTTTGCACTGAATCAGAGGCAGATTGATAATTAGCTCCCCAAATGAGCTGTTATTAACTAAGAAGGAGGAAACATGATGACTTAAGTTAAGCAGTTAAGACAGGGTTAATTAAATGATTAATTTCTGATTATTTTTTTATTCATCTTGCTGCCTGCTCATGAGATCTGTGACTTTGATCATCTTATGATATATCAATAATCTAAGACCTCAAGATCCCAACTTCTCCATGACTTTGGAGATTTTCTTTACAAAAAAAGAAGAAACATCTGAAAGCAGAAAAAACTAAATCTGAAAAACACCTTGACCCTTGAATATGATTGCCAAAAGCATATCGCATCTTCTCAGCGTGTGTTTACAGGTCTGCTTTGCTTCTTGCCATTTAGGAGCTGCTTTTCCATCTCTATCTAAAGGTGTGCCACACTATCAGCTCTGAGGGTTTATGAAACAGTGGAAGACAAAGCAGCTTTTATGGCTCATTCGTGCTGCAGGCTGCACACTTGCTCTCTGAGAGGTAGCATTTACCTTCTCATCTCCCATCATGGGATTTCAGCTCACCTAATCCCTCCTGGCATCTATTTCAGCGGGAAGGTGAGCAGGAAGGCAGCCTGTGTGGACAGTCAAAGTACCTTTGACCAAGCCGAAGCTCAGGCTTTGTATCTTGCAGGATCTTTCCAGCTGAGATACCGTTTCCAGAGGGACAATGGGTAATGCTTAACTAAATAACAGCATCTACACACGTGACGTTCAGCTTTATGATCAGAGAGCGAGTTTATCCTGATCACACGTAACCCTCAGTTAATGTTCTTTAATGTGGTGTTTATGGCTGCCTCCTGTCCATTAAAGGCACATCAGATCCAACACTAATCACATATTGTATAACATTAAAATACACTCACTCAAGCCGAGTCAGAGGTCAAGGCTTTAAATCTGACTTGATGATGGATACACAAGCACTTTACCTTTAACTTCGTCCCACGAGGAGCAACTGGTGACCATAACAGTGCTATGAGGCAAAAAATATCCGTGCTGTTGACTTGGATGATGGAAACATGATTTTTACTGCGATATATACAAGACTGGCCTGTGTGACCCTCCCACTCAATGGAATTACTTACAAAGTAGCCTTTCTCACTCCCGACCAGTTTGGATCATAATGTGCTCATTATTGCATGGAAGCCACAGGGTGAGAACTGTGAACCGCAAATCCTATTCAGAATGTGAAAAATGCTTTTGTTTTCACATCATTTATTATTTTGTTTTCACAAATTTTGATCTGTACCACCAAAATGAGTAAATCTGAGGGGCAGATGTAGATTTATTTTGTAAAATGTGTCTAACCTGTTTCATTGGAGTGAAGCGTTTGAGGAAATATCAGAAAAATTGCACAAATAGTTTGTCTTTTATTGCTGCACACAGTAAGCAACTGGACTGATCATAGCTGATGAAATAATTATCAAAGGCCATATCTGTTAGAATATTAAATTATTTAATACCATGGCTTGCACTTAAAACTTATGTGACTTAAAAACGTTTTTAAAGGTTTTGCATGATAAAACAAGTGAAAATGTTGCTGTAGTAGTTTGATTACATAATGCTTTTTCATACATCTGGAATTGGAAGTTGTCATGATCCGTGTGCAGTGCATGTTGAGGGCAGAAGAGGTCAGTATACAACAATGACTCCACACCAATGTTGCTTTCCCTCCTCCATTAATATTCCTCAAAGAGAGAAGGGAATACAAAAGATGATCATTTGACATGAGGCACAAAGCTGCATTTAGAGAAAAATTGGATGTAAAAAACAGATAAATTCAAGCCAGTCATTTCATGAATTTGAACTGTAACAGACAAAAACACAGAAATAATGACTTTCTCTGTCTGCACTGATCGGCTTTATTCTGTGAGGAAAATGCAAACAAGAAGCAAGGCTCTCGGAAACTGCAGTCAATTCTGCCATTGTCCTGAAATATTTACCTCCCTGATCAAAGATAAATGGTTCAATATAAACTCTTTTTGTTTTCTTTTTTTTGGGGGGGGGGGGGGGGGGGGGGGGCTGAAAACAACCTTGATTTTTTTTCTTCTCAGAATGTTCTTTGGCACATACAGTAAAAGACGTGTTCATTGTTTTTGGCTTTGCTCACAATTCAACAAATTCCCAATGTTTTGCCTGTATGTGACTCAAATCTGACTTTCAATGACAGTACAAATACCAACCCAGCAAGGACGCCCCAAAGGGGTGGCCAGTGCCCCCCTGAAAGAGAAAGGTGGCCACCCCTGCAAAAATTATATGTATTTTTTCATTTATATCAAATTTTAATGTATCATTAACATGGTGCAGCATGCTTTGCTTATATTTGACTGTCAAAATCTTTATAAGCTAATAAAAATAAAACTCCTTACTAACTCGCCGATTCTTATGCAAATTCATCCAGGAAGGTGCCACCCAGAACTGCCCCAACCAGTTTCTAATGCCCCTTTCACATTAGCTCCCATTTAGCCCGGCCCTCATTGGGCCGACACCACACAACTCCAGATTACTTTGTTCACATTACAACTGAGGGCCGTCTTCAGCTCTGGTTTTTAATGTGAGTGAGGTCGTCATAGTGAAGTTTTGTAATAAGGCTGCAAAATTAATTGTAAAAAAAACGCAATCTCAATTCACACATACACGTGATCTCATTTCTACCCACAAAGATTCTGAAGCATTTCTAGTCAGAAGTTAATCATGAACGAATCACAAATAAAAGTTTCCATTCTTCCCGGAGTTTTTCAAGGGCCCTCAAATGCAGCACTGTCGTTGCCCACCCTCTAACCAATGGTAAAGAACTATACATCTGCCAAAGAAGTACTCCAGCAAAGCTCTTGTGCAAACACATGCTTTATTTTGAATAAAGTGATAAAAAATGTTTGAAATTTAAGAAAAAAATTACCACGTAAGTTAAGAAATGATAAATAACTTAGATTTTTTTGTGTTTATGTGGAAAACACACATTTATGTTATTAATGTGGTAATAAAGTGAAATACAATTCAAACATGGACGTCACCAGGAAGGGCCTGAGCAACATGTACGTCATCATATGTGACGAGAGCTGTCGTCCACAAAGCTGCTTCAAGCAGAATCTGAAACGCGACAGTGGCTCAGGTGTTAGCAGGTTGTCCGATGATCGAAGGATCGGCAGTTTATATCCCGCTCCCCCAGTCTCTGTCGTTGTGTCCTTGGGGAAGACACTTCATCCTCCTTCATACACCAGTGAGGCCCTCACTGAAATAGAATATTTCTATGTATTTTAATATTTTTATATCCCTCATAGAATGAGTGCCGTGCAAAAAAAAAAAAAAAAAAAAGATATAAATCTAATCCATTATTATGAAACCTGAATTATTACCTGAATAAAACAGTTTTCAACCATGAAATTTACAGTTTCTATAAAAGCATACCATAAACACTTAAACATGGCGACCATATTTATTAAGGTAGTTTACTGCAAAATAGTTTACATTCTACTGTTATTTTTACAAAACATTACTGTAAATTGGTTTAGGATATATCATTCTTTTAATAGTAATTTACTGTAAACAACACTGTAACACAGTTCTATAAAGCCATACCGTAATGTCTTAGACATGGTCACCATATTTTTACAGTAAAATTCTGGCAACCACAGCTGCCAGTAGTTTACCGTAAAATACACAGATTTTTTTTTTTTACAGTGTGGAAGTAATGAAGAGGCACTAATGAAGTCATGACTCACAACTCTACAACCAGTTAGAGGTGATAACTTTACCTGAAGGGACTCATTATTATAAGATGACAAAGTCAAACTAAGCAATGACTAATAATGCAGCAGATTATTATCTATGCTGATTATTTTAATTAACACCTGTTGCAGAAGATTTTATTGTCAAGTCATCCCTGATCCATCACTTGCTTATTACCCCGTAATTTTATGATAAAACTTGATGAAGAATTACTCATTAATTGATGATTAACTACACAAAAACACAAAAAGGTGATGACTTTGCATGTGAATCAGTCTTTATTCTGTGAATAAGACAGGGACAAAGTACAAATTTGACATGTGAAGTGTCTGAAGGACAAAGAATCTCTTCCTCAGCATATTCTGTTAAACCTTTTACTTCCTGCTCATTATGGACAAATTACTCATCAGTCAACATGAGAGGACCACTCAATTCTAAAATGCTGCTGAAGCAGTACTGCAGATATTGATAGGAAAACGCCTGATTCATCAAATCAGATTGGTCCCTATCTGCATTCTCTGTTCTCTATGCCTGACCAAGGAAGATGAAACCTTTAAGAATTGCAGGTCAAGATAATCTCTTCCGTAACTCACAGGTTGTATAATTTTGTTTGGCTATACTGCGCTTTCTTGTCTATGAACATTTAAGTTTCTTTTAGCAGCTACCAGTTATGTTTAGCTGTACTGAGTCATGCTGGTGTTATGTTGGGCACAAGCCAGCGATACGGTGCTCTTCATGGGACAGACGTTTCCCGTCATCCCTGCTGCCTGTCACCATTCTCCATAAACAGCGTTGGAATACCAGCATGACCAAGCAAAACGGTAGAAAACTGCATCACAGTGATTATACATGATATGCATTTGTGGGCTAAAAGTAAATTCCAAAACAAGAAGAAATAAAGTGCACGAAACTAGTGTGCTTATGTTTTCTAAAATCTTGTTAATTCTGTAGATTTTGTACAGTTTTGCATGCTAACACCCCAACCCCTCCACTCCCCAGTTATGCTGGCGTATTTCTCCCCCACTTACTGGAATGAACTCCTTACAAGACAGAAATAGAGCAGAGGAGCTCTCACATCAGTGCCAGCAAGCAGCCGTTCTCTCAAATCAAATGAAGCTCGCTCTTAGTTTCCAGGTGAAACGTGGCCTCAGTTTTGACTGTTGGAGATGCGTCATGTCTTTAAAGCGCCCACATATTGAGTTACTGATTTTCGGAACAAGAAATGTTTAAGTATAGATTCAGGCGCTGCGTTCTTCGGGACGCGCGTAAAACTAAATAAATGCGCAGTTTTGCTCATGCATATGGAACTTGGAGGCACTTCTATTTCTTATGCTCTGCAACATTTCACCTTGCTCTCCCAAACTCACAAGCACACACTCATTTGGAAAGTTGCGTGCCAGTGCGGCGCAGTCGCTGCGTCAGAGGACACGTAACGAGGCGGCCTGAATCTGACCGGGGGGTGGGGGGGAGACAGACAGACGGTTTACGCTGTAGGAGACAGCAGGACCACCATCACCGAGCACAGACACTTTCTGCACCGACAAGGTAAGCCGCTCTCTGTTGTCGGGTAGATTCCCCTGCCCGATCTCAGCCGGTTTAGCACGAGGTCCTGGAAGAGAGCGCACTGCGTCAGAAATTCACGGGGGAAGTTTGCTGATACGTCATCTGTCAACGCGCCTGAGACTTGCTCCTGCGTAGAGGTAATGTCCTGGAGAACAGTTTGATTTAAGAGAATAAGTTGATAGAGAACAAAAAGAGAAGTTCATAGACTTAATTTTGAACTTCTAACATATTTTTGTTGATTTCTAAGAAAAAATTAATTAATATAAAGAGAGCAGTTAGAGTTAAACCCTCTGCAGTGTGGGGTACACCGAAGGGTGTGGCTCTTTTATATATAGATGCCCCCAAACTCCACCCCTCCCCCCAGAATCTTGATTATGACATTAAGTCAAACTGCATGCTATTTTAAGAGAGCTTCACAGCTGTCTTTAACAGCACCCAAAACTAGGAGGGAGACTTTCATTCATTTTCTCTGTATCTGCAGCTGAACAGATTTTAAAGACAAACATTTGTCTTTAATTTCTTCAATCTATTTCTTTCATTCATATTTTGCAGTGAAGTCAGGAAAAGTTGGCAGAGATTGCATCTAGGCCTCCCCCATATGTTTAACCTGAGTGAATGGCTGCCTTTTAGTATGACCGTGTGGAAAATGTGACCAGTTAGTTTCCCTGCAGGCTAATCTAATGTATGTTCCACCTACTGTTAAGTCATTTTAGGTGAACGTGAGTGCGTCTTGTACAAAATGGTCTCTCTGTTCCTTTTTTGGTCATGGGCTGCTTTGCTATTATACTTGATTGACTGTCTGAGAGGCAGCTCTCTAAACAAACCACCTCGCTGCTTTCACCCAGGAGAGAAGGGATCATAATGGTGTTTCATTGCAGCTTGATCTGCACATTTGAAGGGGAATGACAGTCTCAGTAGAGCAGTGATATTTCACAGTACAGCCACCATGTCAGCGTTTCTCTTTCTCTCTTTAGGCCTGAGACTATTGATTTCTGGGCAGTGCTGACACAGACGACCAAATACAAATATGGTAAGTGGACAAAACCTCTGTCTCAACCTGCAGAAGAGATCTGGTGACTTATCTATTCAACATAGGGAGGGTTTGTGTGCTGAATAAAGTGACGCTAGATGGGGTTGGCATCATGTCAGCTCTCCACATTATGAAGCCAACAGTGTAGGGTGTCACTGCTTCCTGTGCCTGCACATCTGATAGACCTAAATCACCTTTACAAAGTCATTGCCTTTGTAAAGGTGGGCATCCAACTTAATCGCCCAAGTTAAAAATCTGTACCTTGAAACACAAGCTGAGCCTGTTAGCAACTAACAAAACAAGCTTCACTGGAGTAGGAAGAAAGAAGAGGAAATTTAATTCAGAGTTATGTGTCCATCCATATTAACCCGTCACATAGTCATGAACTATTTGATTACTGTATAGTTTCATCAGACGCTTGTTGCTAGGGGCTTGTATTTGTGGCCCTGTTGCTATGTGGGGGAAGCTCTCTAGCTGTTGTGCAGAGTGATGGCTACAGTTCATGGGCTGTGGCCCCTCAGCAGGCAGGAGAGCATGTTCTGGCTAACAGCTGTAAAATACAGCAGTAATCTGTAAGACTGCAGCTGTAATATGAGTTATCAATAGATTTACAATTTTTTTCTTTTTAAATTTCCCACAATGAATGATTTTAACTAATAAAAACTTTAAAGGGCCAATGTCAAGAACCCATGGAGTCATTTTTAATGCAGTAAGTGGCAGCAGAGCAGGGCATGTATATGCTTTGTGCTCTCTGACATTTTTCATTGTATTTAAGCTATTGCATGTCAGGCCCTTGGAGAGACAGGTGGTCTGTGTGCAACTTGACTCTTGCTACGTGTACACCCACCCTTTTTCTAATTCAAAGCAGATGAGTGGGACACGCACACGCCCACACACAGGTTGAAGTGCTCAGCTGCTACAACAGTGATCTCGGCTGCCCCTCCTGTTTCACTGTCTGGCCGCTACTACTTTAACACACTACATGAGTTCTTTCATAGTGGGAAGAATGGGCTAAGCCAAAGCAGCACAGAAAGTTGGAAATATAGTGGAAACTGGTGATTATGCTTTATTGGGAAGGTTTACCTCCATTCTTTTTATCGTCCCCATAAATGATCTGAGATTAAGGAAGGGTTAGTTTTTTGGTATTTGAGCCTTGAAAGATGTATGACATGAATTTGTTGTTCTGGTTCGCATATTGAATCAAAAAGGCAATACGTTTGAAAGGTGCTGCACCAACCTAAATCATAAATAATTACATTGTAGTGAAAGAATATGTTATAAGAAGTAGGGTGTCGACTGTCAAAGCACATTTGTTTTTGTTGTTGTCAAGCAGAAACTGTTATTTTAACCCTAACTTTGGCAACCAACTGTTAAACTTCATATTTTGTGGACAAGCAGCTGCTGTGTGATAGCGCCAGAAAGGCCAGGACTCAAACCACCAATCTCCCATCTGAGTCACAGCTGCTGTTTATCTCATCATTGGTGCTAGTTTAAGGTCATCTCTTTGCAATAAGGACACGATAGCATGAAACGGGGTGGAGAAAGCTGAAAATATGGTGATTTAACTGTGATTAAAAGTGCTATGATTCAAGTGTTGCTGATTAATGAGGCAACATCACAAGCTGATGAAACTGGGTTAATTTGAATATGTAAAATAGTTCTTGGTTTCTGCTGACGACTTTTTGGTTCATTTTATTTTCAGCAGCATGATCATGTGATATCTTATTTCATGAATTATCAAGCATGTTTGACATTTGCGGCATGCAAGCTACAACAAGCAATATTAGATCATCCTCCCTGGTGTTCATTTTAGTACATCTTACACCTCAAAAGATTTTTTTCATGACAGTAAATAGTTGCTTAGCTAACTGATAAGAAATGTTCAGGACTTCGTGGCAAGATAAGTTTATTTGAGTAATCATTTCATGTACAAGAAAGTTCACAGTGCTTAACATAAAGCATTAACTGTATCACAGCAGAAGTAAGAGATTTTTTACTCTTGTGTAAGGTCATCTATTGAGAGCTCAATAATACTGAAACATAAAATACCTTCTCTGTCCTTGAAAGATTACTGTTTGTATGAAATATTCTCCTAAAATATGTCTCCTCTTCAGGTTAATGTCATGACCAGTCCCCCCACTGTACAGGAACAGTAAACAATCCTCACCTACAGGCCCCAAAGTACACAAATGCAATTTTGACCTTTAATACCAAAGCTGAAACCAAGTTAACCATAACGTGTTTTAAAAATTTATCACACTTTGTAGATTCATTTAGCTTAGAAACTCACAAAAATGTTTTTATTTCTAAATTATTGTTATCCTTCCTGACATGATTGTTGCTGTATAACATCCAGACTGAAAAGCTGAAGCTAGCTTCACCTGCAACAATTTAGCTAGCCAGTGCTATTGCTAATATGACAGACACCTAAGTTAAGATCAGGCCCATTTCTCAAAAATATCCCAAACAACAAGTGTTAACAAACACAGGATGTTTATAGACATGTAGACTGAGAGATAACCTACCAATGTAACTGGAGTGGGAAGCTTTTCTTTGTATTTGTCAGGTCACTGAACGAATACAGCATGAGAGGAACTGTGAGCTTCCAATTTAGTTTATATTTAATTAATTAGCTCAGAAACTCACCAAAATAGTTTCTACTTCTTATTGTAACTTATTTTTACTGTTATTGTTGTTGCTGCTCAACTGAGCACTTACACTAGCACCACTTTAGTAGCCACAAATTAGCTAGCCATTGCTACATAAAAGGATGTTTGCAGACATGTGGGCTGAGAAATAGTTGAGCGGTCTAAGGATGGACTGATACATCGGCCGGCCAATATTTTCGTCTGATATTTGTGTTTTTTGCTGGCCTATACATTGGGTGTTGGCCGATAATTCCCCGCCCTGGCATTATACAGGCAGCGGTTTTAAATATATATGGTACGTTTACTGTTTCTTTTTTATATTGTTGCGCGCACTGTTTCTATTTTACATACTTATTTGAAGTGCTTTGTTTTTATATATATTAAAAGAGTTATCAAAATTAGTTTTCATTGTGTTCTTGATTATATTAATTTTGCGGTCAAATGCAGTATCGGCCCCAAATCTCGTCAGGTTGCATCGGCTGAGTCTGATGAGAAAATATCTGTATCTGCCCTAAAAATCTGTATTGGTTGATCCCCTAATAGTACAGTGAAAAACTTTTCATCTTCGTATTGTCAGGTTGCCGAACATTCTCCACACCACCGTTTAGTGACATTCTCTGTCTTTTTCTTTTCTTCTCTTGACTGCATAAACCCCTTGCTTCTCTTGACTGGGTCTCTTGTTTGTCCAAAACACAGTAGAGCTCTGTCCACATACAGTCAAGCTAATTTAATTTTCAAATAACATCTTTCAAATCTAGAAACATTATTTATTCTTCTTACAGGTGTTCAGAGGCACAATATCAGATGCTCCGGACTTTGATCCCAGCGCTGATGCTGAGAGTCTTTACAATGCTATGAAAGGCATTGGTGAGTGCTTCACTCTGTGATTCCTGGCTGACTTGATATGCAATACCTTCCAACTGGCATGAAAGTGATACGTACATGATCAGTGTTTTGAATGACACGTAAATGATAGTTGAAAATGATTCTTTTTGTTCCTCAGGGAGCGACAAAGAGGCCATCTTGGACCTGGTGACCTCTCGAAGCAATGCACAGAGACAGGAAGTCATTTCAGCATACAAATGCAATTTTGGGAAGGTACATGTTTCACCTCAGCAAAGCTACAAGGGTACACTTCAGTGAAACCCCCTTGCGGTAATATTTTTGGTAACTTTCTTTAACTCCATTGATCAGGACCTGATTGAAGATCTGAAATATGAGCTCACAGGAAAATTTGAGCGGCTCATTGTCAGTCTGATGAGAACCCCAGCCTACCATGATGCCAAGGAAATCCATGATGCGATCAAAGTAAGATATTTCCCTCCTACTCAGATCAGATTCTCTCCATTCAATCACATTCATTGAAACCGCACTTACTTAACATTTAACCTCACACACCTATTTTTAAGGGTGTAGGAACAAATGAGAGATGTTTGATTGAAGTCCTGGCATCTAGAACCAACCAGCAGATGAACGATTTGGTTGCAGCTTACAAGGATGGTAAGGCATGTTAAAGATATTTCCATCTAGATGGATAATGTGTTGCATGAAGCAACATTTCTCTCTGACATTTTTGTCTCCAGCCTATGGAAGCGACATAGAGGAGGATGTAATTGCAGACACTTCAGGACACTTTAAGAAGATGCTGGTTGTTCTACTTCAGGTTGGTTCTTTGAAGAGCTGATGTTATTAGCAGTGAAGCATGTGGTCATGTACATAGTAATTACTTTTACGTGTGTGCTTTTAAGTTCTGGCTGATCAGTAGCGTGTTGTTTTTGTTTGATGGTTCCAGGGGACCAGAGATGAGTCAGGAGTGGTGGATGCAGACTTGGTGCAACAGGATGCACAAGTAAGAATTTAGACATATTATGATTAATCTCATGCATGTTTGAGCTTTTTTTTTTTTTTTTTTCTTCTTCTTTTTTAAAGTAGACACCAATTCATAGATTCTTGAATTTTCTGTGTGTGCTGTGGCTTTAAATAGGAAAGAAAAATGTATCAGCAGGATTCCCATATACCACACATACTGTACATGTCATAGGCCCAGTACTGAGAATACGTTGCGTATAGGCTCACCTCTCGTCAACTGTCTGTGAAGGTGAAGGGAATCATTGCTGAACTGAATTGTAGATGGATTTTCTTTCTTTCCTTGCTTTTGAACCAATTTATTGGTTCAAAAGCAATTTCAAAAGTTAATTAATTTATTGCAAGAACCCAATAAATAAGTCTGCAAACAGAACAAGATGATACAAGATATATAATTAAGAATTATTATGGCATATTATTGACAATTAATCAATAATATATATTATGATATAGATGTACTGCAAAATTATTATTTTTATATTTACATAATGGACCCAGAGCAATGGTCATCCTACATAGACTAGACAATGTATTGCATGATGCCTGATTATCCCGTTTTGACTGATAGAAAACAATCATATTCATCATTGACAAAAGTATTATTCGTAATTTAATACAGAAAAGTTTTTACATTAATGCATGGCTAATAATATGATAAAATTGCAGTGCCTCTCCTTTAAAAAAACAACAAAGATCCAGTTACCCCCTCCCTCCTCAACCAGTCCACAAAATATGAAAAAAAAACCCAACAACTCCAGTATTAGTAACAAAAAAAAAAGTATAAAGAAACTACTCAGAAAAAATTAGGGATATTCAATTTTGAAAAATACTATGGAAGGAAAATGTAAAAAGTTCATAACTGACTGATATTACATCATGAATGTTTGACATATAACTGGAATTGTTGTGATATTTCCTTCATCTCAAACAGTTTATTGAATGACGAGCTACCAGTGATTGTAGATACAACAACATGGAATATGTTTTATATATTAAGTTTGGACCAAATTAGAAAAACAGTCTCAGGGATGCTGCATTATCACTTGAAAAAAAAAAGCCTGATCAATGATTGATTTTAGACATTATATTCTTGTTGTTTCTGCCCTTTGTTAGCTGTGTTTTCTCACCTCTGTGTAGGACCTGTATGAAGCTGGAGAGGCTCAATGGGGGACCGAAGAGGCCAAATTCATCATGATCCTGGGAAACCGCAGTGTGACCCACCTACGCATGGGTGAGCCCACAAGTAGATTAGCACGACAGTGAGGCATCCGAGACATCCCCAAGTCTGTGTTTTCTGTGTTTTCTCTTTTTATGATGCTTTTTTTTAAACCCTCTGTTCCTAAATTAACTTTATAAATATGTGCCACAGTTGGCAGAGGAAAATCAAAAGCCGGGTAAAGCTTACACAATTCACAAGTAAACCACTGTAGTACAACTTGGTAGATATTTAAGTATCAGTCAAACAAAAAATATGATTTAAACTGCAGTTTTAGAGGATGTAATTCATCCCTCTTACCATGCTGTGCTCTGTTTAGTTTTTGATGAATATGAGAAAGTTACGGAGATGTCCATCGAGGACAGCATCAAGAACGAACTATCCGGAGATTTTGAGAGGCTGATGCTGGCTGTTGGTAAGAAACACACACAAAGTACATCAACTTAGGGACTGTCAAGTTGTTAATTTAACACAGTTTTCACCTCTGATGTTGTGTTACAGTCCAGTGCATAAGGAGTACGCCCATGTTCTTTGCCAAGCGCCTCTACAAGTCAATGAAGGTAAACCGAAGTAATGAAGCTATCTGCAGACCTACACCTCATCAGCATGACCTCATTTGTGATAACATTTTTTATCACATCATTTTTCAAGGTCATTTATTGTTGTTGCCTTGTCCCTCAGAATCTGTTGTCTCCTTCATTTCCAGGGTCTTGGAACAGCTGACAACACTTTGATCCGGATCATGATTTCTCGCTCTGAAATCGACATACTGGACATTCGAGAGTGTTTCCGTCTCAGATACGAGAAGTCACTTTATAACATGATAAAGGTTGGAAATAGCTAGCATGTTTTATGTAAGCTCAGTATCTGAATGCACTAAATCCCTAATAGTGGTTTTATTTGTGTGTTTATAATTCAGGACGATACATCCGGAGATTATAAGAGGACTCTGCTTAACCTGTGTGGAGGGGATGATGAGTAAGTCGCACTGTGGCTGCAGAGTGCAGCAACAACCAGTTGGGGGTGATAGAGCGCCACTTCTCAGTTGTAGAGCTTCTTCTTTAGCAGTATAATGTAGGAGAAGTTAGTTTTCATAATCATTGTACAGAGACCAGTTTAAAACAAGTGGATGGAGCAAATGTCTTGATATTGCCTAAAAGTGCAGCAAACCTGTGTGTCTGAGGATTTCTTTGATATTTAGTCCACTTTCTAGAAGTGCAGCCATGCTTGAGGTTTTTGGCTTTGCTGAGTGTGCTTTGTCGTGTCAAACTGATCATTACAGCTTAGCTGGAGAGTTCTTCCCTGAAGCTGCTCAGATAGCCTACAAGATGTGGGAATTAAGTGCCATGACCAGAGTGCAGGTTTGGGTCCCATTCGCTCCCACTCTAGATGTGTCATTGCATGTTTGGCTTGGCAGTGCCTGGAAACTTAATTACTCGCTGGCCTCACAATGATGTGTCTCTGGCAGTGCCACAAGCTTGCGCTGATAACATTGCCGTGTCCGCACAGTGAAGGCTTTGTTTCGCTTTGGATCCGATAAGAATGCCGTTCACTGAAATACAAATAGTTTTTGTTGCAATGCTCACTCCAAACCTCCATTTGGAGAGCATTGTAACATGGAGGGTGAATGTCAGAAAGGTCCCAACATTGTTGTCAACAAAAGGCTGTCTCACTAACGCTTTATAAAACTGAGCTGTTTCTCAGCCTACCAACCTTTTTATTGTGCCTGGTGTCACGATCCCAAACTTCATGAGGGCAACCGCCCCCTCAAATGTCGGTGGGTTATTATCATAAAGCTTAGTGTGCTCTTTCAGCTGTAATCAGCTCAATAATCACAGAATAACAAACTGTTATGTGAAAATTTAAATTTTTCTATTATTTTGCATGCTCTGTACACCTCTTTGTTTTCTGCTCAAAGCTTACAAATATAACATTCTTGGTTTCAAGGATAAATATGTGAATCAACAAATGTGACGTGTTTTAAGTGCTGGTTGTCATTTCTCCAATCTTGTCATTTACATCACCTCAGCTAAGGCCTACAATCCGCCAAGCACCTGATTTTGACCCTGCAGCTGATGCACAAGCTCTGAGGAAAGCTATGAAGGGATTTGGTATGAAACCCCCCCCCCCCACCATACCCCCATAGCTAAGGCACATTGATATGGCTAAGACAGACTTACAAATCCTTTTTAACTATTTTTTTCCATTTCTTGAACACAGGAACAGACGAAGATGCAATAATTGATATTGTTGCAAAGAGAAGCAATGCCCAAAGGCAGGAGATCAGACAGGCCTTCAAATCGCTGCTGGGAAGGGTGAGAGAAGCAAATGACTGAAAATAAATCAAACACAAAGATGCAAACGGTTCACACTATGTTGCCAAAAGTATTCGCTCACCTGTCTTGACTCACATTTGAGCTTAAGTGACATGCCATTCCTAATCCATACTGTAGGGTTCAATATGACATTGGTCTACCTATGAGCTAGAACAGCTTCAGCTCTTCTGGGAAGGCTGTTCCACAAGGTTTAGGAGTGTGTTTATGGGAGTTTTTGACCATTCTTCCAGAAGTGCATTTGTGAGGTCACACACTGATGTTTGACGACAAGGCCTGGCTCTCAGTTTCTGCTCTAATTCATCCCAAAGGTGTTCTATCGGGTTGAGGTCAGGACTCTGTGCAGGCCAGTTTAGTTCCTCCACACCAGACTCTGCATCCATGTCTTTATGGACCTCCTTTGTGCACTGGTGCACAGTCTTGTTGGAAGAGGAAGGGACCAGCTCCAAACTGTTCCCACAAAGTTGGGAGCATGGAATTGTCCAAAATGTCTTGGTATGCTGAAGCATTCAGAGTTCCTTTCATTGGAACTAAGGGGCCAAGCCCAGCTCCTGAAAGCAACCCCACACCATAATCCCCCCTCCTCCAAACTTTACACTTGGCACAATGCAGTCAGACAAGTACCATTGTCCTGGCAACCGCCAAACCCAGACTCCTCCATCAGATTGCCAGATGGAGAAGCGTGATTCGTCACTCCAGAGAACGCCTCCACTGCTCTAGAGTCCAGTGGCGGCTGCTTTACACCACTGCATCCACGCTTTGCATTGCACTTGGTGATGGATGGATGGATGCAGCTGCTCCACCATGGAAACCCATTCCATGAAGCTCTCTATGCACTGTTCTTGAGCTGACCTGAAGGCCACATGAAGTTTGGAGGTCTGTAGTGATTGACTCTGCAGAAAGTTGGCGACCTCTTCACACTATGCACTTCAGCATCCACTTACCCTGCTCTGTCAGTTTACATGGCAGACCGCTTTGTGGTTGAGTTGCTGTCGTTCCCAAACACTTCCGTTTTCTTATAATACACCTGACAGATGACCGTGGAATATTTAGGAGTGAAGAAATTTCATAACTGGATTTGTTGTACAGGTGGCATCATATCACAGTTCCCCGCTGGAATTCACTGAGCTCCTGAGAGCGACACATTCTTTCACAAATGTTTGTAAAAACAGTCTGCATGCTTAGGTGCTTCATTTTATACACCTGTGGCCATCGGAGTGATTGGAACATCTGATTCCGATCATTTTGGATGGGTGAGCAAATACCTTTGGCAATATAGTGTCTTTTAGAATCTCCTAAGTTATAAAATTCTTTCTAACACCTCACTGTGTCTAATCGCCTCCTAGGACCTGATGAAGGACTTGAAGTCTGAGCTGTCAAAGAACTTGGAGAGGCTGATCATTGGGCTGATGTTAACCCCTGCTGAGTTTGATGCCAAAATGATGAGAAAAGCTATGGAGGTAATGCATCTGTAGCTGTTGATGCAAAATATCTGATTTGCCTTATTTATATGTGGCACTCTGATGCATCCAGGTAAACTTGCAGATTTATCCCTATTGGTGTCTTCACATCCTGTAAACACATTTAAAAAAAAAAAAAAAAATTCTGTTTTGCAAGAAGAAGCAACTTGTCGTTCATTAGAAAGTATTTAGATATCAAAATTTTCCCTTTTTTTCCTGACATTCATTAAAGGTACAGTGTGTAAGAATTACTGACATCTAGTTGGAAAGATAGGTATAGCAACGACTTTATATGCCAAGCACTGTTGTGAATGTACGGTGGCCATCAGGGGATAAAATTCTCCCACACATGAAGACATTTTCATCTGTGAGTGAATCCAGTGGTTTCAGGGTAGCTATGACTGTACTACAGGTAACTACTTTTAATGCTGTATAAACATAGGTTGAATAAAAAAAATTTTAAAATGCATTTTAAGGCATTACTTATCCCAAGCAGTGCTCTAACTCCCAATAGATAAAGCCGGTACAGCAGTTTTAAAGTTGAGAGGGTTCTCACTTCACACACATTATTTAGTCCATTTAGGGACACTGTAGAAAAATGGTGGCAAAAATATGGCTGCCCTCAGGTATGTGGACCCCCGGAAGTAGATATAAATGGCTCATTCTAAAAAAATAAACATATAGCAGCTATTCTAGTGAAGCGATTACACATTAACAGAAACACAGTTTCGAATTATATATCACATTTTTCTGCCATTGATCTTTGGTTTTGTTACACACTGCACCTTTAAGAGGACACCTCCCTCTTTATTTTTAAACTCAGCTGTAAATATTATTTCTTTATCAAGAGATAGCACTTGTAAAGCCCGAGGATCACCTACTGTACCCTGGTCCTCGATGTCCGCTGTTGTCCAGGTTCTAGATGTTTCTCTGCTGCAACGCGCCAGACTCAACTTAATGGTTCATTAACAGGGTTGTGCAGAATTCAACAGCAAGCTGCTGAAGATCCATTTAATTTTGAGTCAAGTGTGTTGCAGTAGAGAAACATCTAAAACCTGTGGGGTATCGGACTTTGAGGACCAGGGTTAGTAAAGTGTAGAATCACAAGTATCACAACTGTACAGAAAGTAGTTTTGAATTCAGTTTAGTGAAGACACTTCCATTGTTGGTGCAGGAGAGATGCTTTCTTATCTGAATGGATGGAGTTTTATTTTTCTTTGCGGAGAAAGAAACTTGGGTGGTGGTGGGCGTAAAGGGGAACTTCGCTGAAAGGGCCCCTGCCTTCGGAGCAAGCAGCACCAACCGGAGCTCAGGCTGGTTCTTTCTAAATGTTTCTACCATGGTGATCTTCACCTTCAGGAGCTACTGTGTGTAAATTCATGAGAGATGGCAAAGAAGATATTGTTTTACCTCGCATTAAGCACAGCCTGCATCCCATTGTTCTTCTCTGAGCCTCCACTGGTTGGCTTTCCTGTGGATTTATCACAGGATTGTGCATCACAGCCACCCATATCTCGTTTAATATTTCATCTTTTGCTGTTCGCTGGGCATTTTCTCTCAGAAAGTATCATCTACAGATGTGGGCATGAAAAAGTTCCCCTTTCAGCTGACAGCCAGCCACTTACCAGCCACTTACTGGTGACTTGTCTGCTAATTCAATCGCACAGAGAAACGCCTGTGTGCCCAGGGGAAACAATTTCAGAGCATAAATGAACGCCCAGAACAAGGACGTTTCCACACGCCAAGTTTGGACACCATGCATGGTGACGTATTCGCGGGACAAATTGTTCAGCCAGTGATAGTGCAGGAATAGTGCACTATTACTGCACCACTTCTGGCAGAAAAAGGTGGAACTTTGTCATGCCCGCATCTGTACAGCACATTTAGAGAGCGAATATAGAAGTGTTACTAAACAATGACAAAGTTTGAGTTCTGTCTGAGGGCCATCAGTAGCTTGTGTGTGTATTTGTGTCCATCTGTGTCTGTGTGTGCTTGGTTTTTGCAGTGTCTAGCTTCATAAGTGGCGTTCAACTTCTATGGAAATATGAATAAAGGAATGCTTCCTTTTTTTCTTATGTTGGGGTTGGAAAAGTCATAAAATCTCAAACTGAGAAACAACATTAAACAGGTTTGCTTTGCAGTTAAACACAGCTTTGGGTAATTTTTGACCGCAAGATGGTTAATGCATGTCTCATTAAGACATAATTCTCAAGCATTAAATTAATATCCACCTATTCTCATATGGATGCTGGTATTATAGTTGTGGATGTGTGCATATTGCTGCACCATGCTTGTCTCCTTCCCAAATCGCTCTCTTTAGTCTGCTCCCACTGAAAGGCCTTGCCTGGTCGACAAATGGTTTTGAATGGCTTACTGAGAGTTAAAGGTGAGCCAAGCTAGCCATTCAGTTAGTATTGAGTGAAAAAGCTTCATGCTAATATCGCTAAACTGGATAAAAGCTCTGATCACAAGCCATGAGTTGCAGGCAGATGAGCAGCAGTATCCTCAGCAGGCCATTTTTAAGCTGTCCAGTTTAATTGGGGATCAAAATTGGGGAGGCAGAGCATTGGGACAAACAATTGTCGAATAAATGTGAATTGTTCTTTTTTTAAAAAAAGAATCTCTATTTCAAAAGAAGTAATTACCTTCAATAAACTGACCTCTGTACTTGTTTTCCAAGCCTGCATTGAAGTATTGAGCAGAGGGGTAAAGCCGGTGTGTGAATGCCGTTGCAATTACCCAGGAAGCATTTGATAATCAAATTGGCCTATTTTTAACTTATCGTGTACTGAGTGTATTTCCTTTTACTGCACACTGGAATATTTGACCGCCAAAAAGACAAAGGTTATGTAGAAAATTACTGTTTGACAACTGTTTGCCTATTATATAGATTTTAAAGAGGTTTTGTTTCATGATATTTGGAATAAATATAGTCAAGGGAAGACTCATCTGTTAGATAGTCAACTTAACCAAGAAGCAGTCTGTTTTATTCCTGATGTTTCTCAATGTTCTCCACTCATTGATTCATAAAAATGAAGAGATCCACAGGTTTATTACAAACCATAAAAGGAGCAAAGCCTGGATGTTGTCAGACCCTATTTTAAGATCTAGGTCACATACCCTTTTCTCCTTTTGTGTGTGGGTTAGTGTGTTTTGTTCAGCACAACTTACTATTTTGTTACATGTTTGTTCATTTGTTCTTTGTTGAACTCTTTATTTTAATAGGGGGCAGGGACAGATGAACATGCTCTCATCGAGATCCTGGTTACCAGGAGCAATGAGGAAATACAAGCCATGAACGCCGCTTATCAGGAAGGTGAGTTCTGTTTGATCCAAAATTAGGATTTAAAACCACCTTCTTATCTCTAGAAACCTTTCCCAACACACAATATGCCATGCTTTCCCCAGCCTATAAAAAGACTCTGGAGGAGGCCATCCAGTCTGACACATCGGGTCACTTCTGTCGCATCCTTGTTTCTCTTGTGCAGGTAAACCGTCATCATTGTGAGAACTTAGACTGTGTTTAATTTCCACACCCACACACTGGTTACAGTCTGGTTTGGGTTCTTAGCAGCAAATATGATTCAGTGACTTCCACATGTTTCCTTTAGGATGTCCTGGCAGTGCTTTTCATGGAAGGAAACATGTTTTTGGTTTAACCTCTAACAATAGATCTCCAAATTTACATTTAACCTTCTTTGTTGTGGTCAGGGTGCAAGAGAGGAGGGCCCTGCAGATGTGGAGAGAGCCAATGCTGACGCTCAGGTGATGCAGTCTATGATTTGGTAGTGGGAGACTTTAATGTGCTGAAATATGAAATGGGAGAGTAGATTTAAATGTTTGTTCCTGTTGTTCTTTTCTGACCTTTCAGGAACTTGCTGACGCATGCAATGCAGACTCTGACGACATGGAGATGAAGTTTATGAGTATACTTTGCACCAGGAGCTTCCCCCACCTCAGAAAAGGTAAAGGTCAAAACAGGGGCTATATGCACAACTCCACTACTTCCTGAATTTAGTAGTGCTCCTCTGTTTCCTGTCTTTCATTATTGGACTAACTGATTAATCCAGGTGTGCCTGATTTAAATAACTACGACGACAATAGAGTTCACATGAGAGTTTGAATTCCCCTTTAATGCCGAATAAAAGTTAATTCTGCTTTAATTTCCGCTTTAATTTTGAGGGAAAATGATATTCCAAACAAAACTTAATTCCAAACTAAGTGGTTCGTTTATTCCTCCTTTAATTCCGAATAATATAATTTCCTTCACATGTAACCTTTTATTCCGTTCAAACTTAATTCCTGCCATTTTGCACATGCTCCTTCCCTTGTCCTGTTATAATGGCGCTTGTCAAAGTGCACGTGAAACAAGCGCTGGACTCGTGCCAGGCGGCGTAAAAGAAGAAATATGCTAGTGTCGAGCTGCTTCTACAAAACTACAATCAAAATGCAGTGAAAATCTGTGTTATTATGTGGTTTTCGTGACGTAGTCTAAACTGAAAGGAGCAGGAACCGAGAGGTGGGCGTGTATTTCACGCCCACCCCCTGTCCAATCAGAACCCTTCCCCACCCCCAGATCTAAAGTGGAGTTGGATAAATGTGTTAATCTTATTCCAAATTACCATTATTTCCTTATCATTTATTTCCATGTAAACATGAGGAGAATAATTCAATTCCAAATTATTTAATTCGGAATAGTTGATTCCAAATTAAAAACGTGATGTAATCGTGGCCATTTAAATGCCAATATGTGTGTATCTCTTCTGTCTAATGTCAACAACAGACCGGGTTCAACTCAGTCTGCATGAACTGATCACTGTCTTTCTACTTGTCACAGTGTTCCAGGAGTTTGTCAGGTGCACCAACAAGGACATTGAGCAGATTATCAAGAAGGAAATGTCAGGAGATGTGAAAAATGCCTTCTATGCAATAGGTATCCCTGTCTCTTTGCTTTTTAATAGCCTACTTGCGTTTTCTCTGCTGATTCTGCTGGGAGGATCTGTGTGACTCCCTCTCAGTCATTTCTTGCTCTTTCTTTTTCAGTTCGCAGTGTGAAGAACCAGCCTTCCTACTTTGCAGACCGTTTGTACAAAGCAATGAAGGTACTGACTCACTGTGCTTTTAACGTGTCATGTTTGTGCAGTTACAGTATATGTCACCGTGCAGTGTGTCATTGGGCACTGCATACCAGTAAAACAAGTGATGAGGTGTTTGGTGCTCTCTGGTAGTAGCAGCTCCTGTAAGAAAATCAGAATAGATAAAGTGAGCTCTGATCTCCTCTGCAGGGTCTTGGCACAGATGACAGAGCGCTGATCCGGATCATGGTGTCCCGGAGCGAGGTTGATCTTTTCAACATTCGAAAAGAATTCAAGGAAACGCACGACGCCTCCCTTCATGAATTCATCCAGGTAGAGACCATGATTGTAAGTCAGAGTCTTTGCTTACTAACACCTCTGTTTGGCTTGTTCTCATTTGACCTGTTTTGTCTCTGGAGTTTTTTGTCTCATTGTCTTTGTCTCGCTCTGTGTGAGCGTGCGTTTGCACATCCTCCTTCTGCTGTGGTGGAGTGGTGGGGTACGATAATCTATAGCTTCCTGCGGTGGACTGTGGGTCTGTGGCTACTGCACAGCTGTTTAGGAATTTCCCTAACCTGACTTCCTCTTTATATCTGCTGCATGATTGGCTGGCAGCTGCTGTGACAGGAAGCTTCTGAAAGCCGTTCTATAATAACTTACAGATGAAATCACCATGACACCAATACAGATCAGCGAAGCAGGATGCCCTGGATTTGTTTTGGCTGAAATATTTCCAGATTATGCAACAACGAGGATTGCAATATAGTGTTTATTCTAAATTATAAATTGTGTAATAAAATACATTTTATAGTTGTGTAGTTTCATTCAAGAAGAAAGCTCATTGAATTTATGCTAATGAGGTAGTTTTATTTACAAAAGAGATACTGATGCATCCTTTATTGGACACCAACTTTGTATTTATATCTAACAAACAGACAACAAAAACAAAGACATAGCAAACTCGTATATGAAAACTTTAAAGGGGTATATGAGCCTTTTTTTTGTAGCTGAGAGATTTACAATAGATTTATCTAAATCTTACAGTTGCATAGTAAATCTATCTGCCACCAAAACTACAAATCACAAATCCAACTAACTTGTTGATGGCAAGTTAGTTGCATTAAATAAGCAACAATAAATCATCCAAATCATGCAAAATCACTTGAAATTTCAAAAGGAGCTGAAAAAAAAAGATGGCAGCTTATATAATTGGGATAAAAAAAATATCCTATGCTATAAACCAGATGCAGTTTAAAAGCATTTTTCTTTTTTTTAGATTATTTATTCTAGATATTGTAGATAATTTTAGATTTTTTTCATTTTATTTACATAATTAACTCACTTATAGGTTTAAAGATGGATGGCAAAATTCACAAGATTTTTCTCCAAAAGCCAAATCACAACAAAAGTCTAAATGTGTTTCACATGCATACACATACAGTTTTAACACATATGTCATTTCATACCAAACTGAATGATTGAGGAACTGTGTGCCATCAATAAAAAGCATCCAGGACATCATAATATAACCAGCTGTATACATAAATGACTAAGATGGAGAAAATGATGGTAATAACAGAAAACAGTTAATAGCTGCTAGAATATCATACAGTGGGAACATCTAATAGCTAACAACCGTCTTTATTTTATCTCAATCCTCCAGTAACTCTACTTTTATAGCTATAGTTTTTATAACTTGTTAAAGATGACATTTTATTCCTAAAAGTTCATTTTTTAAAGACTCTTTAAAATTATTTTTGCTTAAGGTAAATGAGAGAAGATAAAAAGTGAGAAACTTAAGATTACATGTGTTAAAGAAAACAAAGGAAGCTAGCACAACTTTTGGTAGGCACAAGTTTATTTACAACCTGTGTGTGGGTGTAACTGGAGGAAGGCATGAGTTGAAGTGGGTGTAATTCTAAGTTTTCTGGCCACAGACAGATCATTTAAGATTTAGAAATATAATCTACAAGGCTAATTTTTTTTGTTAACTCTGTACAGTGGCAGGGTGACTGCAGCCTCTTTGCTAAGCTAACCTTGCTTGCAGCCCTGTGTAGTTTGACATTTGCCCTGCATATGCAACAAGACTAAGCAAATACACATAATTCCCAAAAAGGGAACCTATTCCTCTTTTTTTTTTTTTTTTTTTTTACCATTGTTTACATGATCATGTCTACAAATTATAAATTATTGTCTCCAACTGTCAGCTGATGTGAAGGGTAATTCCACGTTTAGCTCCTTTTTAATCTTTGTTTGCTGATTTTGTTCTGCAATTTTGCTGTTGTGTAAGTTGGAGATAAACCCTGCTTTCCTGTTTCAGCTCAGTGATGATCAAATTACAGCAGACATACAGTATTTTCTGTTTATTCCATCTCTTGCTGTTTGTGTGTTTTCCATTCTCATTCAGGGTGATACCTCAGGAGACTACCGTAAAACCCTGCTGGTCCTCTGCGGAGGGGAAGATTAAACCTGTTACGCTTCTGCAGCTGCGTTCGGACTTCAGTGACCACGAAACAAGCCTGTTCACAGAGTCATTACAGTGGTGGTTAATGTCAGTATCTGTTGCCAGTTCTTCCACCTGCTGCCACTCCTCAGCCAAACCAAGTGACCTACTGTATGATGACCCTTTCAGCCTTGTAAGCAACTTTTCTGTTCTTGTCTACTTCGCCCTGTCTGGCAGGATGATGTCTGTCTTTTTTACTGTGTCAAATGTAACATGAAGATGCTCACGTTAATATAGAAATGGACTTCACATGTACGGCGTAGACTAATGGGTGCTTTAAGCAGTGCCTTCAGATTGGTTCAATGAATACTGTGATTTTTAAAGTATTAAATAAATCTGAATTAAACTAATGCAATTGAATTTGGTGGTATTTTCTGTTTCCTTTTACGTTTGATTAATTGCAGAGAGCAACAAAACACATTTCTGATACTTTTAAAACATTTTTTTTTCCTTTTTTTGTCATCGGTATGAGTTTTGGGGTGGGTTCTGTATTTGGCAGGGAAAATCACTGATTAACTGTGCCGATACTGGTAATACCATTAACCTGAGTAAAATAGGAACTGGAATATTTGACATTGGGAAACTCCCACTCCGATTTCAGGCCTCGTCCGTTTTACTGTCTCAAAAAGCACACTAATAAACTTTTGCTGCTTATGAATGTTAACTAAAAAAAACTTATAGTCACATTTAAAATTTTCATCAGCAGCTAGAAGTATATAATTAATATAGATAAAAAACACAGCCCCTTTTGTTTGTATAAACACTAAGATGTGCACCGTGACTGAGGAGAATCAGCACACCAATGCACTTAAATGTGCAAACACAAATTACACAGCATACACTCTGATGCATTCCCACTTTACTTCATTTCATGGGCTTCATTTGCACTTGTATGCTTGTTACTGCAAGGGAAAAGTGCAAGACAGCTGTCTTTGCTCTTGTTAGTATCTCAGTTGGTTGCATATGTGTGAGCGCAGCTGTTAGGCCATTTCAAGTTAAGAGGAAAGAAGAAAAAAAGATGTATGTGGCAAGGAAATCCCCTACAGTTCGCCAAAATCCAAGGCAACAAAGAGTCTGCAGCAGTCAGTCACTTTGGTTTTAATGGCACACCCAACCTGAAATTGCTCTATTTGATGATAATTACAAGAGATTATGAGATAACTTCAATAGCACTATCAATATATCAATATGCACTCTGTTTTTGAATTTCCCTTTTGATAGCGAGGGGGAACTTTTACTGTGACAATGCTCGGCTTGTACGTGTGAATTAGATAGATTCTAGATTAATTATTTCTAAGCCATTATGTCCCCAGGCAGAGTCATGGGTGTTTCTTTAGCCTTTTACTTTTTCTTTTTTCTTCTTTTTTTTATCTACAGTTTCCATGACTGTGGTGGCATCATGGTGTGAACATGCAAATAGGCCATGTTCTGTCCTGCTTATAGGCCTGCCATACTGTGCATGAATAAGTTCATATGGTTGCAAAATATACAAGTTATTCAAGGCTTTTTTCCCCCTTTTTTATTTTTTATTTTTTGCAAAACAGTACTGTTATGATAATAACCACGTTTTAATGTCTTATTCTGTGTCATTCTGGTTTCCTCACATGCATGCATGTGTGCAGCAAGGGCCTGCATGCTACTGTACAAAAACAATTTAAATATGCACAGTTCTCTTTTTAAGTGCTGTGTTACTCAGTAACGGGAGGCCACACAGCTGGACACACACCAGGTTCTGTTCAGGCTGAGCCTGCAGTATCAGGCCATTTTACTGGGTTACGGGAATTCCCCAAGTCTCGCAGTGAAATTGCTTTCCCCCTATTCACCAGTTTCCTTAAAAAGAGCCTCTCACAAGCTGAATGTGTGGGTGAGTTGTTGTTTATTTGTTTTAACATTTGAGAAGTAGATATTCAATGTTTATGCCTTATCTTCGAATTGTATAATTGCTTTCGTTTTATGTTAAGGGTTGATTGCAGTAACTTAATATTTTCTTTGAAATAAGTGTTGTTACGTAAAGCAGGAAAAGTAAAACAGTGAAAAGATTATGTTAGCCTTACTGTGTTATTCATTAGCTGCATCACATGATTACTTGTCATACAGAAACAACTGCCTTCTTTTTCCTAATTCAAATAATTTACTTAAAAACTGATTATAAAATAATTTTTAGAGTTTAAAAACATATAATCATTAAAAATTAAGAAACTTGACATCTTACAACCTAGTTTCTTGGATTTAATTGAGGCTAGATTTGTGTTTTAAATGATATAACTAGCTGTTAGGCATGAAATGGAAGTGTATCTGTTACTAACACATATCTTTACTCATTTTTTGAATCATGATAGAGACTATTGTCTTTGAGTTAAGTCTTAAGGAGGATGGTTGAAGTGACTCCTTGACATATAAAAGAGCATTTTGTATTAAGCTGCACAGAGTTAATGACTATCAGCTGGTATTTTTTCTGCTTAGAGATGGAGACTGGCCCGTCTCTGAGCCTTTGCAGGGTGAGGTGAATACTCTGTGCCTGTGACAGAGTGAAACTTCACTCTGGTGGTTACTCCGTCTCACACATAGTTTGCAAATTCTTCTGTCTTTGTGCAAAGAGGAAAATGCTTTAAATTGTCGTGAATAGTGGGTGTGAGGAGCAAACAAAGTGTGCAGTTTGTTACCCAAGCAGGACTTAATGATGGGTGATGTTTCCTGTATCCTCAGGCTTCAGCTTTTTGTTCTGCGCTGGCAGGCTCAGAGTCATCACCCTGTTTATTGTTTCAGCACATCACAGAAGCCTGAGGAGGAAATACCGCTCACCAGTAAATACTGACAAGGTGTTTGGTGGCAGGCTCGGGACTAAAGGAAAAAACAGCTTTTGTATGTAAGCCACATGAGCTGAGCGTTTGCTTTTTCCTCTAGTGATCAAATGGCTCCCTGGGGGACACATTCACGCATTTTGGCTGCAATTTCTTGTCACTGGGATCCATACAGCTGTGCATATCTGTATGTATGACAAAGTGAAGCAAGTTTATGGTTATAATATATCAAAATCATTTTTGTTTAAGGGTTATAGTTTTTACAGCACAACCAATCTGCTGATCTTCGCTGTTATTTTGGTATTTTTCTTGAAAGTCATATTTTTTTTGTGGAGGTGAAGACTAAAATTTATAAGTGAGTTGTAAAATGCCTTGTGAAAATAGCTGTCAGCTATTTTCAGATGATGACATTTCTATGAAAGCTCTTACTAAACTGGTTTCTCAGTTACGGTGGTTTTCACATTAGTTGATATCCAGTATCCCGTTATTACTGCTGCACAGGAAGTACTAACTGTGACTGTTAAAGACATGAAGAAAGGTTTGATTCTGGTTACTTTGGGTCCATCATAAACATTTACATGCAGAGGTAAATGATTAAACTCACTGTATGTACTTTGTTGGGTCTATAACCTTGCGCTAAGTCTTAAATAGTCTCAGTTTAAAACAATATACTTCTAGTAAATAGAATGATAATCAATGCAACTCCCTACAGATAAAATTTGATCACAGATGATCATTTAACTAATTCCTGCATGATATTATTCTTTCTATAGCTTTATTTTAGGGGAAGTTATCAACAAAGTTCTGACAGTTTGTTAAACAGTTCATACTTTACACCCGTTCAGCTCCGACTGACTTAAAATGAACCCCTTCCACATACAAGTTCTCTAAAATGAAAGAAATAAACACACACACTTCGCATGTAACGGTATGAAAATTTCATGTTTTTGTGACCAAAATTATCAGGATTATCATTATTATCATGGTATTGTTGAAATGTGTCCAAAATGATCAAAATGTACTTATACACACACACACACACACTATCATTTCATCAAGTTTTATTAAAGAAAAACAAATTAACAAGCAGAATGTACTTTCTGTTGGCAGAAACATTAAAATAGTAACATGTAAACGTCAAACATTCAAAATGTGCATTTAAGATGGCATCTTGTGCAAAGAGTAGATAGGAACCAAGAATACTTCATTTTACATTCAGAGCTGAAGACTTGATCTAGTCTTGCAGATTTAATAAGAGCTGGTACAGAAGGGACACTTTCTCTGTTTCATGTACCTTAGATAGCTAAATAGAAATCTAATGTGCATATAAAAGCAACACTTTCACATTAAACGAAGTAATGTGGCCTAAACATTAATAATAATACAATAAATAGATAAATGAAAATAAAATTTCCTCCCAGCATCCTTAAAAAAATCCAAAATAGATTCATACTTCAGACTTAGTCCTTTTAGAGGGGAAAATCTCCCGAGCTGTCCGTGTGGTGATGCGTTTGGTGCCTTCAGCCATGTTTCCTGAGGTCAAACATTACAAACCGTGTCTGAGGGACGGCTGCTCCTTTTCCAGGCAATGAGCAGCATCACCGTGGTTTTTTCAAAGAGCGATAAGACGGTTTTCAAAATAAATAAAATCTGAAACGGTAATACTAATGTTAATACTATATGCCGATTTATCTTTTTATCTTTATCTGTAATTATTACATCCCAAACACTTACATGCATACATACACATACATACATACATATATATATATATATATATATATATATATATATATATATACATACATACATATATGGAATGTATGAACTGGAGTTACTGTCGTGAAAATGAATGTGGAATTGTTATGCTTCATTTCTGTTTTGTCAAAATCAGTCAAATCAGATTTGAGCAAAATGTTAGTTAGACTGGTGGATCTAATTTTTTTTATTTTATTTTGCTGGGTTTATTCCAAATTTGATCTCATTCTGTGCCTCCTGTCAGTTATTTGTTTTGCCTCTACAGATAGGCATCTGTTACAGTTTGAATTTTCTCTGAAGTGGTGGCTTATTAATGACTATGACCGTAAGGAGTTTTTTTGTTTGTTTTATTTTAAAAACTGCAATATTTACTTAGCAAAGTCCTGTGTGACAAATATTCATAACATATCATGTATTAGCTAGGATATTATATCCAATATTGTGTAAATGTTGTACAATATTGAATACAAATTCAACATTGTATGTGCTATAATGAAATATAAGCATATAAGGTACATTAAGCAAATACATCTTTGAGGAAAAAAAAGAAAAACCTTACAGAAAACATATTTAGCTGTTTTTTCTCACCAAATGAGCAGTGAGATTTGAGCAGTGAGTAATAATAATAAGAAAAAGATGATAATATGTACGCTTTTATACTTCCCGCACAGGAGTAGAACTCACAGTTAAGCTCAGGTTGAATGATTTAATTAACTTAATTGTTTATATATAATTACTGTAGAGAGATAAATGAATGTCATTTGTTATTTTACAATAACCAAAGTCCCTAAACTACAGCAATTATTGCTAAACTGCTAAGCAGTTAATTACTCAGTGAGTAGCTTCACCCCTCTGTGTGTACAATCACCAGGTATTTTGGACTGATAAATAGCTTTATTATGTGAGCTTGGCCACTTTAGAATTTTTTTTCTTTTTGATAGAAATTACTTTACGAGCTTATTATATAACATGTAAATAACATAATAATAATACAATACATGAAAAGGGGAAATAAATATGTGTTGCAACCTTCATTTCATAACAATTATCTCTTTGCTCTTGCCAAAAAATGTCACGTTAATCTGTACAGAGGATATAGTGCAACTTGATCTTTTGCATTCAAAGGAAATATATGATGCAACAACAGAAACCCCCACCAGCCCCTTCTCTGAATTTATCAATGAAGGAAAAAGTCATTCAGTGAATATGGTGGGGTTTGTCCCTAAAGGGGGTGTCTTTTAAGAAGCAAAAGAAATAATAAATTGTATTATTAATATCATCTTGATTTGAGAGAATGTCATTTTACTCAGCCAGGCTTAATTGTATCAGTTCAGCCTTTTTCTCTTTTTTTAAAAGCCCAGATTTATGTTTTTATATTCAAAAACCCATCACGAGGACACAAAGTAAAATCTACAATTATAAATGAATATATACGGCATTGTGCTCCAGTGTTTACATTACAGTAAGAGGCAGTCACACAGATCTGTGCTCTGATTGGTCCACTGGGGTGTCAATCATCGCTGTTTACATCAAACGTTGCGAGGTGGAATTTCCCAGGTTACGGCATAGACTCAGTAGACCACTTCCGCAATAGATGTCTGTCTGGGAAGAGAGACAAGAGGCCACTGCGAGCTGAAAGGTACCCGGTCAAAAGACACCTCTTTGTTTCTTTGGTTCGTCGTTTAACGCAGAATTACGACTCACTGACTCTATCGATAGAAGAAGTCGTTGTGGGAAAACATGAAGACTTAGCGGCTTTCCGTCTCGCACTGTCATCTAGCGTTGGCTAGCCGTTAGCTAACGAAGATGCTGCTAGCAATTTGCATGACAACAGCGAAAACTAATATTAGCCTTCTGCAGCCAATCATGGTAGCTATCATCAGCCGGATTGTGTTGCATATGAGTCTCGCCTGTTGGATAGATGTTTGTTCGTAGAATACTTGTCGCGTTTAGCATTTTCCCCTCTGCTTTTGTCTTTCTTTTCGGTTATGAGCGTTGTAGTTGTCATATTTAGCCATCTTCAGCGTTAGCACAGTTTTGCCATATGTGTCATCCTGGCAGGGGATCATCGCGGTATTGTTGCTTTTTTTGCCTGATGATCTTATCTCTTTTCACTGGGATTATTATTTTTTTACTAGTCTTGTTAAAATTCAGAAGTTGAGAAGGGGGCTACGGTGCCGCAGTACAGGACAGAATATGTGAGGGTGATATTTGATTTGCAATCGGGAGCATTTTCTGTTAATTTTGAGTGGCTATGATATGTAGCTGCACAGTACTTAGTTGCATGCTTCTCTACACTGCTGAGCTGTCTCCTATCAGTCGAACAATTGAAAGTCAGGAATTCAATATATATATGTAGACAAAGCAAAAATGTTATTTTCTTTAATTCCAATTTTATTTTACTGCAACTTGGATTAGTTTGTCTGTATAGGCAGCTTACTCTCTAAATAGGGTCTTTTGTCTTCTGCTAAGTAACTTCCTTTTCCTTTTTTGGCATTTTTCCTTTAAATGCTGTATATGTCCTCTTTTTTTTTTACAGTTTGGAGGACCATATGTAGGAAGTGAGCAACAGAATGGAAGGGAAAGGTCCGTATCGCATCTATGATCCAGGTGGGAGTGAAGTCAAGGCCAGAGATGAGGCTGTTGGGGGAAGCAGCTATCGACAGCTGCTGGAGGAGAACAGCATACTGAGGGAGCGGATGAAGGGACTCAAGAGCTTAGGTAGGTTCCAAAGGACAATATGGCTATCTTATGGGTGTGAACTGAGAGTAACATAACCTGCTCTTTGGTATTGTACCTTTTGCTTTCTGTGAAGGATTATCAAGATATGTGATGTATTTCCTAACCCACCCCTATCATAGCTAATATCCCAGTAAACATATAAATGAAGAAATTGAATAATCACACAGAAAGTGTGGTAGAATGTAGTACAACCTGATAATCGAATTGATCATCTCTTAAAAGCTTGCATACCAGTGATGCGATTGGACAGAAAGCTACTGAAGTGACTCACCACAAGGACATGCTATCTTCATGTCATTCATCACTTAACATCACATTCTAGTTAATCACTGCTCGTGCTGATGTCTCTGTCGATGACTGACAGAGTTTGTTAGAAAAAAAAGGAGATAAACTAAATTTCAGTTGAAGTGCTGCTGTGTGGAGAAAAGATCTCTTACCATCTCTCAAACCTGCAGGTGATTTACTGGAGGAGTCTCAGTCTGAAGCGTGCAGGCTTCGGCAGCGAGTGGAGGAGCTTGTAAGAGACAACGAGGCCTTAAAGTCCTCCAACTTTGCTGCCAGTCTGTGTATGGGAGGACCTATTCAGACTGAGACGCAAAGTAAGTCCCTCAGACATGACGGTAACAACCAATTTCTTTATATTTGAGAATTGTAGCTTATTGTGATGGTTTGGCAGTATTGTAATTCACTATGGTTTATTTCAGACAGACCCTGTTTACACCCCACTGCTGAGAAGGAGGAACAAACTAGCTGTTTAGGGAGGACGCTTCAGTCTGAGAAGCCCAATGTAAGAGAAGTGATGGTTCTAGACACTACAGGGGGTAACATCTGATTTGTGAAAAAGTCATGCATTCTTGATGTACCACATTGCCTCGTTTTGGTCTTTACAGGAGGCCTTATCAGAATTTGAGGAAGTGAATATGGAGGGAAAGAACTCGGATGCCTTGACTGTACGTACTAAATAAATACTTGGAGTACATTACCACAAAAGTTCAAACTTCCTAAAAGCTTCTTGCTTTTGCTTTTCATCTAAGTCTTTATACTTTGTTATTGATTTGTTGGCAGCTTAATGAGAATCATTTTGAACTTCCTTCTTTGGAGATTTCCTTAAATTTGGGAATGCATAATTGGTTTGATGAGTCACCAGCAAAACTCAATACTGGTAGCTCCAACCTGAGTAAGTCAGGGGAAAGTCCAGGATTATTACTAACTAGAATTTGATTAATTTGCAAACTACATCCTAGGAGATATGTTGATAGGACATTTGCCTTCATTTTAGGCAAATGTGTTCACACAAATTGTGTTTTATGGAAAGTGATTCTACAGCAAAAGCATGACAAACAACTATGTGTGGTCTGAGAACTAAATTGAAACACAAGACACACTGATGTGACTTTTCAGATAAGTCAGCTGTTGCTTTCCATAGAAACAGCAATGTGATGACTGTTGCAGTTTGTGTTTGTTTGAATGTATGCATAATTGTGAGCTCACCTACTCAGTCAGTTTAAGGATGACTGATTTTTTTTTTTTTTTTTTTTTTTTTTAACCTGTGTGGGTATCTCCAGGCTGGGTCGGCAGCAGGAGCGATTCCCCTCCTCCCTCAGGAGAACAACGAGCTCGCGAGCCAACTGAAGAGACTGGAAAGCTCTTTTAGCATATTTGCAGAGGAGTCTAACCCAAACCAGCTCTTGGCTCACCTCGGCCGCATGGCTGTGGAGTTTCACCATCTCTCTTCTAAGGTCCAAAAGAATGAACAGAGGACCTCCCTCCTACAGGTATGTCAGGCAAGATGTATGACAAAAAAAGACGATGACAAATCCTTTGATCTAAGTTTCGTCTTTGACCTAGTTTGACTTATTTTTCTTTCTAAAAATAGCATCATACAGCAGGCAGAAATGTGCACATTCATTATTAATTTAATATTTTTAACAGTATGTTAATTGTAAACCTTTCAGATGCTTTTTAAAAAAGATATCCAGTGCAGGATTGTAAGTTTCAAGGAGGATCATATTTGTATGATTATACGATAGTTGGAGGGCCACCGTTGTAATCCACAAGTCTTAAGTCGCAGATTTTATTAACACCACATCACATTGAAGAAGTTATTCACTTTACTGACGAACATCGCTTAATCAGTGCAGCAATACTCTTGATGTCATATTCACTGGTCATTGTTAGCTGGGCATTGCAGTACATAAAAACACCGGCACGACTATTACAGTCATGAGTAGTCGGCCTGACTCGACACCAGTTTATGCTGCACTTGATATATGGAGACCTTGAGGTTTTCACTGGAACTTTATTGGTTTGTTTTGTGTATAAAAAATATATATATATATATTTAAAAGTGTTTTACAATAAAAGTTAGAAAAAAAAAGTTCAGCTGGTGGTGAATTTGTGCACTTCGCAGTATGGGAGGTGCATCATTACCTACAGCTACCTAAACTTTTCTCTTCATGTGTACCAATATGCTTTGAAAATACTGTGTTATAGTAAGTAGAATAAACTGATAGTGATAAAGGATTAGTAGAAGATTGTATTGAAGAAAATTACTTTCTTCTGTTTTACAACTGTGTGAAAGACAGTTGCTTGTGGTTTAAAAAAAGAAAGACCATTATATTTCGACAGAATGATTCATGTTGTGATAATTTTGGGTGCATTTAGTTTTTCTTTCCATTTTTGTAGACTCTGTGCGAACAGCTCAGGCAGGAAAATAATGAGCTTCGAAAGAAAATGGAAGAAGATCATCATATCAGGAATCGAGACCTGGAACAGCTGAGGTAATGTTTTTCTTTCTCTTTTAGTTTGCCAGGGCTTTTGTGTTTTCTCAGTTATGCAGAAACTAACAAACTTCAAAGATCTGTTACACGTGATTTAATTTAAGATTAAGGACAAACGCATAGACGCTGCATCTCCTTCTTATTATTCTCATCTTTTTGTTTCTTTAAAACCCCTTAAAGTTGGAAGACTTAACCTTGTGCCACTGTTCTGAAAAGATTGCATTATACTTTCTTTTTTGTGGACTATAACTTGACCGTGTTTTCACTTCTGATAAAAGATTAGTGCTTTCTGTTGGCACGCTCATTTGGTGTTGTAGGTTCTTCCCAAAGGACTTCATAATGTTATATCAACATGTCAGCACCCCCTGGGAAAGAGACCCTATTCACAAGGACTTATTTTCACTTTCTCTCTCACGGATTTAGACAAGAGAATCAGAAACTTAAGGAGCTGGTCACAGGAGGAGCAGCGGTCTCATCAGCTGTGTCGCCATCTGATACAGAGACTCCAGAGGCCAAAGACGAGCCAGTTAAGGACGAATCTACCGCTGTTCGACCTAAAATGGAGGCCACCACACCACAGAAGGTAGTTTTATTTTGTCTCGTACACCAGTTACGTTTTTCTATTTTCTTTATTCTGACTTCAATATTCCCTTTTAAAAATACATTTGAATAAAATGTTTCTAAATGAATTTAAGAATTTTTCCCACCTGTATGCTCACGTAAAAGAGGATTGTTGTGGATTTAGGAATATTTTCTGCCCCCCAACCTCCCATTTCAGAGTGGAAAAGCAGCAGAGAAAACCCCAACTAAACCATGTGATGTAGAGGTGTATGAAAAGAAGATCAGGCTTTTGGAGAAGCAGAGAAAGGATGTGAGTCTAAACCTAAAATTTTTTTTAGCCGCTGCTCATCCTCTTTTGCCATAGGGGAAAGTCTCTGTGTATTTTGTTTCCTATATGTTCAGTGTTGTTTCGCTTTCTGGCGCTGCTTACAGGTTCTGGAGGTGAACAAGCAGTGGGACATTCAGTGGAACTCCATGAAGTCACAGTTTGAGCAAAAGGTACAGTAATGACTTTGCAGCTGTAATGAAGGGTGTGGGAAGACACTTCTGTGTCCTTGATTGCGTTTTTTAAAAACATTTTTTTAGGCCATCTGAATCAAAATATCGTTGTGATATAAAGTGGTTGTTTAATTTTATGGGTGGTCTTGTCTTCCTCAGTCTGGTATTTGTTTTTGTTTTATAAAATGTTCATATTTGTGTGTTTAAAAATCAGACTTTTCAAATGTATACCTATGGACAACACTTCTAAACATATTTGTAAATGGTACATATAAATACTGTAGTTCTTTATTTTTCTATAAAAGCATTTTTGCTCGGTTAAAAAAAAAAAAAAGCAAATGTGTATGCTGTGAATAAAAAGTTCTTAATGAGCTAAATTCAGCTTACGTCTTCTGTACTGGTTTCAGCCTCTGGATGTTAAGTTTAGTAGCAAAGGTTGAGCTCTTGCTTGAAATACTTGGTTGCTACTTTTTGATGACTGAAACTTGCTCTCAGAGGAGCCATACTTTGAAAAATGATAGTTGAATTTAGTCCCACGTCTCTACATTTTTTTCCACCTGAAACTGTGCCATAAAATACAGGAACATTACTGAACATTGCAGTCATAAAACACTGTTATCTCTTGTGATGTAAGAAAAGTGATCACTTTTTTTTTTCTATACCAGCAAAGCCATTCTAATCACTAATTTTAATCATTTTCCAAATGAGTGAAATGATCAGTTTTTAAATGATTTGTAAGGAACACCAGATTCTAAAGTTTGTGTGCATCAGCTGGCAGTGAAGCAGCTGTAAGCATGTCCTTTTTCTCATTGTGCTTGTCCAGTGGAAAAGGTGCAATCTTGCAATAGCTTGCTTATCTGAGCATACTAACCACAAGACCTGTCACACTTCAGCAAGAATTCCCCTCACCTCTCTGGTACCCGCTGACTTCCTGCGCTGTGGTGCAGTCAGAGGGCAGCAGAGACACACAGATATACACACACGTACTCACACACCTGCTTTTGCGCACACCCGAATTTCTGAGCATACCTACATTCACACTTTGTTGAGATGGGGACACCATGCAGGCTTTGGTTTCAACCACAGAACTCTAGATATATCCGTTTGCGTCACAATGTTCGTTCATATTTTATACAAAAACAGAACTGCGTGTTTGCAAATGTGTCCTTGTTTCTGTAGCTTAGCTTGCAAATTGATAACATACATCTCCAAAGCTGTATTTCAACACATGCACCAAGTGATGTTTATCTTTACCAGATAGCTTTTAGCTCTGATTCCTTTTTACCCCCCCTCCCATTTGTGAAAATTGTACCTTACATTTGCGATTGGTGAAATCATTGAACGCTCTCATCATCCAGATGACTTGCATTGTCCCTTAGATCACAGACCTCAGACAGCGGCTAGCCGAGTCCCAGAAAACTGTGCTGGAGCTGGAGGCGGAGCGAGAACAGAGGCAGCGCGACTATGACAAGAAGCTGCTGCTGGCTAAGTCCAAGATTGAAAATGTGCAGGTGAGAATTTGGTCTCCAAGAATCTAAAAACATCCCCTTTAGAGTCATGCTTCCAACCTTTTTGGGTGTGCATGTTGCAGGGGGAAAAGGAGTGTTTAAACTCTGAAACTGCAGAGCTGAAGCAGAAGGTTCGCTACCTGCAGGATCAGTTGCTACCTCTCAGTAAGCAGAGAGAGTATCAGGAGAAGGAGATCCAGCGCCTCAACAGGGTGAGTGTAGAGAGATGCAGAAACTTCTACAGGGCTTTGACAGCCTTCAGTCTGTGTAATGTTTGCTGCATATTCCTTCAGGCTTTAGAGGAAGCCTTAAACCTGCACTCCCCTTCATCCTCCCAACAACCTCCTGGCCAGGGAAACTTTGCAGATGCAGCCAACAACCTGAAAAAACAGGAATTACTCACTCAAATAGCTGTACTAAAAGAACAGGTAAGAAAACAAATCACATTCAGTTAAGCTGCAGTTTTGTTTTTCCCTTTCCTGAACTATAATCTTTATTATTATTATTATTATTATTACAGGTCAAAATCTTTGAGGAGGACTTTAGAAAAGAAAGGAGTGACCGGGAGCGAATGAATGAGGAGAAGGAAGATTTAAGGCGGCAAGTAGAAAGGCTCCAGGGTCAGATCACTAATTTGACCAATCAGGTAAATTTTGTGCATTGTTTTGCATATGATGTGATCAAGTTTATGGATACTCATTTTTTTGTATATCAGAATGAACCTAAAATGCAACATGATCTGATGAACTTCATTTGACTGTATCTAAACTTTTGAATGCACATTTACAACTTTTTGATGTTTTAAGTAGTTATTTAATAACAAAAAAGAAGTGGCGGAAACATGAAACAACTACTAAATGTTCTGGTTCAAAGACAATTTATATTTAAACAATCTTTTTTTTTTTATTATTATACCATTCATATTTTGACATTATCACACCAAGGTGACACATAAAACATGACAAGTTATTAAGGCATTGATTTTTCTTTTTTTTTTTTTTTTTGTGGTATACCTTCCGCTGTAGATAGCTTTTGTTTCAGTTAATAGCTTGAGACGAAGCATGATTGCATGATCAATGCCTGATTCTACTTTTATATTAATCATATTTGGTGTGGTTTGTGTTTCAGCTTCATCAGGCGCAGAACGAGTGTCAGAGAGAACGTACAGAGAGATGTAAATTGGAGAGACTTCAGATGCAGCATCATAAACAGGTACTGGCTGCATCTCAGATCAAAGCCTGACAATCTGACATTTACATTAACATGGTGAATAGGTGCCATCAGATGGAGTAAGGTGAAGCTTAAAGCCTGGATTTGTCATGCAAAGCATGTACGCACTGGCAAAGTAGCGCCCCCTTGTGACAGAACAGTTCTCCATGATGATGTGCTTTTAGTTTATTAGACAAGGTGATCTAATTTAGAGAAATAAAAATAGTTTGAGAGCCTCACTCCAGTTAGCTACCTAATAGCACATTGGGGGTCAGCAGTTGGGGCATTTATCCTCAGTGGGAGGCAGCTGCAGCAGGGTTGAGGGTCTGCAGTGGCTCATGCCATGACATGGTCATTGCAGTTCGCTGGGAGTAGCAGCCATGCACTGATCGGGGATCACGTGTGTACTTGTGATCCCTCGTAGGGGCAGCATCAGGAAAGACGTACCTCAGACCCCACGTCAGGCTCAGTGAACAGCAAGCTGAGCCCTCCCTACTGTGGTCCCTTTGTGCAGGTGGGAACGCAGGGCCTCGAAGGTTGGCCCTTACACTTCCCTCCCCGGATGCCCAATGCAGCAGGCGCCACAGCTGCAGCCGCCGCAGCACCACCCCCTACTCGAGACTTCCAGCCCGTAACCCCGGTAAGGGTGCTCTAAAGCCCCACTCTCTGGAGTGACTCTTGTTCACTGAGGAAACAAGGCTCTTTTCTTCTTTTTTCCTCTCACCTGTACTCCCCCTGTGTTTTCTGGGAGCGGCGCACCTGTAGTCAACCATCATTATTAGGTCATAGCAAATAAGGGATGCTGGTTCTGATGATGATCAGTGCGTTTAATATAACTGCGGCTTTCTCTTCTGTCAGGGTTTTCCTTGGCAGATGTCATTTCCTCCACCTCGAGGGGCCAGAGCAGTAGGAGAGAGTTCAAGACCACCACCAGAGAACGCAGGTAATCTGTCATTTTTAGAGTTTTACATTGCTTACACACTTTATAATCTCATACAGGCTGTGACTGCAACAATAACTTGTAATGCGCGTGTTTCTAGATCAGACAACGGCAGCAGCAGCAGCCGCGGCAGCAACAGGGTTTGGAAAAAGGGAGAGACAGAACATGGACCCTGGAAAGCACTAAAGCATCACTGTACCCACTTACTGGAGTCTGGGTTGTAGCATGAAATTGATTTGTTTTTGAGTTGACAAGGTGTGATTGATCTATAATTTTCCTACTGAACTGTAGATATCTTATTGTAATGTTGTTTATACTTGCGTTTTATAAGGCTATTTGTGAAACACTTCGCTATTCTGAATATATATACATGAAATATTTAGATTTTTTTTATCGGGAACTTAAGTCATTTGTTAAATAGGACGGAATAATTAACATTGCTCTTTTTCTTTTCTTTCACAAAATATACCTTTGTGATTGTCTCTCTGCAAGTATATAACACCTTCAGAGTTTACTTGTAGGGTTACAGGAAGCCATTCCCCAATACGACTAAGACAACATAAACTCATTCCAGCAATGAGTAATTATATAGACACACTGAATCATAGAATTTACAATGTGAATGTTAATTGATTTACGAGAATTTCTACAGTGCCATCGATGTTATAGAGCTGTCCAATATGTGTAACTGTTAAAAAGTGGTTGTTGAAATACAAAAATTTTGGGAAATGAATTTTGATGGTATCATACCAAAAACATGATTGTGATTACCGATAATTTATTTATAACCTGCTGTTTTGATAGTTGCATTGACTAAGTGTAAATCATTGTCTTTAGTAATGCTGTTCTTTCTATGTTGTTAGTGTATTCCCAATATATTGTAGCTATTGACATTGTATGTTTGTATCAGACACAATACACAATGCACAGAACATACACCTTTTTTCTCCCCCTTCTTTCCATGATAATGGACCTAATACCATTAAACAACACTTCTACTCGGTTTGACCACTCATTCTGATATTTACGCTCATTTTACTGCATCCTGTTCACTCCGGCCCCGACATGCAGCAACTTCAGGTTCCAGCTGCAAAATCTCAAGGCTGCAGCGGCGACTGCTCTTCTCTTCACACCTGCTATGTCACAAACTTACCGAGTTAAAATAATCATAACACCCCATGTTACAGCAGTGCCTCTGCTCCTCAGATTATAACTTATGCCAGGTTGCCTGGTTTTGCTTTATGTTTTTATTGGCACCCTGCAGGTTAACCTGCAAACACGCTGTAACACACAGCTCTGATAGCATACACCTGTTCTTTGATCCAATCTCACAAATTAAGATTCCCCAAATTGAACCAAACACCAGTTATTTCCTTAGAATAGTATATTTCTTGTAGTTGGATGAAGGGCTTCAAAATGTGTGGCTATGACTTTGGGGAAAACACTCAATTTCATTTTAAAAGTTTAACATTTAACAGGGAACAAAAGCCCTGATGAGTGAGAGCTGACATGAGAGATTAGCAGACTTGCACTTTGAAGGGTACGCTGTAATTATTGGCAGTTGTATTTTCCTGGTTTGTAGCCTTTTTCTTTTCTTTTTTTGCTATAGGCAAAAAGCACATGTGAGACTTTTTGTATTTGACTGGCTTAATAAATCTATTCTGAATGTCTTATTATTATGTTACCCTCCTTATTCATAGATTCTCTTCTCAAGATAAAATGTTCACAGGGATGCAGATTTTCACTTTTATGTCACAGAAAACCCAGATTTTAGTTAGGCTTTTTTCTTATTAAAAAAAAGTGCACATCAGTGTGGCTTTTTCCATGATTTATTGTAAGTGATTAACATGTCTGGTATAGTGGTCGACAGGCCCTGAGATGAGAAGATGGCATGGTGCTTTGGGATCGCAGGACAGCCTGAATGCACTGAAAAGCTGGCCTGTACCCCAGACTCCAAGGAGACACCACATGCTTCCTGTTTTCAAGCCTCCTCTTCATTCGACATGCCATCTTCATGCTGCAGGAACTGTTACATCACTATTACACTGTAAGCACTACCAAGGAAAAACAAAGCTACGGAGCACACAGGATAACATTGTCTAACCAATCACATCTAATCAAAAACCTGCTGTGTGTACAGTTTGAGCAGGTAACTGTGAATGTTGGCTCGGACCGTCGAGATGTTGACACTTGGGTGCCACCTCATCACTGGCTTCCCGTCCGGCCCCACCAGAAACTTCTCAAAGTTCCACTTGATGTCGCTGATCTTAAAAGGTTCCCAGAACAATCTGCCGTTGGGGTTGCCAAAGTCACCCCCAACTGGAGGGCAGGCATGCTGCATGGCAGAAAGCACCATAGTGAGAAGTGAGCAATGCATCATATTAGGTAAATAAAGGGGGTTAGGACCTGCTGGAAAAGTTGAATCTCAAAAAAACAAAGTAAATACAACAATGAAGATATTCTACATGTTAGCAGAGTGACTTTAATTCGTATAATTATACTGTATATAAAGACGATAGGCAGCATTTTTAGTTCAGTGTACATATGTAAAATGTATTAATATGTATGCAGGATAAAAACATAGTGATATATACTGAATAAGTATATGTAAAAACGGTGTAATTAATTGCATATGTAGTGCATTGTATAATATAGGAGGAGGAAATTCTTCATTAAACAGGGATGGGACAAGGGCAGCCTTCCACTAAGTGCTACTCACTTTTGAATAAAAAATGGTCAATTATTTTTAATGGGATGAGAGTTCAATGGCGTTTGATGTGCACTATTAACATACCATGTCATACATACAGTGTGTGTGTGTATATATATACATACACACACACACACACACACACAACAGTCCCTCAAGATTATTCATACCCTCAAATTAAACACAAGGCTAAATTCACAGTAGTAATTCAAATAACGAGAAACTAAAGCAATTAGTAATAAATAAAGATTTACAAAATTATAATTTCATGAAATGAAATATTGCTTTTGAATTGTGGTTCGAAGTAATAATTCAAACAAACAAACAAAACTGTCCCAGACACATTAGAGCACCTTTCCCATGAACAGTGGAGCAACATACCTGTCAACAGGTACAGAAATCTTTTTGAACATTAGAGAAAACACCTGACTGCAATGATTGCCTCAAGGTGTTGCTCAACAAAATTTTTAGCTTCGGATCCCCATCATGCTTGTTTACTTGTTTTATTTTTTGTGTGTTTGTTTCTAATATTTCTTTCAAACCACAATTCAAAATGAATGTCAAGATTTTCATAGAATTTTAATATATTACTTCTTTTGTCAATTTCAACTTATTTCAGTGACAGCTTAGTTTTTTCCTTCTTTAATTTGAGGGTATGAATAATTTTGAGGACTGATTTTATATATATATATATATATATATATATATATATATATATATACATATATATATATATATATATATATATATATATATGTGTGTGTGTGTGTGTGTGTGTGTGTAGTAGTAGTGGTTATGGAAAGTATTCAGACCCTTTTAAACTTTTCACACTTTGTTTCATTGCAGCCATTTGCCAAAATAAAGTTTACTCAGCACCCCATCTTGACAGAAAAAAGGAGAAATGTAGAATTTTTTTGCAAATTTATTCAAAAAGAAAAACTGAAATAAGTATTCAGACCCTTTGCTCAGTGCTGAGTAGAAGCACCCTTTTGAGTCTTCTCGGGAATGATGCAACACGTTTTTCACACTGGGATTTGAGGAGCTTCTGCCATTCTTTCTGTCTTCTCCAATTCTGTAAAGTCTTTCATGATCTCTCTGTGCTTGGCCGCATTCATCTTTCCTTCAATTGCAACCAGTCGTCCTGTCCCTGCTGCTGAAAAACACCCCCATATCATGATGCTGCCACCATCATGTTTCACTGTTGGGATCATATTGGGCAGGTTATGAGCAGTGCCTGGTTTTCTCCAAACAAACCACTTACAATTAACTCCAAAAAGTTCAGTCTTGGTCTCATCAGATCAGAGAATCTTATTTCTCAGTCTGGGAGTCCTTCATGTATTTTTTGGCAAACTGTATGCAGGCTTTCATATGTCTGCACTGAGGAGAGGCTTCCGTCGGGCCACTCTGCCATAAAGCCCCGACTGGTGGAGGCTGCAGTGATAGTTGACTTTGTGGAACTTTCTCCATCTCCCTACTGCATCTCTAGAGCTCACAGTGATCTTTGGCTTCTTCTTTATCTCTCTCACCAAGACTCTTCTCCCTCGTTTCCTCAGTTTGGCTGGACGGCCGGGTCTAGGAAGAGTTCTGGTCATCTGAAACTTCTTCCGTTTAAGGATTTTGGAGGCCACCGTACTCTTAGGAACCTTTAGTGCTGCAGAAATTCTTTTGTAACCTTGTCCAGATCTGTGCCTCTCCACAATTCTGTCTCTGAACTCCTTAGTTCCTTCCACCTCATGACTCTCATTTGCTCTGACATGCACTGTGAGCTGTAAGAGCTTACAGGTGTGTGCCTTTCCTAATCAAGTCCAATCAGTTTAATTAAACACAGCTGGACTCCAATGAAGGAGTAGAACCATCTCAAGGAGGATCAGAAGAAATGGACACCATATGAGTTATATGAGTGTCACTGCAAAGGGTCTGAATAATTTTGCCCATGTGATATTTCAGTTTTTCTTTTTTTAATAAATCTGCAAAAATTTCTACATTTCAGTTTTTTTTTTGTCAAGATGGGGTGCTGAGTGTATATTATTGAGAAATAAAATTAATAAACTTTTTTATTTAGCAAATTGCTGCAATGAAACGAGTGAAAAGTTTAAAGGGATCTGAATACTTTCCGTACCCACTGTATATATATTAGGGGTGTAACCATTTGGTTAACAACAATTCGATTCAAATCACGATTCAGGGTTTCTGATTCGATTCATGGATGATATTGGTTCATTTATAACTATATGATCCGATTCAATTCAGTGACTTGAAATCAAATCAGAAACCATGAATCATGATATGAATCAAATTGTTGTTTAACCAAATCATTACACCTCTAATATATATATATATATATATATATATATATATATATATATATATATATATATACACACAATATTTTTTAATATTTTTTTTTAATGAAGTATGTTTCATCGTGCAGAGACATGCTGCTGTATACAGCGCTGGGCAAACAGCAGCGTGGCCCCTTTAAGAAGCAGCACTGTGTCCAATCTGATGTATGAAACACACCCAATATATATATAAGATCTCACACACGTGTTCAAATTTTCCTTGGGGGATAACGTATTTTTTGTTTCATTATTGATGACATCATGATGATGTCACGACTAATCGATTTTTGATTGGCCTGACTAATTGACTTTGAAAATTAACTAAAATGCCCATCCCTAAAATATACAAATGAAAATAGGCTAAATTCACAATAGTAATTCAAATAAAAAGAAACTGAAACAGTAATATTAAATAAAAATTTGCTAAATTATAATTTAGTAAAATAAAACATTGATTTTGAAATTTTGTTTAAAAACAAACAAACAAAAAAAAAACTGTCCCAGACAAATTTAAGCACCTTTCTCATGAACAGTGGGCCAAAATACCTGTCAACAGGTGCAGAAGTCTGATTGAACATTAGAGAAAATACCTCATTAAGTGACTGCCTCAAAGAATTGCTCATTTTAGTTCAGGAGCCCCATCATGCTTGTTTATTTTTTTTTGTCTTTTGTTTGTTTGTTTCTCATATTTCTGTTTAACCATCATATAAATCAATGTCATGATGATCACAAAATTTTAATTTATTATAACTTTTGTCGATTTGTCACTGCTTTGCTTTGTTTTTATGTTAAAAAAAAAATCAATCATTCATGGGGGGGGGCTTATTGTTCTTCAGCACATTATACATTTAAACAAGTTAATTAGATAATCATTTGAATCTTTGTAAAGAAGAGCATACTTACTTTCAGGAATGTAAAAACCTGTTGCTCATCTTTTCCATTCACGTCACCTTTCTCAAACAACAGGAAGCTTGGAACAAATCCATTGCCGGGCCTGACATGCCTGGAATCCAGATAGAGAGCATCTTATCAGCGGGCATGGTTCTGAGCACGCCGCTGTTCTTAGCTGAGCTAAACCACATTATGTTCCTGCAAAGGCTTCGCTGGAAATCTGTAGCGACTGATAAGTGCACACATAGATTCTACATATAAACTGTGAGAAACTCATCATACCAGTAATAAAGTTAAGCTGATTGACAGGGTTTTACCAAATGTTGCTAATTCCTCTCTACATCCAGCTTTGAGGGTCCTTAAGTAACAGCAAGCACTTCATGAGTTAGACTTAAGAAAGTCATGTTTTCCCATTTTCTATAGGCTCCCTGGACAAAGTCCTATCAAGTTTCCTAAAAGCGGAGATTTTGGGGAGACAAGACTTTCACCCTGTATCATTCATATGCTGCTTTGGATTCAGTTAATCTTTCAATCTGTGGTTTTCAACAGTGTTTTCATTGTGACTGACTTGAGGCAGACTTGCACCAAGAGGTAAAGATTTCTCACTTTAAAGCCGGCAGAATTTCATGTCTTTGTCCCGGTTCCTGTTTCCCAAACTGGTTGCAGGGAAAGCCAAGAATAGTGAGACCAAGATCTTTCATCTCCTCTTGCAGTGCATTCAGTTCTGACAACACAAAAACAGAATGGAAATGGTGAGGTCTATTTTCTTTTTCTTTTTAAATGCTGCAACATGAAATGATGAAGCCTGCCGTGCTACTTCTTACCCACATACTGATATGTGTATCCTCAGTATGTAGCAACATTGATAAACAGGACACTCTTGCCTGTGTAGTCACTGAAGTTCACAGTGCGACTACCATTTAGAGTCCTTGCGTTGTAGTTGTAGATGGTGCCATCTGTGGATGAGTCACACTGCTGGATGGTGACACAAACACACAGGGTCAAAACAGGTTATCTATGTCGTTCTGACTGACTACGAGTCAACATACAGCAACAACTAATTCATTGCCATTGATTATCAGAGATGGTTTTTGTAATATTTATGTCATACACTGCTTTTAATACTTTAAATGCGTATCTGTTTGATGCATAGCTTTATTCAGCTGTGATCCCCTCGACAAATGCCTCTTAAGTTGATAATCAATGAAACAAGATGTGTGTTACCCTTTTAAATGATGATCACTTAACTAAAAGTGAGTTTACAGCTTAAGCAGTTAATGATTATTCAATTAATAGATATATTCAAAATGTTCACTGGTACCAGTTCTCCAAAATCTTATAAAAAGAAAATGCTGAACACTTAAAACAAACAAACAAACAAAAAAAAAGTGCTCAGAGAAGTATTGCAACAGCTTATGAAATCCAATTACAAAATTCAGACTATTTTTTATTTTTTTATCTTTTCTAAAGGAGATGAACATATTTTCACATAATAATAAATTCATCTCCATGTCAGCTGTTTAGATTTCAGGAGCTTTGTTTTGACATGAATCCCACTTTAACAAACCGAAACAAGGATAATAGCAAAACATTGCCTTCCCTCTTCATACTTGTGTTGTTGCGTTGGCTGGAGGTCTCCAGACATCTGCCCCACTTCAAAACAACGCCAGTGTCAACAGGAGAACTTTGCTCTCAGAGCACCAGAGGCCCCCTTTGACAAAGCAAAACTCTCTGCCTGAACCTGAGATGTGATCTCCCCCATATTTTGCAGCTAAATGAACAGAGGTGAGTTTACAAGATAGCAAAGGTGTGAGTGTGTCTATGAGAAATGGAAAATATAACTGAGCTGTATGGCTCAATTAAGATTTTTCTTTTTTTTTTTTTTTTTGTTGGGCAGCCTACCAGAATGGAAAGTGAACAAATCATGTGGTTTAGCAGTTAACCACAGGCTTTCTTTTCTTTTTTAAAAACTTAAACCTAAAGTAGGCTGACTCACAATCATTACTAATGCATCATAAGGTCTGTGTTTAGCAGTTTCAGGGAAACATTAGCAGAAAAAAAAGGGGGAACAAAAACTCAAAGTGATGCTGTTATTTTTATTTTATTTTATTTTTTGCTTAGAGGAAAGCTACATAATGTATTTCATCACAACGAACATTTATGAAAATTATTTAGAACACGTAAAAGAATAAAAATAAAGAGCAAAAAACACAACGAATGAAATAAAACTACATACGCGATATGTTGATTCAACCAAACTGCTCACATTAGTTTTTCCATCTTCTATTTATGACATTTTATGTCAATTAAAATAATTTAAATGAAAGGCTCAAGGTTGGCTCTATTTTTCCCACAGACAAACCGCTTCACAACCTTTTTGCTACAGCTTAATTACGCTTAATTACGCAGCGCAGGTGTCAGCGGAGTGATATGTGTAGTCAAATATGCGTCGTTTGTGTCAGAAATCCCCATGCAAGTGTGCGGCGTATCAATAAGTACCTGAGTAAACATGGCTCCAGCGGTGCAGGGTCGCAGCAAAGCGAGCAGAAGCAGCGGGAAGAGGGGCCACCTCATGCCGTCCTTCCCCGACATGGTGACCGCTCTCTGTGGATGGCTGTCAGCTTCTCCCTCCGGATATATGAGGAGCGGAGGGACGCACAGCTGGCTGACACGTCGCCATCTGCTGACGTAAACCAACTATGGCCAGTGATTAAATGAATGAATGAACAAATGAGTAGTGTTTCTCTGCGTGTTATAAAATATGGACAATCTGATATAAGTAGGCTAACATCGACTAGTCCAGGTGCGCATGCTGTAAACATCCACAAACATCTTTTTTCTCTCTTTTTTTTAAAAATGAAAATGAAAACTGACTTAAGATAAATTACTGAAACAAATTTGTGTCAAGTCCGAAGTGACAAGTTGATTCCCTTTCCTGAAAACTGTTGGGGTTATTTACTCATGGATCATTTCTCCTCTTTGTGATCAGCTGTTGCCATGGTGAGCGGGTACTTGGCCATCTGCCCTGTGGATGGCTGACAGGCCTCTCTGCATGCCTGTCAGAGCACTTTAATGACTTGATCTTACACCGCAGTCAGTTTGGCCCTGCAGTGTCCCACAATGCCCCAAAACATGATAATAAGAAAATTATCCTCCTAGTGAAGCTTTGTCAAACAGTGCTCTAAAAACACAAGATTTAAACTCTATGTAGTACAAACTAAAATAGAGCAATGAGAACATATGAAGCACAGGAAATGAGAATTTTTGTTTTTAAAAGTTTACGCTCATTTGCAAATTCTTAAAAAGTAAAGATACAAGCATGCATATAAACAGGTTAGCACCTGGTTATTTGTATGTATTGAAAGAAATGTTCTTGTTTATCATCATAACCTGAGGGCGGCACTCTGACCCTGGTTAGGCCTAAGTGCTGATGGTACGACCTTAACTTCAAGCAACTTTGCCATATGACAGCACACCAAGACAAAATAAGTAGTTCTGTGCAGTTAGAAGTTAATCAGACGTGTATTTACGTAAATATTCGATGTTAAGGACGCTCGGCTAAGCGCTAAAATTTTCACTAGCGAGCCTCCATGACGTGACGTCAGAGAGATACAGAGTTGGGGTCTGCTGATTGCGTTACATGTATAATCTAAGCCGTGGAAAACAAGAAAGATGCTCTAGAATAGCTAAATTGGAACTGGTTTGTGTGGTGGGATCATCAGCCAGTTCAGAAAAGTGTGATAATGCTGAGGAATTTGGGGAAATAACATTTTACTAACTAAAACCGGTAGCCAACTGCCTACAGTCTGTCTCCCAGCCTCAGGTCCACTCGGTTCAGCTAAAAGCCTGCAATGCCGACACACCGAGCGGACTCAGAACTGTAAGGAGCGACCCAGAACAGCACAAGCGGACCCACAACTGTTAAGGCGCTGCAACGGTTTGATAAAGCCAGGTGTGACATCCTGGATCGTTGTCATATAACCAAGCAGCAGATGTCTAGTCTGTCTATACAGTAGCTGTATGACCGATCTGATGAAGCAACGATTGTTGAAGAATATTCCAGAGGACATGATCTCAATTTCTCATGTTAGAAGTCTCAACAAGTTGGTGGCTGAAGCTCCAGTAAACAGAGGCTGTAGACAGGAGAGACGTGCAGAGAAGTCCCTGATAACCTGAGTCCGACCTGCTGCTTTATCCTCTTCAAAATAAAATTCTGAATCTGTAGGAAACTTAAATAAACTAATGCTGTACTTAATGAGCTTGAGTCATTACTGTTTGTCTGTAAAACTGGAAAAGGAACTTAAAAACTGCAATGAAGCCGTTGATTTCGTTAAATGAGCTGAGAAGACTCTCTGGCAGACGTCACGTCCGGTTTTCGGCAAACAGCGCCCCACGCTGGTCAGATGTGCTGAAATACAGGGATGCTTTCTAAAAACTCATCTATGCAGCTGCACTTGTTTGTTACATAGATCATCATGAAGAACGTTTAGGTCAATAAAACATGGCAAAAAATGTCAAAAACGTGTCATCAGCAGTCTTTCTTTTACATGTCAACATGATTTCTGTGATTATACAGCTTAGTATAAGATTTGTGGAGAGAACATCTTTAAGGGTTTATCTCTTCTGCTGCCAGCCTGTCTGAGCTCCCTGGATACAACATCCACAGAATGATGTGCTTTCATTTTCTACTCACCCTCATGCTGAGCAAGACTCCGGAGCACTTTTTTGATATCGCAAATGCAGCCGGAGATCCGGGTGGGGATTTTGTTATCCGCCAACTTTCTTATATAATGGGGGGTCACAGGTGCTCCACACAAAAAGATCCATAAAAGTCCACAAAAACTTGTCAATATTCCTCCATACTGCTCGTCCAATGTAATCCAAGTGTCCTGAGTGGGTAGCGTCCATAATTTACTCGAAACTACATAATTTGGTACATTTTTATAGCCTAGATACTCTCTATTGCATCAAGTTCACGACACCGTGGAAGCCGCGGCAGACCAAACCAGATGAGATTGCTCTTTCTTTCTTTCTTTCTTTCTTTCTTTCTTTCTTTCTTTCTTTCTTTCTTTCTTTCTTTCTTTCTTTCTTTCTTTCTTTCTTTCTTTCTTTCTTTCTTTCTTTCGAATCAATAGCCAACCCCTCTTGTGTTTGTCCACAGCCTGGACGATCTTAGCACAACTGTAAACAGTGAATATTTTCTTCTACACTGCATTGTTGGCAGAACGCCGCAGCTTCCGTAGTGTCGTGAACTTGCATGGACGCATCGCGGAAGTATGATGTTTCACTGTTTAAGCTATAACAATTACTTATTGATGTAGTTTCGAGTTAATTATGGATGCTACCCTCTCAGGACACTTGGATCACATTGGATGAGCAGTATGGAGGAATATTGCCAAGTTTTTGTCGACATTTTGGACCTTTTTGTTTTAGCACCAGTCACCTCCATTTATGAAAGTTGGTGGATAATGAAAAACCCCGGATCTCCGGCTGCATTTTTGATATTAAAAAAGTGCTCCAGAGTCTTGCTCAGCCAGAGGGTAAGTAGAAAATGAAGGCACATCATTCTGTGGGCGTTGTATCCCTTCAAAAACTATCTTTCAGCTTAAAAGAAAACTTCTTTCACATGCTTTAGATTAATGGGTGGCATTTACTGTGTGGAAGGTTAATTCAACACTGCAACTACTTTACAATATTAGACCATATACCAGGGTTTTCACTGTGTCTTTGTGCCAGCACACCTGACACAAGTTCATGGGCTGCTGGATCTATTTAATTTGGGTCAGGTGTGCTGGAGCAGGAAAATGTTGAAAGCTTACAGACACTGTCCCTAGAGGTCCAGATTTGGTGATCCCTGCCATATACAGTACTTGAGATATATTCAGAAGGTAGTTTGGTATCATAGAAAAAAGCTGTCCAAGTTATCACCGTGTGCAACCATGAGGCCAGGGCTATTCAAGTTCTGCACAATGAATCATTAATTTGAGTCAGGTGTGTTGGCACAAGGACACAGTGAAAACCCTCTGGACACTGGCCCAAGAGGTCTAGATTTGGTGATCCCTAGGCTACCAAGTCAAACAAAAAGTCAACAAACAAGTCCCTTGTTTGTTAACTTAAAAAAAAATCTATAAACTTCTCAGCTACATATTTTAGTTAACAGGATAAAGAACATCTTTAACATTGACACTGGCCTGATAATCAGACTATGATGAAGTCACTGCGGGTCAAGGTGAACCAGGCCGGCTCATCTATTGTCTTTTTTTTTTTTTTTAGGCAGATACATACTGTAATGCTGAATCCATCATTCGGGCGCCAAATTATCAAATTTGCTTATCCTGAGGTGTTTTACTTGGATATGTTGTGAACAATCCTTTCTATTCTGTAAATATGACATGGACATGGACTGTCGTCATCATTGCAAAGTTGTCCCACAATGATTCTGGATAATAAAAAGCCAGGTCAGCGTGTACCAAATGCAAGAAAAACAATTAACGGAGAGCTGATGACATGATTACTGATAACTGTCTGTGTGTAGGAGACCTTCATTTCTTGTGCTAATGTGACAGAGAGAAGACTCCTTGAGCTTGTTTACCAGAAATGCTGACTTATGTACCTTCTGCTCCCTGATCAATCAGTTTTATAATAAAACCCTTGTTTGACTTAAGACTCATTTGCTAAGGCTTTACTTGATAATAACAAATCCTGTCCACCACACTTGTGGTTCTTTTGTTGTGTCCATCTTCAGAAGTAACAGGGATAATGGTTCTGTGGTGACTGATTTCATCAACTGGTGCAGCTCATCTTTCTTAAATATTAATGTGATAAAAATGAGAGAATTATTGACTATTTTTTTAAAAACATCTCACAGTGTGGAAACGTGTTTGCCCCCTTCCTGATTTCTTATTTTTTTGCATGTTTGTCACACTTATATGTTTCAGATCATCAAACAAATTTAAATGTGAGACAAAGATAACAGACACAAAATGCAGTTTTTAAATGGAGATTCATATTCATAAGGGGGCATCCAAACCTGGTCCGGTGTGAAAAAGTGATTGCCCCATCTGTTAAAACACAAATTAACTGTGGTTCATCACATCTTTAGAAAGCTGAGTTCAATTTCTCTATCCACACCAAGGCTGGATTACTGCCACACCTGTTCTCAATCAAGAAATCACTTAAATAGGACCTGCCTGACAAAGTTAAGTAGACCAAAAGATCCTCAAAAGCTAGACATCATGCTGAGATCCAGAGAAATTCAGGAAAAATGAGAAACAAAGTAATTGAGCTCTATCAGTCTGGAAAAGGTTCCAAAGCCATTTCTAAAGCTTTGGGACTCCAGAGAACCACAGTGAGAGCCATTATCCACAAATGGTGAAAACATGGAACAGTGGTGAACCTTCCCAGGAGGGGCCGACCGACCAAAATTACCCCAAGAGCACAGCGACGACTCATCCAAGAGGTCACAAAAGACCCCAAAACATCCAAAGAAATGCAGGCCTCACTTGCCCCAATTAAAGTCAGGGTTCATGACCCCACTATAAGAACGAGACTGGGCAACAATGGCCTGCATGGCAGAGTTCCAAGACCAAAACCACAGCTGAGCAAAAAAAAACCCAAAAACATAAAGGCTGGTCTCAGTTTTGCCAGAAAGCATCTTGATGATCCCCAAGACTTTTGGGAAAATACTCTGTGGACTGACGAGACAAAAGTGGAACATTTTGGAAGGTTAAGGTCCCATTACATCTGGCGTAAAAGTAACATGGCATTTCAGAAAAGGAACATCACAGCAACAGTAGAATATGGTGGTGGTAGTGTGATGGTCTGGGGCTGCTTTGATGCTTCAGGACCTGGAAGACTTGCTGTGGTAAATGGAACCATGAATTCAGCTGTCTACCAAATAATCCTGAAGGAGAATGTCCGGCCATCTGTTGGTGACCTCAAGCTGAAGCGGACTTGGGTTCTGCAGCAGGACAATGATCCAAAACACACCAGTAAGTCCACCTCTGAATGGCTTAAGAAAAACAAAATGAAGACTTTGGAGTGGTCTAGTCAAAGTCCCGACCTGAATCCCATTGAGATTCTGTGGCATGACCTTAAAAAGGCGGTTCATGCTGGAAAAGCCTCCAATGTGGCTGAATTACAACAATTCTGCAAAGATGAGTGGAACAAAATTCCTCCACAGCGCTGTAGAAGACTCACTGTCAGTTATCACAAACGCTTGATTGCAGTTGTTGCTGCTAAGGGTGGAACAACCAGTTATCAGGTTTAGGGGGCAATTACTTTTTCACACAGCAACATGTGGGTTTGGATTTTTTTCCCCCTTGAAAATTAAAATCTTCATTTAAAAAATTATTCATCTAAAGTACTAAAAATGCTGACAACACAGTTCTTATAGACTAATGTGGTTCATATAAGAGCTTTAATTAGATTATTACTGGACTGCAATGAACTGGAATGTCTGACTTCATTGTAGGTACACACCAAACCTTACATTACATTTTCCTCATCAGATTCAAATAAGTTGTTTTGGTTGTCAGAGGTAAGTAAACAGAAACAATTCCACATCTAGACGATTACTGGATCCATGTTTAATCCATACTTTCAGTTTGGATTGATGTTAATGGATCATTGATTGAATCGCTGTTGTATTATTACACCCATAATAAAACAGCATTACCACTACCAACAATAATTATAATCATCTACTTGAAGGACAAAAACAGTTGAACTGAAAACTGATTTGAAAATTAAGCATTTATTTAAAGAGGAAGTGCAAACTTGAGCATTCACCTCAACACAAAACATCTTATTATGAAACAATGTTGAGCTGAGATCATCTTCTCAACTTCTCAGCAGAGTTTGCCCCAATGACACAGCCGTGAGACTGACAGGAAAAATGACTAGGATAAAAGGATGGATGAAAATAGATTATTAATAATAATAATAATAATAATAATAATAATAATAATAATAATAATAATAATAATAATAATAATAATAATAATAATAATAATGTGCTCTGAAGCATGGTTTTCCTCATTGTTAAAGAGTTAACTTTGTTATAAATAGTCACATGATGAGCTTTAAATAATGTTTACCCCTTCTGCACCACTGGCAACAATTGTTGCTGAAGTGTATTACTATCATTTTATACTCACAATAAAAACTCTCAATGTACTAAAAAAACAACAAAACAAACAAAAAAAACATATATATGTGACAGTGTGGGATCCTGTCACTATGCATCCGATAGATGATGCGCCCTGGCTACTTGGCCACAGGGATGTCCCTTTGACTGAATAGTCAGCACGCATGACTCTCACCCAGGAGAAATCCCGCCCGGGCCCTCTTTTGCGTACCTTGCCACATATATATATAATCATTTAATCAATTATGTCTCTAGAGTAACCCTCCTCCCAAAAATTAAACTTGGGGTAAGTATGCTTTTGTTCATAGGCTTATTTCTGTGAGTGTATACAAAAGTGGGCATATAGCTTGCTGCTGACTAAAGGAGATGGTGTCTGCAGTATTGCTAATAATTTACTTATTTCAAATTGTAAAATGATGTCGAATGGCACATTTAGTCCTCCAAATACTCTTCCTAGCTACAAACATTCACAGATTCAATACTGCAGAACACTGTACTAAATGGCACGACTGCTGCATTGTCACATCCATCAGGACTGCTATTCAATTTACTCTGCCATATGCATTACTTGCACTATTGCCACTGGGCGGATTTTTATATTTTATATTTTTTATCTTTTTTATAGTCTATCTTATAGTTTATTATATTTTTATTAAATGCACCGTGGGGTCGAGTGAAATGTAATTTCATCTGTGTTGTGTGTCCAACATGCGGCACACTTGACAAATAAAATTGAAGTTGAAGATATTCAAAGTCTGTGTCTGTAGGATTTTGGTACAAGCCTGAATTACCTCATGCACATGTTATTCAGCTCTGCAGAAGCCTGGTAATGAGCCATTCATTGGATTCAGAAGAAGGGATGCATCTAAAAGTTACAGGACTGAAATGTCAGGATACTATGAGGCAGAATGTGAACTAAAGACAGGAACAAGTCTCTTTTCACATGAAGGTTTTAGAACAAGCAGGACCTTTAATCCACTGGTGAATTTGGGTTTGGCGCCTCCTGGTGGTTTCAGTCTTTATCACACAAGGTCGATAAAGCGTCGTGATTCGGTAGGCAAGGCAACCAGTGGTGACATCAATACTTGCAACGCAGTCGGGATGTGCGTTAAGATTTGGTATCGATCCGATACTACGCAATCGAAGGGCTAGTGTCGTACTTTTTAAAATGGGGGGTGATTAATCTGAGCATCAATTGAATTAATTGTTTCAACACATGAACATTTACACAACAGAGTTATTACTTAACACTACGTGGATCTTTTTTTGGTATTATTTCGGTGAGAGAAAGTGATTTTACCCATATAGGTGTTTTATCACCAAGGCGAACTGAATCCATATAAAAATCATTGTTTTCTCTTGTCAGTTTTCCAGCCTTATGTTAAAGTATCGATGATTTCACGCAAGTCTCGAACGACATCGATAGCTATGTTGGTATCATAGACTGTATATAATTACTATTAGTTGGTATCAACATAATCGACATTTGGGTCGATCCTCCCACGACTCCAGCCAGTCTCCGCTACTCCGCTGAGAGATGGCGTCTCTTCTGCAGCCGGATAGAGTTGTCTATCTGGTTCGTGGGGAGAAAAGGATTAGAGCCCCCTTGTCTCAGCTTTATTTCTGTCGCTACTGTAGTGAGCTACGATCTCTGGAATGTGTGTCTCACGAGGTACGTTATTTTTTCTCCTCTTTACTCCCCTTGGTCACGGCAGGATAGCAGTTAGCTACTTTGTTGTTAGCGGACTTGCTAGTCGCTTTGACAGATGGGTGGGACTTGGCTGATCAGCGCAGATATTTCATTGGCTAAGCCGCTTGTCAATTAACGGATTTTCCAGTCTCATTGGCTGTGCAATTTAACTTCCGTTCAAGTTAACGTCATGTCGAACAGTGCAGAAATTAAGCTAGCTAGGATGAAGCTAGGTAGCTTATGCTATGCTTGATGTTTAATTATCTGGATAGCTTATACAACGATACAGAGGGGTTTATCTGTAACTGAAAAAAAGGTTTTAACGCTGTTTTTTTCTTTTCATAACGCTCGTCTCTACTTGAGTAAATGTGATTTAGGAGTCTATCAGTTGGAGACACCACACCCAGAGCAATATTCTCCTGTAGCTACACATTATTACGAGGCTGTTATTCTTTGCAAATACATCACCGACCTTACGTTTTGCAATAAAGGGTATTTTAAACGATTTAGTCACTGTGTCATTCTGCTTTGACAAGTTGTAATTGTAAAATCTGGCTGAAAATCACAGCTGGACTGACTCGCTTGTTGCACCTCTATCTCTTATCAGGTGGACTCTCATTACTGTCCGAGCTGTTTGGAGAACATGCCATCAGCTGAGGCTAAGCTTAAAAAGAACAGGTGAAACTGACAATATAACAAATCTAGCCACACATCTGTACAGTTTTATCAAAGCAGGTTTCTGCTGGCATTGTGTCCGCCTCAACTTTATTTTATGTCTGTCATTTATTCCTGATCTTGTCTGTGCTCTCCTTTAGGTGTGCAAACTGTTTCGACTGCCCATGTTGCATGCACACACTGTCCACTCGGGCGACTAACATCCCAGCCCCTGTACCTGATGATCCAACCAAGACAGCCATGAAAAAAGCCTATTATCTGGCCTGCGGCTTCTGTCGCTGGACCTCTAGGGATGTGGGAATGGCTGATAAGTCAGTTGGTAAGTACTGGTATAATTCACTCATAACTATTTTACATTATAATTATAATTACATTAAAAAAAATATTAGTATTAGTTCTGTGTTATTGTCTTGAGTTTGATGTCTTGGTGCATTTTGTTCACTGCAGCCAGTGGTGGATGGCAGGAGCCAGAGAACCCTCATGCTCAGCGGGTATGTTTTTCCCTGCAGATATCTAAACACTCGAGTCAGTCACATGTTTCCTGGTCATGCACTTACTTTTGAATAGTTTGATCCCCACATATTACGCCCAAGGGAAGAACAAAACTAAGAGGCAGCACATTTGCTTAAGCCACCGCTTCTAAACTCTTATTGAGCGAGTGCCCCCTATGTTATATCTAGGTCCCCTAGTGCCCCCTACCATTAAAATGGAGGATAAATTGATGTTCACATTCCAGGTCTTAATGATCGATTCTGATCTTTGGCTGAGATTTGATATTTTGTTTCTTTATTTCGTGTGTTTGTTCACACTATGATTTAAAAATGACCATCACCACTCATCAGACTTGGTCCATATCAGCTGGACGATATGGACCAAATATATCACGATATTTATTTTAGATGATGATAAACGACATATACTGGTATTTTTACCCTTATTTGTCTGAAAGTTTCATTTCATATTAGTTTTGAAACATGTTTAGTGTAAAGGTATCGCTTCACTTCAGTGATGGAACTAACAAAACACTGGTTTGAAATGTTTGTTAAATTGAAGTAATTCAAGATAGTTGGCTGTTTTTTATGATTTCTTTGTAAAAGTCTTGGAGAGGATTGTCTTCCAGACAGTTTAAATAAAAAGAGGTGGGAGAAAATATTGATACACTGAAATATTGCGAGATTTTCATATGCCAATACCATATCTTTATTTAAAAACACGGTATCGATCCATTTTTACAAATGAGATCTAATGAGATATCATTGTTTTGTTACAAAATCTCATGAGATTTCACGAAATACGTGTAACAAAACGCTCATATCTTGCGAGATTTCATTAGTAAAGTAGATCAATACAGAGTTTTTAAAAATATAGACATGGTATCGGCATATGAAAATATTGTGATATTTCAGTTTATCGATATTTTTTTCCCACCCTTATCAAGTAATCTGGTGACCCCTTTGTAGTCAGTCGACGTGCAGCCGGGTCATTACAAAAAAAAGCAAAAAACTTTGCACAACTAATACCGCGATATAACGATATGTATAAATATCATATCTCTCTCATGTAAATATCATATCGCGATGAAATGTGACGTAATCACACAGACTGAGGCGAGATCCATATCTGATGTCTTGAACAAAACACTGGAAGTGCACTAGGGGCCTGTTCCAGAAAGGAGGCTCAACTAAATCCGAGTCTAAAAAGAAACCCTGTCAAATTGCTGAGGTTTTGATTCAAGAACAGCTCCTTTGAGTTGGTTCAATCAACTCTTGAGTATCTTTACCCAGAGTTGAGAACTTAAACAAAAAGCCATCATCAATGGAACCCTAATACCTCGAGTCACTATAGCAACCGCTCACTAAAGTATTTCTAACAACCCCTTTTAAAAAATAAGGCTCCCAGTACCCTGCGATGGTTGAGAAACGTTAAGTGACGCAGATGCTTCAGATTGTGTGATCATGTTTGCATTTCCAGTCTGCAGGTAGAGTGAAGTTTTTTCTTATCTGTAACTTTTTCTGAATATTTGTGCGCAATCATTCTTGGAAGCTACATACATGGTGGAGAAAATCAGCAGGTTCTCGCCGCACTGAACAGGTTTTACCAACGTTTTCCTCTTCATTTCTGCAGCTTTAGTCATAAGTCTTTAGGTTTTTCACACTCTCTCATTAGTAAATTTCAAGGTTTTTCTCCAAATTACTTTGAAGGATGACACCATGGATTTTAACCTGTATGATTTAATTCCATTAAGATAAATTGCAATGCCAATTGTTAAAAAACTCCAAGCATTGTCATGAAGTGTTTTTCTTTTTTTGCCAAGAAATACAGGATGCATCTCTGACTTTTGTGCATGAATATTTCATTTCTACAGATCAACAAGCTGATTGAGTATTACCAGCAGTTGGCCCACCGTGAGAAGCAGGAGAGGGACAGGAAGAAGCTGGCCAGGAGACGACAGTGCATGCCTCTGGCATTCTCGGTAATCCGCTCCATCTGAGCCAAATAGTTCAGTTCAGCTTTCTTAAAAATGTTACCTCCTTTTAACCCTTTTAAATGTCAAACTAATGTTGTATCAGTGTTATTTTCTAATATTCAAGATCAACAATAATTTACAGTAGGAAAATGTAATATATCCTGCCCCATTCTGTCACATTAGAAAAGTTGAAGTGACACTCAGTATGTTTTCATGCTCAATAAGTAACACGCTGTTGCCATTTCTCACTTGCACACACTCAATCCTTCCCCTCTACTACTCTTCTTGCATCTTAGGCTACGTTCACACAGGTCAATGCTCAATTCTGTTTTTTTTTTTTTTTTTACCAAATTTTGATTTGTCCAGGGTGTACCTGCCTCTCGCCTGATAATAGCTGGGATAGGCTCCAGCAACCCCCGCGACCCTGAACTGGATAAGTGGTACAGAAAATGACTGACTGACTGATTTGTTTGCGTGGTCATTCATATTATCATTTACACGCGACCTCGGTCAGACTTCAGTGTAAACAGTACTCTGAAGTGACGCGCACGTGCAGAAGTCAAATTGTCACATGCATCACACTGTGTTTCCAGAAGTAAAAATTAGGGATGTCAGACCCATATCGGCCGATATTTGCATATTTTTGGGGGCCGATATTTTGAAAAATGAAATCTCGCGAGATTTCGTTACGGAGCAACAAAATCTCATGGGATCCTGTTCCATTCACAGCGGTCCAGCATGCAGAAAAGTCCCTGTTATTGTGGAAGAACTTCATATCCCAGCATTCCTTTCAGAGTCATGTGACTATGGTGAAGCTGCTGCTGCTACAGACTGACTCACTTAGAAGCTGCTTATAATATGTCTGGTTTTAAGTTGTTGATTAAGTTACCAAGTTGTCAGAAACACTAATATTAGCCACATATTGGCTAATATTAGTGTTTGTATCGGATATCTGGCAGCCAGATGTCCAAAATGAACTCCTCTGGCTGAGTTACGGAGATTTTGGGATCTTTGTTCTCAGAGCAGAATATAGTTGCATCTCTCAGAATAGGAGAGATGCAACTTCACAGTTTTCTGCATATATCGGTATCGGCTGATATCGAAATTTAAGACTTGGACAATATCGGTATATCCGATATTTGTAAAAAAGCCTATATCGAACATCCCTCGTAAATATGGATGCTACACTTCTTAGCATGTGTTTCATTAGTTTTAAAGTTGATTTGCAGTCAGAGCCAGAAAAAAAATGATCTAATGTTCAGTTCATTGTTTACATTGGATCTTACTGTATCTCATCTCCTCCAGTGCAGGAAAAAGACGTTTGTCTCATTTCTGTGACATAAAAGTCAGATGAAATGCGACATGAATGTTCAGACTGCGGCCGCTTTGACGCAGATTGGATATGTATCTGATTCGGTAACATGAATGTGGCCTGAATCTGTCTTGAAAATGTAAGCTTCGGTATGACTTGTCCCATTCACACTGACAGAAGCAAAACAGATATGGATCACATTTGAGCTAAACAATCTGATTCAGGTCACATTTAACTGCAGTGTGAACGTAGCCTCAGTCCCTCTCACCAGGGATGTTGGCAGAGGAGTTGAGGTACGTTCCTGAGGAGATTGGAGTTGAGCAAAATGAGACGTTCTTTTTCCCCCTCCAACATCAGTTAAATATCACCTCTGACACAGCGGCATTATTTAACCCTGCTTTGTTGCTTTGTCTACTGCTGCTTTCAAGTATTTTCTGTCACATTATCATTAAAAGTTCATTTGCTTTCAATATAACTTTCAGTTTGGGTTTAAGGTGCCATCAACTCATCACATATCAGCATCTCAGTCATCATGACGTGATTATGATGACTTGCTGAAGCTCAAACTAAGCATTATAATTGGAATTTAAGATATGTGAATTTGAATGTGGCACGGTTGACTTTGGTTCCAGATGGGCTGGTCTGAGTATTTCGGAAACTGATGATTTCATGGGATTTTCACGCAGCGTTTACAGAGAATGTGAGAATATCTGATGAGCAGCATTTTTCAAAACCACAATGTCTTGTTAATGTCAGAGAGGAATGGGCAGACTGGTTGGAGATGTTAGAAAGGCAACGAACTGCTGATTCCAATCAAGGTTTGGAGAAAACCATCTCTGACTGTCCACCTTGAAGCAGATGGTCTACAGCAGCAGGCGGCCTCATCAGGCATCACTTCTGTCAGCAAAGAGCATAAAACTGAAGCTACAAGTTACACAGCCTCCCCTAAACTGGATGATAGAAGATGGAAAAACACTGTGTGGGTTGATGAGTCTTTATTTGGTGGAAACAACATTAAAAGCATGGATCCACCCTGCCTTGTATTAGGAGTTCAGGCTATATTTTTGGCACATTTTGGGCCACTTAGTATAATTAAAACACCACAGCCTAGATGTGTACAGTTGCCGACCGCATCCATCCCTCGATGAGCGCAGTGTACCATCAGCTAATGGCTACTTCCCGCAGGATAATGCACCATGTCACAAAGCTCACAAAGCAGCCATTCGATTCTGATCCAGCAGAGCAGCTGTGGGATGAGAGGTTCTCATCATGGATGCGCAGAAACTGTGTGATGCTTTATTGTCGATGTGTTTCCAACACTTTGTTGAATCTATGATGCCAAGAATTAAGACCCTCTGAAGGAAACGTTGGGACCCATGCAGTGCTAGCTTGGTGTACTTAATGAATTGGCCAGTGGGTGTATAAATCGGGATAATTTGACTGATTAAATCCATTTCACATTATTGGGGTGCATTACTCTTAATTTCAAAATTGCTTTAGTGCAATTCAAATAGACCGACACGTTCACCAGTCTGATCTAGTGTAAGTTGAACATCACTTTTCTAACTTCATGTAAACATACTGAGTGTCAGCATACTTTAGCCAAAGCAGGAGGGAATGAGCCGTCTCTCCGCACTTTTTTGTAATGTTTTGAAAAAAAGTTAACCATTTGCATTTAAAATTGACAGGCAGATGCCAGATAAATGCTTTTTTTAATAGACCACAACATAGCAGAAAATATGCTTGTTTTAAAAGTGGGAACACTTTTCATGCTTATTTAGCTTGTTGGCACATTGTTCACACCCACCGCTCTCTGCTTTTACAATAATTAGCATCCATTAATGGAAATCAGTCCTTCCCGTTGTGCTTTGGAGCCACTTAAAATGCGATGTCCTGCAGTTATTTTCTCATCACTGATGCATTTCTGTTGCTGTTGCATGTCATCAAATGCCACTAATGTGTTGCTTAATCGCTTTGGTTTCACCTTGTCTTTTATTCTCTCCTCTTTTTTTTTTCCTTTGCTTATGCACTCTGACATTTTGGTTTTATCCCCCCAGCAACACACTATTCATGTGGTGGTGAGTTGTATTTTTCACAACTTGGGTAGTCTTGTCTTCGCAGTAGTGCTGTCTTCCTTTTATCTCTTTATTTCTTGTCTGTCACTGATAGACCTCACTGATCACATGAATGCCTCCTTGGGTAAAGAGGCCAAAAACCACACAAGAGGAGCTTTTATATTAGTTCCAGGAAGAAAAGCTGTGACAAGTTGAAGTTTATGTAACTATATTTAAAAGAACAAATGAAAAACATCCTAATTAAGTCCTGAGCCCTGTTGGTTTTTCTGTCCTCTGGACAAAAAGCACCTGTTTTTGTCTCTTGCAAGTTCTTTGTGGCTTATTTATTGTTTATTTACACATCAAACACACTTTTTCTGTTTTTGCTCACTGAAGTCATCATAAATTTAATTTTTGGACCGAGGCCTGGTGTTAGAATTGTCTTGTAGGAAAAATAGCTGTAGATTAATTTCATAAATCATCCTGAGCTCCCCCCTTGGCTCTCATTTGGCGGTTTGCCTGATTGTGTCTGTTTCCCTGAATTCTACCAGGAAAAATACGGCCTTGGAACAAGACTGCAGAGGCAGAGGCCTGGGGCTCCCATATCAAGCCTGGCTGGTCTTTCGTAAGTTTTCTTTTTCCCATATCGTAGAAAATGCATCTCTTATTCAGAGTTCTTGCACCCAACTTTTCTCTTTCGCTCCCATTTTAAGGAGAATGCAGTGTTTGTGTGTTTCTGCTACACATTATGAGTGTGTGTGTGTTACTGATGATGTATTTGGTAGTGTTGCACCGATGCCGATGCTAGTATCGGGAGGGGGCCCGATACCGGACTAAAACGCAGGCATCGGCATCGGCGAGTACTAACAAATAACGCGCCGATGCCATTTACCTATACTGGTAATGAACTTTGAACGCAGCGCTTTGTCTTCCTCTCGCCTGTCTGTCATGTGATGATCACGCATGCATGCCGGGCTAAATATTCTATTGCCCGGAGCAGCCCTCAACCAATGGTGGAGCAGTTTTCTCATGTTAGGAAAAACAAACCCGCGTGGCACAGGAGGAGAGAAAATGTCGGCAAAAATTTCATCATAGAAACTCCAGCGAGTACAACGGCTGCATGATCGCGAAAGTCGCGAGAGGGGACAAACGGCCATTTAATACCTCAAACCTAAAAACATTTAAAACGAAACATGTGAACGAACACCAAAGTTTAGGTGGCCGCACCAGCAAAAAAGGCGAGCGGGCCCAACAGCAAACCCTGGCATTCCTCAAGGAAGGACCAGTGGGATAGAAAGGTAACAGCAAAAAATGTCGGAGAAAATACCGAAATGACTGTGCTCTAACCTCCACTCTCCTTTTACAACGTGACCCTATGCTCCGCAACCAAATACAAGGTCCCAAGCCGCAAATATTTCCAGAGACTCTGTTCCTCACTAAAGAAAGAACGGAGACGTTCAAGAAAGCTAGAAAAGATGCAGGCCAAAGCTTCACTACTGACATCTGGAGCAGCAACGTCTCCCCCTTTCTCTGCTTACTTAACTGCTCACTGGGTGGAAACCAAATCGTTCAATCTGGAAGCGTGGTGCTCATGCAAACGAGTTCAAAGGATCCACACCGGTGAAGCAATTGCAGGAGCAAAAGAATATGCTCTAATGGAACATCCTAAGTCAAAGGTAACGTTAGCCTACTTACGTCTAGAATTGTCTATTTTCTTTCTTTTTTTGCGTGTCTTTTACTGGACAAACACTGCATTTGAGATTTACTTTCAAAAGCGCAGACAAAATGCATTTTTAAATATGTGTATTATTATTATAATTAAGGTCCATGTCATTCTTCGTGATAACGCCAGCAATATGAAGAGGCGATGAGGGACCTGGGGATATCGAGTTTGGGATGCTTTTCCCCTTGATCCAGCTCGCGGTTCATGAAGGCTTGCTGTCACAGCGGGTGTTGGAGATGCGCCGCCAGTGGGAGAAAGATCATCGGGCACTTTAAGCATTCTCCACTGGCCACATCGCGACTGGAAACCGTCCAGACGGACCTGGGAATGCCGGTCAAACGACAAACAAACGTCCCACCCGCTGGAATAGCACGTTCTATATGACAGCAAGCCTGCTGGAGCAAAAGACTGCCATCTCTGTGTATGCGGCTGACCACCAGCTGCCAGCGACCCTGACTGTTAACGACTGGACCTTGCTGGAGAAAGTCAACACACTCCTTGCTCCATTCGAAGAGATCACAAAGCAGATCAGCTTCGCCACCTCTACCGCATCAGAGGTAATCCCCTCGGTCGTCGTTCTGAAGCGGCTGTTGGCCAAAGAGACCCCGGAGGACAGCGGGATAAAAACAATGAAGGCGACGCTTCTAGCAGCTGTGGACACACGATTCCGGACCACTGAGGCGGAGCCCCTGTACGCAGTTGCAACCCTCTTGGACCCGCGTTACAAAGACAGGTATGTCTAATTGTGTGCTGTTTAGTGTAAAGTTGAAGTTAAATCTTTTGTTTTATTGAGGGATACAGCACTAAATACAATAGCTGAGCTAACGGCTAGGTTGTGCAAGCCTCTGTTGGACTGTGACTGGCTAATGACGTCACTGTATGTGCGCAATACAACTAATTAGATTAGACAAATTCTTCTTGAATTTTATGAATCAGAATCACAGAATATAATATTTTATATGTCCAGATGTTTCACCTTGCTTTATTACAAATGCACATATTATAATGCACATTCATGTGAATATAACATGTTTCACTCTCACCAGCATGAAGAACTATGCAATAGACTGTTTATTCAATATGTATTCTGTCTACTATGTTACCGCAATATTTCACAAGTGCAGAAAGCAGCAAGCTTGCAAAGAGTGCACTGACCCAAGAATTGGAGATGAATGAGCAGACAGCCACCACTGAGGCAGCAGACCCTGCCAAGAAGGCCCCACGGATGGAAGAGGAGCCCAGCACAAGTAGCAAAAGCTGCTTTAAGGGGCTGTATGAGGAAGTCCTGCAAGAGTATGATGCAGAACAAGGTGGGGCCAGCAGCACAGCCACACAGGTACAGATAGAGACATATATGGCTGAGAAAACCATCCACCGCACGGAAAGCCCATTCGAGTACTGGGGAAAGAATAAAGAACGGTTCCCCTCCCTGGCTGCTGCTGCAGCAAAGTTTCTCTGCGCTCCCTCTACTAGTGTAGATAGCGAGAGATGTTCAGCACGGCTTCAAACATACTTGATGACAAGAGGAATAGGCTGTTAGGAGAGAAAGTAGAAACACTCATTTTCTTAAAGAAAAACCTGCCAATGTATTTGAACTTGAACCCCAAGGACTTGAATCTTCAGGAAGACTGAGTAAACATTACAGGTGCTGCTATGTGGCATGTTTATCACTGATGTGAGCTTTATTTGCCACTGCTCGTTTTTGTTTTTTGCAAGTGGGTTTTGGAGTTTGAACTTGTTGATAGGAGTAGGACACATTTAAAATGGTCTTTTATCTATTTTTTACCAAATTTTGGCTGCACTTAGAAGAGCACACATCAGTCTAGATCTAGGTTTACAGGAGGAAATCTCTTGGCAATTCTGATTAATATAAGATCTTCTTACCTCAGATAGGCCTTAATGCTATCTCTCTTGAAATACCTCATATGTTATTTCTTATTTTAATTTATTTTTACTTATTATTGCACTACTGTTATACATGTTGTAATTACATGGATGTTCACTATTTTGGCCTTTAAAGCTAAAAGCAAGTTTTAAAAGTATTCACTATTAAACCAACCAGGCAGGCAAAAAAAGTTCTACTATTCACTCTTATTAGTCTTTTTTCCATTTTTAACATCCACCAACCACACAAAAACAAACATCAAAAAAAAACCCTTTTCAAAGGGGGACGGACAACGGCACGGCCCACACCACACGACGGACCAAAATGACGGAACCAGTATTTGGATAGATGTCCCTCCTCACAGCAGCTATTGCTTTGATTAATTTTGGGGTGCAATTTAAATCAATTAGCATCGCCTTTGAAATTGGCTTTTGATAATTTGGTAATCCATCACAGTCCACAGTTCATCGCCCTTATTATTAGCATTTTTTTTTCTGAAGTTACAATATCACCTTGTAGATGTATAATTATGAGCTGGGATCATTTTTAAATCTCTTAATCAGAAAGCATCCAAGGACATTTTGAATTTAATAAGTGACTGACAGATGACTGGATGTTAGAAAAAGTATGTCGTCAGATACAGGAGACAAAGTATAACTCCTGCTCCGAAAGGTCGTCATGCAGCAGTCCTGCTTGCAAACTTGGATGGACAGTCGGGGCAAAAAATGTTTTTCTTGCTGCATCCATGAAACTTCAATGTGAATAGGATAATTATTGTCATACTGTATGCATATGGTTCTTATATTTTTTACATCACATATCACCCCTAAAAAATATCAGACTCTCTGAATGCCACCCTCATGACTTAAATTATAAAGGTATATGGCTAAAGGGACTAACCTTTTTCCGCCAAGGACACTTTAGATAGAGGCAAGTTAGTTTCAAATTAAAATATTACTTATTATTGAGTGGTAGTTATCATTGTAAAAGGGGTTGGTCAGTAACTCAAGATTAGCCCCTCGTCAAAGTCCTTGTAACCCTGAGAAATTGATAAACTACACAGAAAATGCTTACAACGCCCATGTTTGGCATCCCCTTTTTCCAGCACAACCTCACCTCTATGATCTGATCATTAGTTTTTAATTTTAACCTAATTTATTAACACATTGAGCCCAAGAATCTTTAAGTCTGAATTTCAAAAAGCACTATTTAGTACAGCAAACTAGGTATGCACAATATAATCGGCCCCCTATTGTTATCGGCCTATATCGGCCTCAAAACTGAGTATCGGACATTGACCACCCCGCCGATGTTTCTTTTAAACCATGTGCCGACTATTTTCTAAAAAGCTTCTTCTTCTTCAAAACCTTCTTTTTACAGACTTTAAAACTTCTAAAGACTAGGGGTTTGAAAAACCATCATCATAGCCACTGAAATATTGCGATATTTTCATATGCAGTATCAGTCAATTTTACTAATGAAATTTTGCAATATATCATCATTCTGTTACGAAATCTCACGAGAATTTTCCAAAATTTTGCGATATTTTCCATATGCTGATATCATATTGACATTTAAAAACGTAATGATCTGTTTTACAAAGGAATCTCGTGATATTTTGTCGTTCTGTTACGAAATCTCATGAGAATTCATAAAATAATGCGAGATTTTGTAACAGAGCAATGAAATCTCGTGAGATTTTCTAAGTAAAATAGATAGATACCACATTTTTAAATATAGATAAGGTATAGGCATATGAAAATATCACGATATTTCGGTGTATCAATATTTTTTCCCACCCATGTTTTTCAAAGTGTCTGAAACAGATAACAAAACGGCTATTTGAAATGACTGCTTATTTTTTTCAGCTTTTATATCAGTATCGATATCGGTTATCGGCCACATGAGTTTAAAAATATCGGCATATCGGATATTGGCCAAAATTCCAACATTGTGCATCCCTACAGTAAACCCCTACAAACACACTTTTCTCTGTTTAGTAAATTGAGAAAAATTACAAATATGCTGATGTTGACAGAAATGCAACACCTGCTCATCTCATTCCAGTTTTGTGCTCTGATAGGTATTTTTGTTTTATCAGTTACAGTGATGTGAAAATGTGTCATGATCAGATCATGCAAGGTCGTAATCCTGAAGGATAATGTTTGTCCTCTCACACAACAACGATTCAATAAGCGAGAATATTATGTATGGAGAAACTGTTGCCAATGATCATGATGGGAGGGATGCTCCTACTAATGTGTCTCAAGTGAAGAAAAGTCTTTTTGTGGGTATGTTTAAATCACAAGACATTTTCACAGTACAGTAGCTTCTCTGGAGATGATGATGATGATTCTCACTTTATTGATACTGATTGCGAAATTTGGCTCAGCATTTTAACTACCTCTAGATGTGGAGAACAGTGGGCTGCCCTGTTTAAGCGCTAAGTGAGCAGTTGTGGTAGCTCAAGGGTCCACAGTGGTTCACCTCTGTTGGCACTCTGGGTTCTCCAGACCCAAATCCACCCCTGTAACCACCAGGCTACCACTCTCCATACCAGCCCCTTGAGGGACCAAGGAAAACATGATGGTTTTCATTTGATAATGCAAAAATGTTGAGTGGACAGATTGGTGATCTATAAACTGGTTGATGTGGGAAAATTCTTTTCTTACCCCTCGTGTACCACAAGGGGGAGCATGAGTACCACCAGTGGTATGCTTACCACTGATAAAACTATGGGTCTAGACTTTACTTTGTTGATAATTTCCAGTTCTCTAAGCTAGCATTGTTAAAAAGGATTGACAGACTGTTAATCAGTGCTTTTGTTTCTGAATTAGCCTTAAAGAAGGTGAGGACCAGAAGGAGATCACCATCGAGCCTGCCCAGGCCCTGGATGAAGTGGAGCCCCTGCCTGAGGATTGTTACAGCAGACCCATCAGTTTACCAGAAGGTAAGATTTTGCGCACAAATGCCACTGATCACCTTTCTTACAGTGGATGAGGTGAATTTACACTTCTTCTCACCTTTCCAGTGACCACGCTGAGGCAGAGGCTTCTGCAGCCGGACTTCCAGCCTGCAGGGGCGTCTCAGCTCCACCCCCGACACAAACACCTCCTGATGAAGCGCTCGCTGCGCTGCAGGGTCAGTACCACTTTAACATGTTGCTGCTCTGTATACGTAAAAGCTCTCATCTTGTGGATCACATTAATTTAACATAATATTTTGTTTTTCTTAATTACTTCCCTCAGAAATGTGAGCACAACCTGAGCAAGCCAGAGTTTAATCCAACTTCAATCAAGTTCAAAATACAGCTGGTGGCTGTGTGAGTAGTGGAAATAATGTGCATGGTTTATAAATCCGCCTCCAGCCCAGTGTACTTTCATTTAATGACAATCCCTTTACTGTTAAACATGTTTTCAGAAAATTATTCGTTAATTGCATTTTTATTGTAAAATGTCATTGACAAACAACACTAAAACAGTTCTCTGTGTTAAAGCATTTGTTCTTCAAGTGTTTAAAATTCAAATCAGGCCGCAGATCTTGTTGTTTAATCAGATCGAACTTTGTAATCGATGTTCTTCTGAGTTCAGTGATCAGCTCTCAGGCTGTAATGAATACAGCTCGACGCCATGTTGAACGCTGGCAGGGTGTTTTAGTGTTTGTGTATTGATCGGCCCTCTTCCTCTTCCTCCCACAGGAGTTATATCCCCGAAGTGAGAATCATGTCCATTCCAAATCTCCGATACACGAAGGTCAGCCAGTGCTGTGGTCTTTGTTCTTCCTGTTCATATTTCCCATCTCAATATTTCTAATATCAATAAGCTGTTTAATCAAGCGTCTTTAGAAACTCAGCTAATTTACTAAGGCAGACTTAAGCTTTTTGAGCTCAAGTCTGTCTGCAAAAATAATACGAAGCTGGATTTACCGGACTGTGCTGAAAAAACATTGAGCAAAATTAGCTATAACTTTACATTAAACACAAAGTAAAGCTTGTTTTATTTATTTATTCATTTTTCTATGTGCAAAGGAGAGTCAGGTGCTGCTTACCCTGACCAACCCAGTGGAGAACGTCACCCATGTTATACTGGCTGCTTGTGAGGAGGAAGACCCTGATGACATAAACAGCACTGCCAAGGTATCTTTCTTCTTAGTCGCCACTGACGTTTAGTTGAGGCAAAAGATGCTGTTTATAGTTTGTTTACTGACCTTAAACAAACTAGGGGTCACAACTTTTTCACTTATGCTGCCAATCCTTTGGGCTGTATCCTCCAATGCCCGATAAAGATACTTAGCTGTGTTTTTGGGCAAAGATTATGCATATTGATCTGATAATTGATTTTATTCTTAATTTATGTGAGGCATGTCTGTTTTGTGGAACCTCACCTCTAAAAACCCTGCTTTAACAGGTTAATGAAATAAGCTCACAACAGTAATTATGTGGAAAAACTGACCCATTTATTATTTACCAATGCATATGATGAATTTTAAACTTACAAACATAATAATATATAAGATAATTACAAATAAATTAAGACCCAGTCAGCAAGAAAAGTTGGAGTCCCCGACACGGCACTCAGGTGAACCCCTCTGGACCCTTGAGCAAGGTCCTTAACCCCCACCAACTGCTCCCTGGGCGCTTTAAATAGCAGCCCACTGCTCTCAGGTTCAACCTGAGATGGGTTAAAATTCAGAGAATGAATTTCCTAATTGGCTCTCTAATTGGGATTAATAAAGTATATCTTTTTTTTTTTTTTTTTTTTTTTTTAGAAGTGCTTGAAAGAACAAAGGGTTTCCGGTTGGCCCCGGATTTTTTTTTCCATCCACTTTTCTACCAATATCGGCCCGATACTGATAACAACCCTACTGCATTTATTGGACAGTGTATCTCAGAAATCACACACAAATGACCCCAGTAAACTGTACTATATATTAATGTATAACTATATATATATATATATATATATATATATATATATATATATATATATATATATATATATGTCAGGGCTGTTTGGACTGTTATTGTGCACCTCTGTCAAAAAAAAAAAATCATGCAGCACTTTTATTTTTTACAAAGCTACTTACAGCCTTTTATATAGGGAATGACTAGTCTGCACATCTTTCATCAAACCTTCCTGAGAAGGAAAAGTCGTCTTTGCGTCTTTGCTTCCTGTTTCAGCCCCTTTGTGGCTCTCAGTCACAGCAGCCTGTCCGTCGTACCCTCTTAAATGATGAAGTCATCGCAGGCCAGCTCGGGTAAAGAGGAGCTTCAGGGCAAAACAGAGCATCTTCATGACCCATTTCTATTCACATTATTTCCAAACGGAGTGTCCTGTCCTGTGGCCCTGCTTGATGTGATATTCAAACACCTGGAGGGCGATGTGAACCACATCAAGGCATGCTCAGCTAGATTTAGCAGCCAGCTCTCACGGCTGGCTTCACACACCTGTTACATGTATAATGTATTAGATCTGTATGTTCTGTTAGGACACTTTCCTTTGAGCAGGGCAGCTGATCTATTTTCCTACCTTCTTCCTACAGTGTTGGCTTATATAGTTTGTAGGTGATAATTCATTAACAGATACAGTAATGTCTTGTACCGGAGGGCCATGGCTGCTGGCAGGAATGACCTCCTGTGTCTTAGTCTTGTATTTATTTTGATCCCAGCTTCCTTAAGAAGTAGAGTCGGCTCTGTCTGTTATGTAGATGCTTCTGTTTCATTTCCAGTTTAGTCTGTTTTCCAGCTGAACTCCAAGGTTCTTGTATTACCCCACCGCCTCTTAAGCAAAGATGTACACAATGTTTTGTTTACTCCTGTTCTTCCTAAAGTCAACAGTCATCTTTTTTGTTTTGTTTGTGTTCAAGATGAGGGGATTGTTTCCACACCATCTTATCATTTCTGCAGGGCAGAACTTCTGACCCAACATCCCTCATCTTGTTCTGCTGGAGCTGGCTCTTTTCCTGTAGTCCTCCTCCTCCTCTTGAATCTTTTTTAAAGTTCTTATGCTGTTTTTCAGTAACTCCCTGTGTTTGTCCCTTAAGGCATTGTTTTTTATGTTTAGCAGCTTTTTTTTGGGGTCACTGGTGATCCAGGGTTGTTATTGGGAAATCACCTCGCTATTCTTGTCAGCATGATGCTGTCCACACAGTTTATATATGTGGTTCACATAGGGCATTCCAGTCTGTGACCTCAAAATACCCTCTCATAGCATCTTCAGCTTCATTAGACCAGGTTTTTGATCGGCTTTGTGATGACTGGTTGGGCTTGTACGTGGAGGTAATAAGAACCAGATGATGGCCTGATTTTCCTAAAGGAGGCAGGGCAGAGGATCGGTATGCATTCATAACATTTGCATAAAATAAGTCTAACTAATTTCATTTTCTCTGATGGAGCTGCTGATAAATTGTTGGAATGCCGATAATGTTGCAGAGAAGGAGATGTTGAAGTCTCCAGAGATCACAGTGAATGCATTGGGATGCTGTGTTTGTAGCCTAGCAACAACAGAGCTGATGGCATCACAGGCTGCTTCTGCAGCAGTACCAGGTGACAGAGCTAAACTCTGTGGGTAAATAATACATTACAAAAACTCACAGCCAATAGTTGGATGTCTCCTTTACAGTGAAATGTCCAGCATGGCACCAGCACTGGTTAACCTGCACTGTAATTCCACCTCCCTTTAACTTCCCACTGAGTTTCTTGTGTATGAACAGCCTTAAAGCAGTGCACAGACACATCAGAGTCTGGGAGGTGTTCTTGTCTGGGTGAAGTATATGATGCTGCATTCCTTGTACCTTTTTTTTTGTCCATTTTTTCAGTTAGTTATCTTCTGTTTCCCATCAGAGCGGTTTGAATCTCCTCCACTTTTCTTCCTGCCTTGCTCCTGCTGCCCTGCAACCTTATTGTCTCCTCTTCATCTTGCTTAGGATTTACTGTGAAAGGATAATTTTCTTTTTTTTTTCAACCTGGATCTTATTTCTTACTTCATTTACTCACCGGTAAAATTTCTGTATCACTTTCTCCTTCGGAAGATATTACGTTGAGTTAGGGCTGGGTGATATGGACCAAATATCATATCACGATATATTTATTTAAGATGACGATATCTTACGACGATATATATACCGGCATTTTTACTCTAATTTGTCTGTAAATTTAATTTCATATCAAACTGCTGTTTTTTAGTATTGAAACACGTTTAGCATAAAGGTATCGCTCCACTTCAGTGATGAAACTGACAAAACACTGGTTAGAAATGTTTGTTAAATCGAAGTAATAAAAGCTAGTTGGCTGTTTTTTTTATGATTTCTTTGTAAAAGTCTTGGGGACGATTGTCTTCCAGACATTTTAAATAATAAGGGGTGGGAAAAAATGTCAGTACACTGAAATGTCGTGATATTTCCATATGCCAATATCATATCTATATTTGAAAACACAGTATCGATCTATTTTACTTATGAAATCTTGCGAGATTTCATCGTTCTGTTACAAAATCGAGATTTCGTAACAAAACGATGATATCTTGTGCGATTTCATTAGGCCGATACCGATAGGGGGCCGATTATATCGTGCATCCCTAATTTTTCATGTAAAAACTGACTGTTTAAACTGTTTTCATTAGGTTATTGTTCCAAGTAAGGAGCTGGTTTTAGCTGGAAAGGATGCTGCTGCTGAGTATGATGAACTGGCTGAACCGCAGGACTTCCAGGATGATCCAGAGTAAGTGAATACACAACCCCACACACACTCCACCCACACAAAAGTAATAGTGTGAGGCAACTCTTAACCTAATCCATCTCTCTCTGCATTCCACAGTGTTGTTGCCTTCAGGAAATCCAACAAGATTGGCTTTTTCATCAAAGTTATCCCTCAGAAAGAAGATGACGCGGATGTCACCGTTTCACTCAAGATCCGACACGACTTCCGCAACCTCGCTGCACCCGTCCGGCCGAGCGAGGAGGGATCCGACACTGCCGCTGAAGCCATTTGGCTCACCCACCACGTAGAGCTGAGGCTGGGACCGCTCGCTCCCTGAGCACAGATACAAGTATTGGGCTTTCTGTCGAGTAGTTTCTTCAGACTGTGTGGTTAATTTAATGTAAAACTGATTTCTGATTCAGCTCATTGATGTGACTTGGCCTTTTAGATGTTTTTTTTTGTTTGTTTTAGGTGAAATCAACAGACGTTGAGTTAAATGCAGTGATTGCATGAATCTTTCCTTTGCTGCCCAGGATGTAAAACTAAACGCAACCATGCTTGACAGCAGTCTGATAAGTAACTAATATGTAACAACTTGCTATATTTTACATCTGTGCGTGAACACTACACCATCTATCAAAAAGTTGCACTTTGAGTGCATTCACCTGCAGTAAACACATCCAAATACACACATATAGTTACTTATTATAACTAAGTTTTGTTTATAAGCCTCTCATATTTGTTGTTGCCTGGTTATTACTATTGTACTACAGTATTTTCTTATTCTTTGCCTCTACTATCGATGCGTATTTAGTCTTACTCAATGAATTGGAGCTGAATTATTTTTCTTTACCGTCTTTAAAAAATAGCAGCTTATGTTCAAGTATGAGACTTAGAGGTTAAAGCTTAATATAACAGCCTGATTGTACAAACTCTGTGAGCAGAATCAGAAATCAAAATCTGAGAACAATCTAAACAAGTCGTTGCAGCACACACTGCGCTTCTAGTTTGTGTATTCTTGTCAATTTTCTGCAGACAGTTGCATTAACTTGCATGCTTACACTGTAGGAGCCACCTCACATGTTAGACAATGTCATCACATCGGCATCAGAGAGGTGGGTCTTAGGTAGAAGATGATACCTGCTGATAAGTTTATGATTTCAGAGCTCTTCTGTGCTGAGAAAAGAAATGCGGAGCCATATGCAAATTGGTTCCTACGGTTTATCCCCCCTGGATTAGAAGTCTGTGCCTGCAAGTGCAGACGAGGATATTATAGCGCATTCAGCAGCACCTCAACCACCAAGGTTAAAACTAAATCATGGGTGTAGATTATTACTTGAAGAGGATGATTTATAAACTAAGAGGAAAGATTCACATTTGGGTCTTTTTTTTTTTTTCCCCCAGCAGACCCAGGGTGGGCTTTAAAAGGCTGTAAGCACAGATTGCAGCTGGTGGACATGCTGCTTACAGCTTGTAAACCAGGAGAGCAGATTCTCGAGCAACTCTCTTTATGACCTTCTGTTTTTCACAGTTCATCATACAAAAACTGTACAATTGTCTTGACATTGCACATGATTGAAAAATGACTAGATGCTCTGTAAAATACATTTTAAGTACAAACAGCCCATCATATGTATGTACTAAGACACTATTTTGTCTGATTCATGAACTTATATTTTTGGTTATCACTGACCAGCCCGTCGGTGTGTATTGTACGCTGTTGTATTTTTCTTTTGTTTTTTTTTTTTCCTTGCCAGTGTGCACACTTTTGAAACAGAGCTGTATGTCACAGTTAATCTTCAGTCCTGGCTAATAAAATAATGCAATACTGTAGAGAGTCTGTCTTTTCATGTTGGAAGGAGCGACTTTAAAGCATTTTCATTTATTTTTGTTTGTTTTGTGGGGAGACACTTGGGAGATTGTCAGACTTTGAGAACAGCATTACTTGTTTGAAATGATGGCTTTTGCTGCTTGACTAATGACTGAGGATGTTTAAGCTGTTTTTTTCCTTTTAAACAACTGATTGAAATCCCCCTTAAAGCCAGCTTTCTGTGAGCAGTAAGCTGAAACTATAACACAACATGTTCGGGGGGACAAATCTCTGCACATTGTTGGATACAACACACTCACCAGCCACTTTATTACCTACATCATCCCTGTTCTGGGTTGGACCCCTTGGTTGGAAACATTCCTGAGAGATTTTGCTTTATGTTGACATGATGACTTCACAGAGTTGCTGCACATCCACATCCCAAAGGTGCTCTGTTGGATTAAGATGTGGTGACTGGAGGCCACTGCAGAACAGTAAACTCATCATGCTCAAGAAAGCAGTTGGGGATTATTTTAGCTTTGTGCATTAGTGGTCATAACGGGATGGACATGGTCAGCAACAAGACTCAGACTTCAGTATCTTTCATGCTTATTTGGTACAAGGAAATACCTCTTACACCATTAGACCAATACCAGCCTGAGCTGTTGATTCGGAGCAGGATGCAGGACCCTACCGTCTGGAAGTGGTGCTGAGATGGAGACTCATCAGTCTACGCAACATTTTTCTCATCTTCTATTGTCCAGTTTTGGTGAGTTTGTGTGATTTGTAGCCTTAGTTTCCTGTTCTTACCTGTCAGAAGTGACACCTAGTGTGGTCTGTTGCTGCAGCCCTTTTGTTTCAATAATCAACATCACGGTATTCTGCATAACTTGGCTGTAACCAGTGGATATATTAGGGGCTGTGCCATTACGATATCGCGATATATTTACATGAGAGAGATATATTTACACAGTTATATTGCAGTACTACACATGACCCAGCTGCACCTTGACTGACTACAAAGGGATCACCTGATTATTTAAGGGTGTAGAAAAATATAGATACACAGAAATATCACAATATTTTCATATGCCGATACCATATCTATATTTAAAAATATGGCAGTGATCTATTTTACTAATTAAATCTCGTGAGATATCCTTTTGTGACAAAATCTCATGAGATTTCACGAGATTTTGTAACAGAATGATGAAATCTTGCGAGATTTCATAAGTAAAATAGATTGATACCGTGTTTTTAAATATAGATATGAAATGGGCATATGAAAATATCGCCATATTTCAGTGTATCAATATTCTTTCCAACCCCTACCATTTAAACTGTCTGGAAGACAATCCTCCCCAAGACTTTTACAAAGAAATTATAAAAAACAGCCAACTATTTTTAATTACTTCGATTTAACAAGCATTTCTAACCAGTGTTTTGTCAGTTCCATCACTGCAGTGGAGCGATACCTTTATGCTAAACGTGTTTCAATACTAAAAAACAAATGAAATTTTCAGACAAATAAGGGTAAAAATACTGGCATATATCGTATATCATCATCTAAAATAAATATATCGTGATATGATGTCCATATCGCCCAGCCCTAGGATATATCAATCACTATCATATATATATATATATATATATTTATATATATATATATGTGCACAATTTTGCTGATGTAAAATAACATGCCAGATGCTGTTAACTCATTGAGATTGATCTGTTATTTCAGACTGTTAGAACACTGCTGAGCTTGAACCTAAAAAAACTAACTTTTTTTTCTTATAAGTAGTAGTTATTTTATTTATTCAGTCATCAAACAACCATAAAAATATATTGTTCTTCACATTTATGATCACAATGACTGAAGGTATAGGCTGAAGCAAAAAGCTTATACTACCTATCCTACAACAAAGATTCAGTAATCATGCGCTTAAAAATCAACTGTGAATTACAAAAACATCAATTCAGATTAGTGGGACAGTGTGGGGTCCTGTCACTGTGCCTCTGATTGATCATGTGCCCTGGCTACTCGGCCACAGGGATATTCCTTTGGCTGATTGGTTAGCACACATGACTCACACCTGGTAGTAGGGACTGAATCCCGCCTGGGTCCTCTGTTTTATACCTTGCCACATTTGACTTATTCCAAATGTAACACCCTCAACAGTACACATCTCCTTTTCATCCGTTTTTTGCTTTTCACATAACAAACTTAAAAAAAAAGTCTCTAAAGTCATATTTCCCTTAAAAAATAGAAAAAGCAAAATCTTGTAAAGTTACAGGCACAGGACTCAAAATTTCCTCCAAATTATTTCCAGGACAAAACAAGTTGGTGTCATCTGCAAAAATGACTAAATTTAAGACATCAGTAATTTTACAAATATTTAAATGAATCAAAAACAACTTTGAACCAATCACCGATCTTCGTGCAATGCCACAGATGACTTTAGTTAATAATAATAATAGTGTTAATAATAAATTAGATGCCATCTCATTTATTTGCACTGATTGTTTTCTGTTTCCAAAATAACTTTTTAACCAAGAATAAGCAATAACTCTTATCCTATAAGTATTGCACTTAATCAATTACCTACTGGAAACAACAGTATTAAAAACTTTCTGTAGTTTAAAAAAATCAAAACAAAACAACAACAGTTAATGTGTTATCTTCTGTTGTATGAAGCCTGTCAAGAGACATTAAAGAAAATAATAATCTTTTTTGATTTCTCGTGCACATGAGAAAGAAGCTGGTGCGCACTTTAGGATTAAGATACAAGCCTAATTAATTTTCTCAAAACAGGGAACATTCCTGACCATGTCATCAACAAGCTTAAGGAAGATAAGGTAGCAACCTCACCTTTAATTTCACCTTTAGTTCCTCATGTAATCCTCATTTCACGTTAGCTGTTACATATATTTCAGTTTTGCTGTCTTGGTATTTATGAGACTGTTTTACTGGTCAACATAGTAAACCTGATGTGTTTTTGTTTTTTATATTGATATTAGCGTCATAAATGTCATGACTGATGAGGAGTTAGCCCTTTATACCTAAATGCATTGAGCTGCTGCCACATGATTGGCTGATTCGTCATTTGTGTTGGCAAGCAATGAACAGGTGAATCTAATTAAGTGGCCCATGAGTGTCTACATAGTGTAATAGCTTCCCTGTTGATAGCTGCAGTGTTTCAAAGTTGTTTGGAGGATATACAGTACATTATCTTTTTAATATTCTCTCCACCGGGTGGAGCCACAGGCAAGCAGATTTTCGACAACAGCGTCTCTGAGCAGACCTGCGAGCATACACGTCCATTCTTAACCATCGCTCTAAATAACCATACATGCTGAGACATTATATAGACTGATAACATATGATTGACAGAGCACAATGACTTTTTTTTTTATTTATTTCCAGACAAACATTTTATTAATAATCCAAGCAAAGCTTTCCTCAGGATATGAGTCACGAGGATGAAATGCCTACTTGTCAACATTAGGAGCAGACAGTAATGGAATTTGTGCTCCAGCAGATGCCGTTTCTCATTCTGCACTTATGAGTCGTGTTCGGGGAAGGTTTGCACACATGTGGTAGTGTAGAGCCTCTGAAAAGGCAGATCAGATATGTGTGATGCAGGTATGTTGCAGCTCCCCGGTGAGGCCGTCTGCTGTGTAAACACACCCACTCTGTCTAGGTAATAAAGCTATGATTTTCTTTTATCTTCTGCAGATATAAACAGCCCAGAAAAGCAGCCTGTGTGAAAGCCATGAATCACCAGAGAGGATGAGGTAATAAAGCACACATGGGGTGAGTCCATGCCACTGAAACTAACCAGACTCCCTCATCAAATGCAGCTGATGATAGCAGTAGCTGACTCGCAGCAGCGGTGTACTAAACCTTACTCTCTGGGCTGCTGCGGCGAATATTATATTTTATTTGAGAAGAAACTACGCTTTTCTCGATATATCTATAGTCATGATCACAGCCATAATTTAATTTAACTCAGCAGAGACGCCTGATGAAAAAACGTCTGAATTGCATTTGGCACATGGTGATTTGTGCAGTAACCCTGTAACTGACTCAAGCAGGCCTTGAAAAATCCCCCAAAATCCATCTGGATGAGAAATTCCTGGATTCCTCCAGTCAGGATAATATTTTCCTGGATCAAGACGAGAATCGGTTCGCACACAGCGTTCAGCGTGTTCATATTTGAAGAACTGCACACTGTAAACAGCACAGAAACCTCATCTCTGTAGATGTTCCGGGGATTAGAAATTAATATCAGGGTTTTCTAGCTGTGTGTGTGTACAGAAACTCCTCTTTGTGTGTTTGCCTCTGTTAAAGACTCAACATCTTTATTTACAAAGACAGCCAGCTTTGACCAGATGAAAAATTTCTCACTGAATTACTAGTTTGACTGCACCCAAGACCTTTCCGCAATTACATCATCCCCCAAACCGCCAGTAAAACTCACCCACAGAGGAGGCATGACACACGCAAGCAAAAAGAGGAGAAAAGCAGCACCTCAGCAGGGACAGGAAACTCCCTCCCTCTTATAAAAAGATCTATCATTTCTCTACACATTATCCCTCGCAGACAGCTGGCACTGTACAAGCTCAAGGATAAAGGTGTGTTTTCTCCATTAGATCAGTCAGGTGGATGATTATTGCTAATGAAACCCTCAGAGGAGTCTCTATTTTCTCCTGCATGTCTCCCACAAAGGTTTGGACATGAACTGTTTCTGTGTGTCGCCTGGCAAAAGAAATCTAGTAGCTCTTTTTTATTCGTATCCCCCTTTTTGAGGTTGAGCAACAAGCCTGGAGGTGCTCTGAGTGATTAATCGCCCCCTTCATTTTCTGCTCACCAGACCATCATCTGGTTAATTAGCGGTAATTGATGATGTCTGCCCAGATGAATAACTGTAGGCATGTGGGCTTCCAGAGCTAGAAGATCCAAACCTGTGAAACCTTAGCTTTTTAACTGGGAGGAAAAAAGAAAAACTCCCTCGTCAGATACGCTTTTTTAGATTTTCCCTCCACTTCCTCGCTCTGCGTTGTGGTGGCTGTAGGTTGGCTGGAATGTTGACTTTGGACACACGTTTGAAAAGATCACTCTGAGAAAGCAGCTGACCCTCGACACTCTCTGAAACCCTGTCCACACAGTCTGGGTTTTCATTTATAAGTTGCTCATGTGTGAATAGTGTGTAAGGGCTCTGAGCTGAGGCCAATGCCAGAGCGAGGCCATCGACGCGGGGCCACTGGAGGCCAGAAGAGCCGCCGCATGCAGAGCATCTCATTTTTACCCAAAGGAAATTTGATGCTAAAATTAAATTAGAGTCCAGTCAGTGAAGGAAATCGTTAATTTGCTCATTTTTATAGTTTTGTGATCTGCTCATGTTTGATGCAGATCTTAGGGGATATAAAACATCAGCTAGCAGGCTGTATAGAGGAGTGTTTGTTAAAAGCAGCATTTTTAAAAATTTGTCTACAGTGTAGATTCACATGTAAAATAACTCGCAAATGTTAGATTTAATTAAGACAGTTTAAAGACTAAATCTCTTTTAAACCTTGTAAAAAAATCAGATCAAAATGATACTGCTAAAGCTAAACCTGAAGTCCTCCCAGGTGAATATGTCTGTATGATCAGTTTTAAATAATATAGCTTGTCGTATTAAATGTCATATTAAATGATAGCTGGGATAGGCTCTAGCAACCCCCGCGACACTGAACTGGATAAGCGGTACAGAAAATGAATGAATGAATATTAAATGTTCACCATGCATGCTCTGTATTTTAGACCTAATCTATATGAAAAATATTCATTAAAATATTACCACCCCTCTAATTATTGCCACGCCCAGTGTTAGCAGCAGTGAAAGTGAAAAGTGTTTTTTCTCAGCTTTGGGATGCTGCAGGTCAACAATTTCTCCAGGTGTGTACATATGAATGACAGTGTACCATTAAAACAAATCAGTCACAGAGTTTTAAGGTTGGAGACATAGAAGATTTTTTTTCTATGTTTTGATATTATATAGTACAAAACAATAAACACGCTTTAATTTTTTTTTTTTTAACTACTGATCGAATAGCACAAAAAACCTACAGATTAAACTGAATCATTTTATGTTAATTCAAGCTGAATGTGTGGCTCATGAGCTGAAGATAGTCAATAATTAGTGGGGTACTAATATTCTAATGAATATTTTATATATAGATTGGGCCTAAAATACCAAGCATGCATTATTAATGGTGAACATTCAATATGACAAGCTGTATTATCTAAAACTGTTCCAAAACAAGATTTTTTAGGGAGAAAATAGCTAAATGTTTTTTCTTTCCCAAATGTACCTGCAATTCTGAAATTGCTGATGTAATGTGTTGCTTTAATTAGCTGATCTTGCATTCAGAGGTTCACTCCACAGCTCCCACTCAGGTCCATCCTCTTTCTCCTTTCTTCTGTCTTCATCACTGTCATTCTGCACTCATTTGACTGCCAAATATTTAAAAAATGTAACAGGGCAGCAGTGGTGTAAATAGATGTAAATGGGAGGGCATTCCTTGCAAAATGTCTCTTCTGTTATAGCCTGCAGCACAAATCATCACTTTCCTGACACTATTAAGGGGTAAACATAAGGTTTAAACTGCATAAGTGGTGCTAATAACAAAATCATGTAGCATTTTCTGATAAATGCATTTGCTTTTTACTCCAATTGTTTGAGGAGTAGACCAAAATCCCTCGTGTTTATCAGGAGCTAGTTAGCTTAGTTAGCTTAAACAGGAACAAAGACCTTGCTCTGTTCTGCCCAAAGGTAACGCTCCAGCCATACAAGTTAACAGTTTTATAAGCATAATAGTCATGTTGCTACTGATAAACAGCCATGCAAGTTGTGTGACTTGATGTTAAGCTTGTTTAACTCAATCACCAAAAAGATGTAGGCCTAAATTCAAGTTTAATGCATTTACATGTGCCCTGCTTTTAATTCAACCACACCGAACACAAGATAATCCTCTGTGATCTACAACCCTATCAGCCCCAGCAAGGTTTATTAATTAAATGAACTGCCTTGGAAAGAGTCAGCCGCACGCCAGCAATAATGCATTTTAAAGTGAATAGATGATTCCAATTAGGACAACACTTGTAGAAGTCCTATTGTCTCAATGTGGCTGATGTCGCTGCAGGCTTCTCTCGGGCAGCTAAACCCCATTAAGTCCTGATGAAAGTACGCTGCCAGCTGAGATTGTGCAAATAGATTTTGGATACTTAGGTGGTTGGTTTCAGCTGCGCGGCCGCCCCTGGGGTGTGCAGCCAGATCCAGCCCAACGTAACACACCGAGCACCAAACACTGTGTGTCCATGTTCAGAAGATACAAGTGCACATTAAGCTCCCAGTGCAGGAGGCGCTGTATTTCACCCATGAGAGGTAAACTTAAATCAATATATGGAATCAATGAGGGCGTAACTAGATTTACGGTGCCAGAATATGAAATGTCAAACTGCGGACGAGGATTTGCAACTCTATCAGTGGCTCAGGGAGAAGAGCCGCCTTATCAAGGCTGGAGGATCATAAAGTTCCTGCAGATTAAATGTCTCTTACTATTTCAGTCTTTGTATACAAGTGTGTTTACTATTACACAACTTGCATGTGGCTCTTTTACAGATGATTATTTTTGTCATGCTGGTTTTATGAATCCAGTTCATAAAATTTAGTTTGTTGACCGACAACTTTAATTCAACCATAAATACAGGTTGTTTTGACTCAGTGAGGGATCTCAATTCCTGCTGCATACAACTACTGACCGAAAACCTGCCTCCATGCGCTGAATTAATAAGAATGTCATCTGTAAAAGAGTTTTACAGATATTCAGGCTCAGCTGTGGAAACAGAGACAGCCTCGAGATCCCAAAGAGCATGAAGGGCTAATCTACAAATATTAGTCATGCCCGTGGAATTTGAGACAGACTATACTTTGCTGTAACTTCTAGAATAATAAAATAAGGAATCTATCATGAGATCACGATGACATACAGTTTGTGTGAAGAGGGAAGACCAAGAGGGTGTATCTGAGTATTTTCAAAGATGGGTTTGAATTGAGTGAAAAAGAAGATAGAGAATCAATGATTCTAGTTCTTGTTTTTCTGCTACAACCTGAGTGAATGCTTCTCTGTGAGGACATCCTTGCCCTGGATGGTCACTGGATCTGCATCTATGATGGTCTGGTGTCTTTTGTCTAAACCTTGTTGTCCTCTTTCATTTCCTGTTGATAAGGCTCAGGGATCTGATTTCCTGCCTGTGTGGGACAGATAATCTCGTCAATCTGCTGACTTTCTAAAGGAGAACTTAACTTTATTCATCTACAAGGATTTCAACGTTTCACTCCCCACTAGCGGCACCAACAGCTTCACTGTAGGAGTTCAAACCCCGTGAGATTTTCACATCTGTTGCCTATAATTTCTAAATTAGTCTTAGAAAGACTTAGAAAGTGTGTGTGGATACAGTATTAGAACTCACAAGATGTTAAACGTTCTAATTTAAAACAGAAACTTCATAAAGATCTGGCTTCATTCAACGCGTCAGACGATGCATGAAGCAAGCGGCGCAGCAGAGGTTAGTCTGGTCACAGGATGAAAAAGGGGGAATAATGAAGACTGAGGATGTGGAGGGAGTAGAAGGTCACAAAGAAGGAAAATATGTCTTCAAAGGAGGGGGAATATTTTGTTCTGGGACCAATCTGGAGCATCTGTCACTCTTTTCCTTTGTAACATGCTCTGATAATATTTGAGCCGTAGCCACAGGGACTCCTCGAAGCTATCACTTGTGTTCAGGCCAAACACTAATAGGATTCATTTAAAGCCAGAGTAATCCTGTTCAGAAACACTTTTTGTTATACTGGGTGAAATGGTCCGTCCATCCTGACAGTATCAATGCATCATGTATTCATAAAAAGGAAGGAAAAATGTCAGACCTCTGTGAGAACTCTGTGCCCTCCTGTGCGCTGCTCACTGTAAACAAATAAAGCTAACAGACTGCTAACTGCTGCTGCACCAAAAAAAACCCAAAACAAAACAACAGATAAGGATTAAGACTTGGAGGCGTTGACATTTGCAGTGTGGACTTTTTACACTGCAGAAAGAGTTGGAGGTGAGTGGATTCATGGTTCTAAAAACGTGGTTTGCCAGCTGTTTACTAGCACGCTAACGAGCTATCCACTCGGCTGTTGTCGTTAACCTGCTTATAAAACATCGGCGCGCGAGTCCCTGCGCTCTGGTGTGTTTTTTTAAACTGCCGCTTGCTTAAACCGTTTTTCCAACATTGCCAACCCTAGCTTTAATGTAGAATATTGTAAGCATTAGCAGGACAAAGTGTGAAGATTTGGCTCACTGCTACAGTATCTGCACGCAGCTGCTCACCCACAGCTACAGATATGAGAGGATCTTGTAGCTGTGGGTGACATCTTTCCATTTTCTGGAGGATGGATGAGCTTGACCTTCATGTGCTTGACCTCGTTCTCTCTGAAGCAAGAGCAACACATTCCCTACTGCATCGAGATGGCTCTGTTCAGTGTTAAATAACTTTCTGCTGGCTGAATGTTGAAAGAGAGACCACCGCTGAGGTGTAGCTCTGTACAGATAGATTAAAGTCACGAGGGGATTTCAATGTTGCTGTTGACATAGTGTTTTAAAATTCAGAGTATGAGTAGAACAACATGTGGGTGTTAGCCTCAGGACTGCAGTGACTTCATGTTTCTGGTGTAGCTTGCGCAACATTGTTAGCTTATACCAGCAAACTTCCAACATGATCTGTTATTAAAAACCCCTCCCCCCTCCTCCCTTCACTGGACTCATAAATATTTTCATGCTGAGGGTTATCATAACATGACCCCATGAAAAGCTCAACAAACTAGTCCTTCAGCAAAGAATGAAAGTCAACTACAAGTTTGACTTTCTCAGTTCTCGCTCCTACTTTCTAGTGTTGCTTTCATTACATTTCTTTGACTTTATCTCTGCTTGTACGCTTTACTTCTCCCCATCCAGCCTGAAATTAGAAAGGAATATGTTAGGATTGTGAGGTTCGCAAACCATCATTCGAGAAAATCCTTTTTGGCACATTTGCCAGTGTGTAGCCTTTAGCTGGGTTATGGAAGTGAGGCCCAGTGCGACTTGTGGGTGCTTTAAACAGCCCTCTGGAGGCAAAGAGCTCCAGGCCCGAACTGAGAATCCAACGAGAAGGTCAAACATATCCTTAATTAGGACCATTAAAATCCCAGACACCTCAGGGAATGCGGGGCTGAATTTATTAGCAGGATTTTTGCATTGGCTTGATCACCTACGGGTTGGAAGAGAAGGCGGAGGTTTTCTCGAGTCAGTCTGAACAGGAACTTGGTACCGCCAGCTATTTATTTTCTCATTTTCTTATTCAGCACTGTAACTGGATAAGCCCAGTTGGCTGCTGCTGGTTAGATTGACAGGCGTGTATTTCAGGCTGTTTATATTTGGTGGGGTCTCCAGGGATACTTTCATAACTTACATGGCTGTTATATCAATACCTGATGAGTTTACACAAAGCTCTGCATTGCCAAACACATTCCTCACCATGATTTTTATTCATTTCTTTTATATTTTTTTTAAATCTCAGACATAGTATTTACAAGGAAAGCTGGATTGAAGTTTTTTTTTCTTCAAATTTCCAATTTTTTATTTGAAAGAATGAAGACAAAATGCAACAACTTGCAATTCCCATAAAGCCACAATTTATCCCCAGTCAAGCATAAACAACATATCTGATGTTGAAACTGAGACATTTTTCCTTTTCATGAAAATGATGATTTTTTTTTTTTAAATGAAAGCAGCAGCAAATATCAGAAAAGTTAGAATAGGGGCAATGAAACACCGGAAAAGTAAAATCAGTAATTAATCAGTAATTAATTAGGTTAACTGGAGGTTCACCAATTGGCAGAAGAGATTAGGTTTACTGTAGGCAATCAGACAAAGAACCACTGATGCTCACCAAGCGTTTTACCTATTATTATTCACCTATCTCTTTAATAACTTATTTTTTTTTACTTATTTATTTTTTACTCATTTTCACTACTATTATAAGTTTTTACTTATTTTTTATTTATTTGTCAATTCTCACTTGCTTTTCCCTGCACTTTGTATGAATTAAATCCCAGCATACTTCTGAAAGATGCATCATAGTTTTGAGGGATTCCTTTTTCTCCTTTAATAATTTACATCTCCTTTGAAGCAGATCGTTTTAGGGGTGTAGAGTGACTTCCGACTCCACTCCTCCCCTCTCTTCTTCAGGGTCTCCCTCTTCCAAAAGCACATCCTATCCTAAGAGCACATTATTAAGGGATGAGAGTGCATACAGTGAAAAATCTGAAGAGCTCAGAACACCCGCCAAACTTCTAGAAGAATCATTGACTGGCAATTTGATTCTCAAGTACTTGCATTTCCCTCATCTGCAGTTCATCTAAGCTTCAGATACTTCCTCAAGCCACAATCTCATCGAGAATCATGCTGGGTTGGCGCAAGTCAACAGCAGCAGCCAGAGGCGATTTGGGGCCCAGGAGCAAAAATCCACAGGGACCCCACCATCGCCATTATATTAATCAAACCTCTGTTTGATATAACTTTTATTTAGGAGGTTTTACTATACTTATGCTTACCTTTTCTTTTTCTAAGTTCTTTTTATTGATTGTTTCAACAATGCAATTTACATGCGATACACAATGCCTTGTTTTTCCTTTTTTAAAATCCATTTTCTTATACATTCTTTTCCCTTCTAAATTAAACGTACATGGCATTTATTTTCACTCAAAATATCAGACACCTGTATCTAGTCATATACCAATAAAATATTCTATTTCAGGTAATCATCTTTTGTCTTCTGCCAACCATTTTAGCCGTTAAATGTCCAAGTTTGCCATATTTTTGTGTAATAATAGTGAAGGTAATAGGGACAATGGTAAAAAAAAAAAAAAAATCAACTTCTGTAGCTAAAAAATTAGGATCTTTTCTTTTCTTTTTTTGGCTCACCTTCACTTTTCATTTCATTATACAGGGGCAATACAATTTAACATGGCTCCAGTGGATTATTGTTATTATTATTAAAGTAATTGTAGTACTAGAAGTAATAGTAGTCGTCGTCGTAGTTTTCATGAGTCTAAATACTACTGGGCACATTAGATAGAATGTTAACACCACTTTAACTTCCATCCATCCACTACATTATCCAAACTTCTTATGTATAAGTTCAGTTAGTCAGTTTTCTCAGCTTCATAATTAAACTCAACTAAAAACAGCTTTAATCTGAAAACTAAAAAAAGAGGATTGTTCAGGTTAGCTGCTTTTATTTCCAGCCTTGTAAGACCCAGGACAGCTCAGGACAGACTGAGCTGCTCTGAACTAAATTTGCTTCAGTATTATCTGGAATACTTGCCACCTAACTGATGTTTTTTTTTTTTTTCCTGTGGCTAAGAGTAAGAACTATTCAGCCAACATCTGACCCATGTTTGTTTTGATGACAATTATCAACACTGTAATGATGGTGCATTCATTGAGAATCTGAAAATTCCAATCTTCAATTTATGACAGGTTAAAAAAGAGAGAGCCACTTAGAAGACAGATGTGCACATCAAATTTATCAGTTTGTTTCTACTATAAATAGCAAAGCTTAAAGCAAGAAAATGTGTTTTTCTTACTTCTGAAGCACAACATATGAAGCATAACATGAAGCTGAAGCTACAGTCATCCTCAAAATTATTTATACCCTCCTGTTAAAGGTGCATTTTGTAAGTTTAAATGTTAAATACTATTCTTTTCTTTCCTCCACATGCTTTAACAATTGCCTGATGTGTAGAATGAGCTGATCTTTCTTCACTGCGGTGGTCTCTGGAAGCTCAATGTGAGCATTTTGGGTACGAAGCCTCAAGGGAACGCTTGTCGGGGAGACGGGCTGCATGTTCTTGTTCGTCTGGCTGCACCGGTGAGTTTCTGCCACTGCAGGTCCGCGCATGTTGAGACAACACTGACTGCTGCTAAAAGATGGAGAACAGGTGCCTCTCAAACCCCTCAAACCCCAACTCAGACTCCAGTAAGACAAAGAAGAAAAGTTTTGTCTTGTGAGATGAAGAGAACCAAACTGGAGTTTGTCCGATCCGCACGGCAGGGGGGCTTTTTTCGGCTCAACACCGGCACAAGACGGGAGTAAACAACCGAGCAGCTTTTTTTCTTTCTTTCTTTCTTTTTTTTATTTGGAGGGAGCTCCAATCCAGTCTGGGAATAAAACAGGACCCACAGTTGGCTTTCTTCTTACAAACAAGGTAAATGTGATGACGGAAATAAGGATGCATAATATTGCAATGCTAAGTTTTAGCATGTAAATGTGGCAATATGGCAGCCATATGACTGTTCCCGGGGAAGAGATACTCTCTGGCCACTTGTTACATTTAGTTGTTGCTGTAATTTTATAAGGTAATCGTGGTCTCAGCCTGTGAATTTAGATATTTCACCTACAAGCCAGCGTTAGCCTGTTGTTACCGTTAGCATACAGTTTGTCAGTTTACTCAACAATCAAACCGTAAACAACTTGCAGATTTATAACTTTATTACTTCAGTAGACATTGTGGCTCTAACTATGGGCTCAGATTGAGTGCAATTAAATTAGAGACCAACGCAGTCAAAGCAGCTCATGCGTGCGCACGACAATAGTGTCACTTCCACTTGTCACCAGAGGGGGCGGACTTCTGGAAAAAACCTGGAATTTTTAAAGACGGAAAAAAAAAATCATCTGTCAGTAAAATACATTCAAACTGTCAAAAGTAATAATAAATAAAAAAAAATCTATGAAAGTCATTACATTGATTTTAAATTTTGGTTCAAAAGAAATATTAAAAACAAACACAAAAAACGCAAACAAGTAAACAAGCATGATGTGGTGACAGTTTGAGGCAATCACTGCAGTCAGGTGTTTTCCCTAATGTTCAAGATGACTTCTGCACCTGTTGACAGGTATTTTGGTCCACTGTTCATAAGCAAGGTGCTCTAATTGGTCTGGGACAGTTTTGTTTCTTTAATTATTACTTTCAAACAAAACTCAAAAGCAATATTTAATTTCACTTAGTAATAATTTTTTGCGACAGACTGGCGACCTGTCCAGGGTGTACCCCGCCTCTCGCCTGTTAATAGCTGGGATAGGCTCCAGCAACCCCTGCGACCCTGAACTGGATAAGCGGTACAGAAAATGACTAGTAATAATTTTGTAAATTTTTTATTTATTATTAGTTTCTTGTTATTTGAATTACTATTATAAATTTAGCCTTTTCTTTAAGGGGAGGGAGTGAATAATTTTGAGGACGACTGTAGGTGGAAATGCAGGGGGACACTTTACCCTGCAAAACAGCTCGTTTTGCAGGCACCAAGGCTTCCACATTTTTTTCTTTACTTCTTGAGATGGTAGGCAACCCTTTTGTCACCACTTCCTGAGCATTTAAACTATTTCTGGTTTGCATGAAATAATAGGGCCATAGGATAAATTAGGCACAGCTAAAAAAAAAAAAAAAAAAAAAAAGCCCACAAGTCAGTCAAACTTTGCTCTATTTGAATGGTGGAAATGTTTGGCTGGCTGGATAACTAGTGTGGGTTACTATTTTCCTCAAGTGGAGCATGACCTAGTAGATTGCTCTGAGTGCGAGGGAGGAGGAGGAAGAGGGTGTTGTGGGAGATGCGAAAAGAAGCACAGCACCATCCTATTCATGCTAGATGACAAACAGGTGGCCAGGAAATAGCACGGGAAAGTACTGCAGTCACACCTAACACACACCCATTTTATTCAGCTAGTTGCAACTCCATACACACACACACACACACACACACACACACACACACACACACACACACACACACACACACACACCATACTGTCTGTCATCCGCTGATCCTGTCCAAGTCAAGCTTGTGCCAAACATGAGTGTCTCACCTTAACTCACCCCTGCATGCTGTCACATACAACCAATCCATTACAGACTGTGTATCTTGGCTCATAAGTGCAGCTTTAAGGGGAAAAATAACGAACCAAAACAGTATTTTTGTTCTTCTCCGGCTCATGTATCTGTGCTCAGCATAATTATACAGTAGTACAGAAGCGTACGCTTTTTTCCTTCCTTCACCTTTTAATAAATTCATGATGTGTCTTGTCTGTCCCAGTTTGCATTTGGGCTTGATCAGAGCAAAGGAAAGCTATTCTCCGAGGACACGGGGTGGAGATGGGGTGATTCACCGAGACAGCCCTGTAACGTATTCTTTCGACTGAAGGATGAAACAAAGGGGCATTCACACATGGCAGTGCACGCTGCTGACATCTGCTTCAGAATCATGTTGAAGAAATCTTTTTGCATTCATCTGCCATAGCACAATTTAGATGTCCTGCCCCTCATCAAAGTCAGCCGAGCCCGTACGCTTTCATCTACTCCCCCTATCAGTTTTGGCACAACGGCTGCTAAGACTTGTCTGATCGGAGACATTTTTTTCACACTTTCCAGCGGTTTTGTTTGATGGCAAAAGCGTAACAGTTGCAACTGTAAGCACATGTGTGGAAATCTGAGTCTAAAGAAATTACATTCTTCATCAGATCCTCCTCTGCCTCTGGAGAGAACTGGGACAGAAATCAAAAAAGACATCAGGGCTGATAAAGTCCTTGGTTTCCTGCTCTTCACACAAAATAAAACAAAACAAACAAAACACATAAGGCTCAGATGTCTTCGCATGCGAGTGTTGCCATGTCACTCTTAGAAAAACCAGTCTGAGTTGAGTTTGTGTGCTGCGTAGGCCCAAGACAGAAAGCTGACGCGAAGGATTCATAAAGCTGTTGCTGAAAGGCAGATTTAGCACCCTGTGTCCAGTTAGTCAGCCGTCCCAGCCTGGACAAGCTCCATGCCCATTTTCTCCCCACATCTGTAAAAGCTTAAAACTCAGTGGGCTGGATCACAGAGACAGAGCTGGGCTTTGTCAGACCTCAGATTCTGTGCCAAGACTCAACCTAAATGGATTAGAGACTCTGTTAGAAAGCACCAAAGGAGGACTGAGTTCTCTGCCCCCTAACCAGCAGTTCCAGTCCCTTCAGTGCTGCAGAACTGCGCTCCATTCAGTTCAAGGACTTTTTCCCTCCTTTGAGAGCACTGGAGAGTAAGAGTCAATGCAGTCAGCAGAATCTTGGTTATGAAAACTCTCCAAAAGACTAAACAAAGGTGGACGGGGTGGTCAAGGTAGTCATTATCCTCCCCCTCCTCTTCTTCTCTTTCTCTCACCTTCCCTCTCCTTTCTCCTTGTTTTTTATTGACATGCCTCTCACCCAGCTGCCGTGTAATGGCATGTGTTTTTATTGGTGCAGCGGGGGGGAAGCGGGGTATTGTCTGCACAGGATCTGGGCTGAGATCAGCAGATAGATCGGATGGTGGTTTAGGGCAGTCCTCGAGCTACCAACGTCATCTTTGTTTTAGTTGGACCTTGCAAACACTTAGCTAATTCTAGAAAAGAGCCAGACATGCAGGAAAGGGAACTTATAAAAACAAGCAACCGGTTCGGCATTATTATTATTATTATGCTGAACTCATTCATTAGAAATATGGAAGTATTGATTAAGGGTCCAGATGTTATCAGCCATCCTGTGTTCATGTTGAGCGCACTGATGTGAAATGTAATCACAAGGCAGCTGTTTTATTTTGCTTTCTCTGAATGGACAGAAGGTCTTGAACTGCACCTCAGCGCTCCCTCATATCTGCTGTCAGGATCCACCAGCGACTGATTTCGTGGCTGGTTATGGCCCACCCTGGTCTTATAATTGTGAGGAGTGAACAAGCTTGGCTGCCTTTCGCTGTGCAGACAGCGGCTGACACTGAAAGGATGGAGACGACTGATTTATGTCCTCTAGCAAAAAACAGCCAATTAATTCCTGGCGACGGGCTCAAATTACTACATGCTTGGGTTGTGGCAGCAGTGCATGACCTGAAATAGCTGGTGTGGCAGTGCCATGAATCTGCTATAATTTTTAAAAAATGCTGGAGGCCAATATGAAATGGCAGGATTGGGAATGTATTCCATGATGTTTGTTGTGCAGATCAGTCTGAAGAATGATCAGAATGCTTTTAGACGTTAGGGCATGCATAACAAGTAAAGAAAACAGAGCTTTCAGCATAATTTCACAAACCACCTGCCCTTTGAAGGTTTTGCCCAGTCTTCCAAAAGAGAGTTTGTTAAAGGTACAGTGTGTAAGAATGACTGACATCTCGTGGTAAAGATGGGTATTTGAAAGAAAATATGTTTTCTTTCAAACTACTTCACATTCTAAGCACTGTCGTGAACTCTTGTTGTGTACGGTGGCCATTAGTGGCCATAACTCTCCCAGACATAAAGATGTTTTCATCTGTGAGTGGATCCAGTGGTCTCGGTGTAGCTATGACTGTATTATAAGTAAAGGCTTCTTCACACCGGGACCGCTGTGAATAAATGGCACGAAACTGCGAATAATTCAGAGAAATATCGACGCATTTGTCTATACACACCTGCCCCGACGCGAAATTACGAAGATGCAAGAAAAAACTCGCATCTGTTATTCCAGAGGAACGTGAGCACATGCAGCAATGACGGAGGGAGAGGTGGCTGAAGGTAAACTTCTGGATGCTGAAAAACAGCTGATCTCACCGTGGAGATGCCAAATACCGTACCGTACCGTCTTCTTCCGCTTATCCGGGATCGGGTCGCGGGGGCAGCTGCCTAAGCAGGGAAGCCCAGACTTCCCTCACCCCGGCCACAGCCGCCAGCTCATCCGGGGGGATCCCAAGGCGTTCCCAGGCCAGCCGGGAGACGTAGTTCCTCCAGCGTGTCCTGGGTCTCCCCTGGGGTCTGGTCCCGGTGGGATGTGCCTGGAACACCTCACCAGGGAGGCGTCCAGGAGGCATCCTGACCAGATGTTCGAGCCACCTCATCTGGCTCCTCTCTATATGGAGGAGCAGCGGTTCTACTTTGAGTCCCTCCCAGATGACCGAGCTCCTCACCCTATCTCTAAGGGAGAGCCCGGCCACCCTGCGGAGGAAACTCATTTCGGCCGCTTGTACCCGCGATCTCGTTCTTTTGGTCATGACCCACAGCTCATGGCCATAGGTGAGGGTAGGAACGTAGATGGACCAGTAAATCGAGAGCTTCGCCTTCTGGCTCAGCTCCTTCTTCACCACGACGGGCCGATGCAGCGTCCGCATCACTGCAGACGCCGCACCGATCCGTCTGTCCATCTCCCGCTCCATTTTTCCCTCACTCGTGAACAAGACCCCGAGATACTTAAACTCCTCCACCTGGGGCAGGACCTCACTCCCGACCCGGAGAGGACATTCCACCCTTTTCTGGGCGAGGACCATGGTCTCGGATTTGGAGATGCCAAATGCGGATTTTAAATATAACACCTGTAGCTAATAACCTCAAATGGCTACGAAATGTAGGGGAAACACTGCTACTTCATCGGTGACACCCCCCCCCCGACCCCCCAACCACCACCACCACCACCACCACCATTTGGCAAACAAGAGTTCTGCGACACAAAGATGATAACACCTGTGCCATAATGATACAGCAGCAGCGACCAAGCGACACTTCTCTCTTTTTCCTTTCTCTTGTTGCTTGCGACCAGCTCTGTGACGGCCACAGCGCCTTCTCTGATTGGTGGATTGTTTATCTGTCGGATGCGAATATTAAGAAAATCAACCTCAGTTCGAAAAAATAAACGTCGCAAAATCGCAAGATGGAATTTTGTCACTGATGTGGACGTTCCCGTTGACTTGACATTAATTTGATTAAAGCTAATGCCGTGAGAAGCTTTCGGACGAAATATTCGGAGTAGATGTGTAAAGGCCTTAACTTTTAAGGCATTTCTTATCCCAAACAGTGCTCTAACTCCCATTATGGCAAGACACAACAGGCAAATAGGGTAAAAACATTTAATGAAATAAAGTTCTGGAATGCGCCACTAGGTGGCAGCAACTTGTAACAGCTCTCTCTTAGCTTTTGAGTTTTTATTTTGGTTTTTTTTTAAATATAGTTGTTTAAATATACCTGACGTTTCTTGTCAGATTAGGTTTTTCTGGGAGGATTTTTTATGCTGGTTCTAACTGGTATCAACATTAAACTTTCCTGGTTTATTCCTCACATTAGGGCTATCATTTTTTGTATTGCAAGTTTTCTTAAATTTTATGTTTAAAGGTACAGTATGTAAAAAGTACATACATTCATAAATGGTAAAGATACTGTAGGTATTGCAAGGAAAAGACATTTTCTTTCAAATGACTTCATATTCTAAGCACTGTAGTAAATGTATGGTGGCTGTCAGTGGCCAAAATTCTCCCAGACATAAATATGTTTTTATCTGTGAGTGGATCCAGTGATCTCAGGTGTAGCTATGACTGTACGATGAGTAACTACTTTTTGTGTCTTTTAAGGCATTACTGATCCCAAACAGTGCCCTAACTCCCATTAAACAAAGCTGGTACAGCAGTTTTAAAGTTTAGAGGGTTCTCACTTCACTCACATTTTGTTGTATATTCAGGGACACTATTGTATAAATGGTGAAACAAATATGGCAGCCTCCATGTGTGCACCGCCCAACAAGTAGAAATAAATTACTTATTCTGAGAAAATAAACACATAACAGTTATTCTAGAGCAGTGATTACACATCAATAGAAACACAGTTTTGAATTATATATCACATTTTTCTGCCATTGACCCTTGATTTTTTACATACTGTACCTTTAAATCTATTGTTTGGAGGCCTTGTAATTTTTTTTTTTTTTTTTTGATCTTAAGTTGTACTTTCCACAAATTTAGATTTCCCAGTCTCTTGTTTCAACAATACATTCCTACCAGAGCTCGTCACCTACTTGATGCTTAGCCAGGATTCCCTGGGTTTCACATTTTTACTCACTGGATGCCATTTTCCTAAGGCACAGAGATCCACGTCTGCATCTTGCTGGGGGAGAATTTTCTACATCTGAAAGGAAAAGGTGATGGAGGAAAAAAAAGAGTTTTCTGATGCCTGTCTTTGCTATGCTTTTTTCCTTTCTTTCTCCTTTTCTTTAACATTATTCTTTTCCTGTGTCTGGTTTGGGGGTTGGTACCATACATGCTTGGTTAGATTTACAAAACCATCATGGTTTGGGTTTCATATATTCTTTTCTAAGGTTAACCCACTATTAGAATTGACCCCAACCTCTCCTGCAATATATGTCTCCCGTGTTTTCTGGGTTACCACAATGACTTATCTCATGCCAGTGACATCACAAGTAAAGAACATTTGATTATGGTTGTATGGAGTATAACTTAGAAAATTTCTACTGAGGTATGTCAAATTGCACTGCGCATTGAAAACTGAGGCTAAAGACTGCCGGGTCTCACCAGAAAACAGAAATAGATGCATTTTTCTACTTTTCCAATACATGTTATCCTAATGGACATTTTTTTTGATGACGTCATTATTATGCGACACCATAACAAGTAAATGTCTGGAAATAAGGATGAGTCACCACAAAAAAGCCGTCTCGAGCTCACAGGGGCGGTCCAACTAATGTTTCGTAACAAAACATTGGTGAAATGAAGGAGTTTGTGGCACATAATGCCTTATTTAGAGGCTGCGCACGGCTGCCCCATCACTTCCATTATATTGGACATATGCTGATCTCGATTGGATCTAAATATCTCCCGAAGGAATTCAAGTTGCACCAAAACTGTCTGGGTGAGTAAATGAATGTATTTCATGCTAGAAAATAGGTCCAGATTGAAAAAAACCGAACTTCACCTTTAACATGAGAACCTCATAGACTACCATGCGCTCATGATGCACTCTCTCCTTTGAGAACTAAGCTGAAATGAGCCAAAGTGGCCTGACTAATAGTCATCCCTTGCTTCTGATGAAGGTAAACACACTACAATTGTAGCAGGAGCTGCGATAACAACATAATTTGTCACCTTTCTCTCTCCCAGTCCATCAGAGTTCATCTGGTCTCACATTACACATCTCACTGTCGCCGTAGTGACAGTCTCACCACAAAGACAATTACACATGCATCAGAATGTGCGCCCAGTTTGACAGATTAACTTCCTCTCCTTCAGGGGTGCTGTTCGCATCACTTGGCGTTCTGTAGGACTCAAGGCCTCTGAGGCTTTCCGCAGTCTGTCATTTCCTCCCCCAATCCCCGGATTAGTCATATCGCTTCCCATTGTCCTTGCCAAGCAGCAGCCCTCTTGGCAGCAGCTCATCGTTGTCCATGGCAGCTTGCATGGCCAGTTGCATCACTGTCGGCACATATTGTAAAAAAAAAAGGAAAAGAAAAGAAAAAAAATTGTTTCCTTTCTTTGTCTGTCTCTATTTAACATTTGGAAATTCAAATTGCAAAATTTAAGACCACTGGAACTGTCACTGATTTAACACGATTCCCAGAGCTTGAATGCCATTTGGTGGAGGACTTTATTGTGTGGCCAAAGGCTGCTAGCACTCATCCAACAATCTTTCAAAACCATATTTGGTGCTCGTTAAGCCATGAAAGAAGCATGTACTTGCTTATATGATGATAAGTTCAACTTTTAGGGATCAAAGCCTTCTGTATGTCTGTAAATCTGGAATATGTTCATGGGAAAACCATTTCCCAAACACCTTCCTGCAGTACCTTAAACCCTCACAGGCAGATGCTAATCTTTGTACCAAAAGGTTTGAATTGGCTGGATGAAAAAAAGAAAAGAAAAAAACACACAAACTTTTCCATCCAGCTCCAAAGCAGCCTTTGGATCTGCAAGTGGAAGTTTTAATGGTAGTCAGATGTGCTCTTAATCAAAGAAATACAGTGGGAAATGACTGTGAGCCCAAACAAGGCAGAATGGGGCTGCAGGAACTGTGATAAGAGTCAAACAACAGTAACACATGACACTTCTTGCCTGTAGAGCCAACTTACAATTTCACTGCAGGGTTGATGTTCAGCTCGACTGCGAACATGAGCTTACTGTGGTGTTTAACACCATTTATGAGCTGCTGTACATTATGAGACGAAATGGCTTGTAAACCAGAGACAGGCTGTTGATCTTTAGAAGTGGTGGCAATATTTGCTTTCATGCATATTAAATCTCCACAATCACAACTATAGAATGTAAAGCAGCTGTGATAAGTAATTTTAATGACAGAAATAGATCAAATGACTGAAATGTAGTTCTCAGTTTTTGAGTTTTGTAGTTTTACAAATTCCACAAAAAAATATGACCATTTCCACTGAACTAGACAACTTGCATGAGATTGTAATGATTTACAGAGTGTAAACTTTTATTTATGCCGTTGGTTTGGAAACATGTTAGAGCTGAGGAGATGACTTCAATGAAGTGGGCATAGAACAGTTTTTTTGGTGTGAGCACATGCACTGACACGCCCAACACCATTCCTCTTCTGCCGCACATTTTCTACTGTGGTTACATTTGGATTTCTCAAGATCATACCACACCATATCACATTATAAAGTTCATTTAAAAACAGCATCAAGGCTGAAGAAAGTGCATTACAAAAAAAATAAAAACAGCATGTTTTTATTTATGTTTCAGCTCCTTCCAAAGATGCTCAATAGGATTTAGGACAGGGCTCATAGAAGGCTACTTCAGAATAGTCCAATGTTTTCTTCTTAGCCATTCTTGGGTGGTTTTGGCTGTGTTTTGGGTCATTAATGACGTTAATAAGTTAACGTAGGTTCAGGAGCAGGGCCACGCCTCAACCACACCTGCTTCCAATCTCACTAATCACCAAGCACCCTTAAGCCTGGGATACACTGTGCGATTTTTTCAATCGTTGCTCGCAGCCTCAACTCAAATTGTGCGAATCAGTCGCAGAGTTCAACAGTTAACAGCTTGCGATGTCTGTCCTCATACTGTATGAACCGACGCTCCGATGCGATCTGACTACTCACACTGTACGCCCTCAAAGACACATTGGGGTCTTGAACAATTCCAACGCAATAAATGCAGCTAGGAGTAGAAGAAGAAGAAAACAGAGAAGAAGAAGATGACGACAATAACAACAACAACAGCAGCAGCAACATTATGCTATCACCAAAAAACCGTGCTGCCTCGGCGATTTGCGCTCTCCTTTGTGAAGAATTAGCCAAAAATAAAAGGCGACGATGTCGTGTGTGGACGAGGAATTAGCTAAGCAGACGTGGGCTGTACGGTCTGACGGTTTTACAACGAGAACTCCGTCCAAATGACAAGCCGGGTCGCCATGCTGCCTCTGGTTTACTTCCATTTTTGTTTCACCCATGTGAAATATGAAAATCTCCAAGGAAAGAGTTCTCAGTCTGATCGTGGCTCCGCTTCAACATACGATTCACTCACGAGCCACTAACAAAATATCAAACTGGTTTGATTTTCTTGCGACTCACGATTTCTGATCGGGAGCTCGTTGTGACGTGCCAGTCGCCTCTCGTGACCCTCTAGTATACTGCACAACACACAATTTAGCCAAGAGTCGGCCCGATCGCCAAACTTGTCAAACGACTGGAAAATCAGCTCAAAAACGGCCAAAAATCGCACAGGATATGCCGGGCTTTACTCGCTCACCTTCTCAACTCAGTTTGTCTTGTTCCTTCGACGTCCTCCCTTTCCCGCCCTTTCCTTTCTGCTAATTTCCTTTCTACCTTCCCCCGGCCATCCTCCTTCTGCTGCCCCTTCCTAGGCCCAATCCCAATGTTCCCCCTGCTTCCAACCACTAGCCCTTACTCACTATCACACTACACCCTCGAACAGAAGCCACAAGGGGTAGCGCTTTGTAATCTTCCCTAGGAATTGGGACACCACTTGCTGCATTTATGTTCAGGCACATAAGCGACTGCGTAGTGACGTTTGCACAGACGTTTCACTATGACAACACACCCAGCAACAACACATAGTTCACAGTTGCGATAGTTTTTCTTCATTCACACCACTCAAACTATGTCTGAACAGTCTTTTGTAGCCGTTTGGATAATGATTTTGCCTTAAATGGCTGACTGTACAGTCAGCAACACTGTTACAGAGCGGTGGTGAAGATTTACCAGCAAAACATTCAGAGCATCACACAGCTTCTGCAAAACTACTTTTTTGTACCACAGTGTTTTTTTCTACCTTTTATTCCCAAAATAAATAATAAATACCCTGTTAATCATGAGGTGTGAGAGAAAGTTGGACCTGATCACCACAGAGCAATGCTCCATGGGGTAGATTTCACATGCTCCACACACAACCTTTTCAGGCCCATTTTGTCCTGCTTTCAACTCATCAAACTATAAGAACTGACTTATCTATTACCTAATATATGACCTTATATTTCCCACCCATCGACACGCTCCATCTTCATGAGATCATCTCTGCTCTTTGCTTCATCTGAATCAAATACATGTCAGACTCCTCCATTCTTGGTCAGAACTAACCCCAGCCCCAGTGTTCTTTGGTACACTCTCAAGGCTTTCCTGTGGTTGTTTTCAGCTGCTGCAGGCAACTGTTTTCAGTTTTCAAATTTAGTTTGCATTTTTCTGTAATGTGGGAAGCAAGAATAACCAAGTTCATTGGCAATGACAGCATCTGTTTACAATTACTTAGTGAGTTATAATCTCAATGTAATGACTTTCTCTCCAACAAAGTATCTGTCACTGCTGCTCAGCATAATTTTGCGCTGATGTTGCACATGTCGTTAACGCTGCGGTAATGCCACAACAGTTTGCTCTGTCCTGTGACAATGGCATCCCGCCTCTCTAATCTGCCTCTGCACCCCAACCCTGCTCTGTCTTCTTCCCTCTCCCTCTATTTCCCCCATCTATCCTCCTCATTATATATTTGAATGCCTGAGCATGCCCAGAGCACATTGACCACCAGCCAGCCGGCAGTCAGTGATGTCATGTGCTGATACACGTTCAGTTCACTTGAGAGGAACAAACTCGGCTATTCGTCTTTGTCAAACTCATGCTCCCTTCCTCTGCCTGTAGACTAAACACACACTGGCTCACAGAGAGGCACACAGTGTATGCACACAGCTTATGCATGCACGCTTGTGAGTGCACACAATCAAATGCCACCACACGGCAAGAAAAAAAAAAAGTGCATATTACAACTTGCACAAAAGCCAGAAAGACTAACAGGAGTGCACGAACTCTGCAGTATACGAAACATCCACATGAATGAGGTGTATATCTTATACGTCAGTCATCGGCCTGTCCATGGGGTCTTTCCTGTGCGGTTGCTTTTATGGTTTTGAAGCTTGAGATTTAACAGATAACTCACAGGCAGACAAAGCAAAATTCTAGCAGATGAGACTTTAACTCCAATAAACATAAAGTAACCCCAGGTTATGCACAAGGAACTCATGGGAAAGCAGCACAGAGTCTCCAGCTCCCTCTTACTGCTCAAGCCTTGGCTCGGCTATCAAAGAGCAGTCCCACCACACTCCATTTTCTGAACCAAACTGCCTCGCTCCGCTGGGAATATCTGCGGTTTTGAGGGTGGGAATAGGAAAAACCAAGATAGAAGTCCAAGTAGAGAGAAAAGAAAAAGAAAGAAACCATTACGGAAATAGCTGATCACGTAGAAGCCTGCCGAAGCATGTTTTGTCTATTTACAACACACTCATTGCCGGTGTCTGGAATGCCTGGATGTGAGTGGAGGAGCAGTAATGCAGCACAGTGTGGTCTCATGCAAGAGAGGTGGAGGCTATTCAGGAGTCTGTGTGAGCTATTTCTCCCTAAATCATGTGAGGGGTTTGAAAGCTTAAAAACAAAGCTTTGTGGGGTGATTTTAAGAAAAAAAAAAAGAAAAAAGCTGCTGGCATCTGCTGCATTTCTGAGGATAGTGTTGTGGTGGTATCATCCAGGTGGGTGGCTGGTAACGGTAGTGGATGAAGCATTTTCTCGAGGCGAAAACAGGTTTTTCCATTACACACTGCATCATGAAAAAAAGCATGTTTTTTTTTTCTAATTGGTCATTGTAGAGAAACCTTTTTTGTTTTTTCTTTGGCGCATATGCTGAGCAGATGCGAGGAAGCCCTAGCGCTACTCACAGACAGCTATAAACCACCTGATGGCCTCAGGTGAATCCTCCTCTTTATAATAACAAATGACCTTATTTAAAATGGAAAGAACACTACCTTTGCATGCTGTGTGAATAATTTAGGTATTGATTCTACATCGCCCTGTCTCCGTAAGTGCCCGTCTGGGGTCAGGTGCGAGAGCATGCATCATGGAGGATCTGGTATTTATGGGAAGGGCTGAGCTGTCAGAGCTGCAGTATCTTCTCCAGACATCCGGTTGAGGCCATGTCTGCTTTCAGCACGGGGGCAGTAGCCGGTAATGAGGTGTGTGCATGTACAAGCAAGTACACTTATATTCACACACCTGCAGGGTGCAGAGTGAAGCTCCAGTCGTCTGAGTCACCTGGCCAGAATATGGGGTACAGTGCTCCCACTTCAAAGAGCTAACGTTCATCTGCACAGACTGAATCACCCACCTGTGGTATTAGCCAATGTTTTTGTATCTGTCTGCTATTTAGTTTCCCAGGAGAGCAAGTGGTATGCGTCATTAGCGGTCACAGCTGATGGAGAGGACTAGAATGGGGGGGGAGGGGGGGAAGAAAAACTTGTTTATTCTTGCTGTTTCTGAGGGGAAAAAAAGAATGAAAATCTGTCACCATGCAAACAGCCCTGTTGGGATGTCATTCTCAATGCACACCAGGATTGTTGGATGGAAGTTATTCACATATTGGTCCCACTAGTGAGGCATAAAATGTACATGCGAGCCAGTAGAGTGAAAAATCACTTTCAGCTGTATTTTTACCAACAATACTTTATAAGCTCACAATGAAAAACAGTTTTTTTGTTCTTTCTTAAAACTTTATTAAGCAGTATATTAAAATTGTTTTAAACAATTGGCTTATAATGAAACCATTACACACAACATGTGCGGTAAGGCTTTAAAAAGAATCAAGGACTCGTAGTGGGTAGATGGTCTACTAATCCCAAGAGGGCCAGACCATAAAACACTACACCACTACAAAGTTAACACTTCAAATTCACTGCTGTGTTGGTGACTGTAACCACATCTCTTACCACCCAGCCGGTAGAAAAGAGATGACTCCAAACTCAGAGGAAAAACTCAAAACAAAGCAATTTTAAATGGACAAAGCATTTTTCAGGTGTTAGTGAACACAATTTAACATTTAAAGGTGCATTGCGCAAGTTTGAATGTTAAATACTATTCTTTTCTTTCCTCCACATGCTCTTACAATTGCCTGATGTGGAGAATGAGCTGATCTTTCTTCACCGCGATGGTCTCTGATACTGTTTCTGAATGCTCAATGCGAGAAACTTGGGTACGAAGCCTCGAGGGGGCGCTTGTGGGGGAGACGAGCTACACGTTCTCGTTTGTCTGTCTGTGCTGGTGTGGTATTTTCCAACATCGCAGGTCCGTGCAGCATCCTGCGAAAAGATGGAGAACAGGTGCCTCTCAAACCCCAACTCAGACTCCAATAAGACAAAGAAGAAAAGTTTGGTCTTGTGAGACAAAGAGAACCAAACTGGAGTCTGGCCGGTCCGCACAGCAGGGGGGCTTTTTTCGGCACAACACCGGCGGCACCGGAGTAAGATGGGAGTAAACAACCGAGCAACTTTTTTCATTTCCTTTTTTTAATTGGGGGAGCTCCGATCCAGTCTGGGAATAAAACGGACCCACAGTTGGCTTTCTTCTTACTAACAAGGTAAATGTGATGTATGACGGAAATAAGGATGCATAATATTGCAATGCTAAGGGTTTAGCATGTAAATGTGGCAATATGACAGCCATATGACTGTTCCCGGGGAAGACATACATTCTACCCACTCGTTAAATTTAGTTGATGCAGTAATTTTATAAGGTTACCGTGGTCTCAGCCTGTGAAGTTAGATATTTCACCTACAGGCCAGCGTTAGCCTGTTGTTACCGTTAGCATACAGTCCATCAGTTTACTCAACAATCAAACCGTAAACAAATTGCAGTTTTATAACTTTATTACTTTAGTAGACATCGTGGCTCTAACTCTGGGCTCAGTTTGGGTGTAATTTGGGTTAAATTAGAGACCAACGCAGTCGAAGCAGCTCATGCGTGTGCACGACATTAACGTCACTTCCACTTGTCGCCAGAGGGGGCGAACTTCTGGAAAAAACCTGGAACTTGCGCTGTACTCTTTTAATGGGAATACTGCAATAATACACATATGATTTATGTGAAAATGAAAATGAAATTTAGAATGCAATAATATGAGCCTAAAAAAAGTGCACTTTCTGAGCTGAAACTGAAAAAAAGTCAGGTCAGAGTAAAACACTGCAGCACAACAGCAGATCACACAGAAGCAATAAAGCAGGAGCAGTCAGGGAGCAGATAGGAAAGAAGATACAGGTGAGTGCATCAGAGTTCAATGTATTTGCCTCACAGGAGATAATTATCCATTTTCAGTCCAAGCGTTTGATTTGACCTCAACCACGGGGCGGGATGGACTCATAATACAGTTGGTCTCTTTGGGGCTTTGGGGAAGTAGAAAAGTCTGGCTCCACATGAAGCGTCTTACTGCAGATATTTCACAAAATAAAACATAGTGCCAACCAGATATCACTTTAAAAAGCTGGAAGACAGTTTTCTTTTAACTGTGGTCTTGCAGACTAAGTTCATTTGGCTCAATCGTAGTTGAGATTCAAGCTATTGCATGTTTTTAATACTCTGTAACATGATCATAGTATTTTTAGCCTGTAAATGAACCAACAGGTGTGTGTTTGGCTGGTAACCTTCAATATCTTAGCCTGCTCTGTGTTTTACTGTTTGTTTACTGTCTCTAAAGTTAGAAACTGTGTCTTTAAGTAGCAGTTATGATGCCATGCAGTCCTTAGATGCCCAGTGTGCCGTGACAGAAGTCCAGAGGACATCAAATGCTGCAGAGACTAATCCCTCTCGGTATGAGCTGACCATATCATCCTCTCTTGAAACACTAAAGCATCTGATTAAACACCTAATAAATCTGATTACCAAACAGGTTTGAGGGTGAAATAATAGACTATGAGCCAACACTTATGGAGACAGTCACTGCAATTTCTGCTCAGAGGTCAAGAGGTCTGTCCAGCTTTGCAGAATAACACCAGTGACACCAGTTTGCTGTCTGGACTCACGCATTCAGTCCAAACCGCAGCGTTTGACAATGTGGCTTCATTCATGCAGCGCCCCCACTGAGAGCTCCAGTATTCCTGTCGTAGGAGTCACATAAAAGCTGGGAATCTCCCTCCATTTAGTCGGAGTGATGTTAACAAAGATGTACTTTGCATGTGAACACTCATGAATGTGTTAAAATATTCCCTTATGTTCAGATGTGATCAAGTTGCCTGTAACTTTTATGGGGGAAATTCTTTCCTAAAACTTTCTGGGGTTTGACTTGAGGGCCTTTTTTTATTTCTTTCACTGGTTAACCATTATTGAATAAGTCATTGTGGGGAGGTGGACCAATAACTTGAAGCTGCAAGCAAGAGAGCTCACACTGTTGTTTTTGTTCTGACTTCTAACGCTAGACCAAAGTACTTTTCTAAATGTGGGTTACAAACTTTATTTCCAGAAACGTTGGGGCTTGAATTTTCTGAGATTCAGTAAAAACAAAAAAATATACCTGAAATGTGATCTTTTTCTTTTTTTCTTTTGGGATCTGTTGAATCATTTAGGAACTAAGGATGCAGACTGTTGTCGTTTCTGAGGTGTGAGTAAAATGTTTCAGCTGCTCATCACTCTGTGGTTGTTGTCTCCTCCTGGTCATGCATCATGCATTTTCAAGAGGAGACAGAGGCAATGAGGTGTGGCACTGTCCCTGAGATAACTACAGACCTCCAGAGGAAAAAATGATGACAGCATTTCTATTTCACACATGTGCAAATCAGCCATGCCAGCAAGGCTGATGGCATGGCTGGTGCAAAATTAGAAAAATACTTTTGCTGCGTCAGCTGCAGATCCAGTAGTTGCCGGAAACGTCATAATGTTGCACGATGGGTGCAGCCTTATGTTGTTCCCATGCCTCACGAATGAAAGAAAAAGAAACATACAAAGAAAGAAAGCATTCAGTGGGTTTGTCACCAAACAGTGTCTGTTATATATCCATCCATCTTCTTCCAAGGTCGGGTCGTGGGGGCAGCTGCCTAAGCAGGGAAGCCCAGACTTCCCTCTCCCCGGCCACGGCCGCCAGCTCATCCAGGGGGATCCAATTATATCGGTGGAATGGCCGAAACATCCAAAATGCAGTTTTAAAGCCAATTTTGGCAAACATCGAGCCGGGGTGGTGTTTAGCTCAGTTGGTTGAGTAGCCGCCCCATGAACGGAGGCTACAGTTCCTCAGCACAGTTGGCCCCGATTCGATTCCCAGTGCGGGTCCCTTTGCTGCATGTCATTCCCCGCTCTCTCTGTCCCCTTTCCTGTCAATATACTGTCACATAAAGGCCATTAAAGCCCAAAAATCCTTTTAAAAATTCAGATATCGAGCTGATAATATTATGCTCTAGTATCCTTCTGTCACCTTCCGCTATATCACCCCCCCCCCCCCCTTGGTTTCTAAAGAGCTAAAAGTGAAGCCAGTTAGGTGTTCTCCACCGTTGTCATCTTTGCCGCATTGCGTGTGTCATCACTTTTTGTCAAAATACAAAAATTGGTAAAGAGTGGCATCGGGGCAAATGATTTACAAACAATGTAATCTGGACTAAATACTAACCAAGCTAACTCATATCTAACAGAAGCTAACGAAGATTAGCCTCCTAATTGGTGGGATAAATGTAAGGCATGCTTGGACTTGCTGTTAACTGGCCAAAAACCACTGTTGTGCTACTCTGCGACAGACTGAGACCTTACCGAGAGCAAACAAGGAGCTTAAGAGTAGCCACAGGCTGGCAGGCCGACATCCTGTCAATCAGAAGGACATCCCCATAAAATAACATCTAAACTGATGAGTTATATATACATTTAAAAAAAAATCACCCCCTTCACAGTTGACATGAAGGTAAACTTGACCTATTAAACCTAAAATAATCTTTTGAACCAGGCTGTAAACATGTTTGTTTCTGCTGTGAAGTTGGTCTTTTTAACATGGGAGTCTGTGGGGGTTTGCTCTGTTTTGCAGCCAGCTCCTAGTGGAAGAAGAGAGAACTACAAATATTCAGCACTTATCCGGTTTCCGCATTGGCCTCACATTCGGCTACTGGAGGTTGCGGCTTGGTTCAGATCCAGCGGCGGCCCATGTGACTATACTGATGACAGTGATGTGATGGTTTTTGATGCAGTAACATCTGAGGGCTCCAAGGCCATTCACATCCAGCACTATTTTCATCCTCGGCCTGTTTGAGATTTATCTGTTCCAAGAACATTTATCACAAAAGATCATGTAAATGTCAAGTGGCCAAAATTCTTTGCAATCTTGGACTGATGTTTTTGTTCTCTCATTTGACCTGCAGCTCTGTGGAAGCTTGTTCCAAATGGAAGGTGCACTAAAAATAAAAGCATATTCTTCATGTTTAATCTGAAGTCTGGAAACAGAAAGCAAGACTGTGCCTGATGATCTAAGCTACCTGGAAGGTTCAGGGTGCACCAGAGGGTCTGAGATGTACTTTGGCCCTAAACCACTCAGAGCTTTAAAAACCAGATGCATTTTAAAAATCAACTATTTGTTGTGCAGGGAGCCAGGGTAAAAACCTCTGAACAGGAGTGATATGATCCACCCTTCTGGTGGAACAAGACTTTCTCACTCAGACAACTACCCGCTGGATATTTTCTCTTCTTCAGCGCACACTCTGTAAACCTTAGAGATAGTTGTCTGTAAATATCCCAGTAGATCAGCTGTTTCTGGAATACTCAGACCAACAACATGCCCCTTACTTCTTCATTCTGATGCTCCGTTTGACCTTCATCAAACAGCTTCATGCTCGAGTTCCTGCAATATTATAGCCTGATTAACTATTTGTGTTAACAAGCAACTGGAGAGCATACCAAATAAAGTGATGGGTGAGTGTAGAAAAAGAAAGAAAACCTTTCTTCCTTTCTTTCTTTGTTCATAAAGGAGGTGAGACAGTGGTGAGATGGGAAATTGTGCTGATTATCAGGCCGTGAGGGATTTTTGCAGTATGTTGGGGAGGCTGTCCATGTTGGTGATTGTCCACTCTGTCAGGCGGCCGGTAGACAGTTCACATTGGTCCTCGTCAGAAACTGCGGTTATCTCCTGCAGTCCCTCGGGCCTGCCCAATGAAGATAAATAACCAGCCTCAACCTCCGCCTCACCATGGCCCATCCATTTGCCTCGGTGGACCCTTTTAGCACTTTCTTTTTAATGGAAAAGTTATGTACTTGCCAGTATCTTCACTCTGCTCAGAGTAATAGGATCCACCACCGGCCAGTGAAGGATTATTAAACCTGTGGAGTGACAATGACGAGCAAAGCACACTGTTGAGACTCAGAAACAGCAGGAACACCGATTACAGCCTGAATCACCCGTTTGGCAAAAATTCAGGCCTTACCTGGCAGCAAAAATGACACCAAGAGTCAGCTTTTGCGCTTTGAAATGTCTCAGTGAGAGACCTTTAAGCTGATTTTGCATTATGAAGGATATTATTCATGACACTATGTGTCAGTATTTTCATGCATCATTTTAACAACATAATTTAGCATGGATGTTTTTGCAGCTGTGTCAGTTGTACATTAGATCAGCACATCTTGTTGCAGTAAGTCATTCGCAGGTGAGACATTGGAGCCTTCTCTTGTGGCTTATTTTCCCTGAGAAATGTAGAACAAGGCAAAGAAAGAAAGAGAACTGAACCAACAAAGCCTCTAGTGTACTGAAAATAAATATGAGCCTGCAGAATGGAAAAAGATTCAACATAGTCTCTTAATTCAAGGAGTAAAGGAGTGAGAAAGTCTTGCAGAGCCCAGATGGCAGGAGGTATGAAGGTATGAATTTAATTGCTTCCAGACAGGCAAGAAGAGGAGGGGGTGGGGGTGGTGCAAGGTACTGTAGCTGCACAAATACACCCCAGGATATGTCTGATGGGGATGAATGTTATTCCAAGTCACTTCTGTTTGTTAGGGCTGAAATTAATTGTGGCAAAGGCATGAGCAGCACCACCGGTCTGAGCACTGACCCGTAATCTCTCATGAAAGTATTAATTGTTCAAAAACAGGTCAAGAATTTTATCCACAAACTTTGGAAGTTGATTTAAGAATGATTTCTGGTCAAATATGCAGCGGCTTGAAACACCATGGCACTGTGATGACAGCTTATCACTGATGTATCCCTTCATGAAAAATTCAGGAATAGTTTAAATAAACATTCATAAATCCATGACTGAGTTCATGCATGCAGTTCTTCCAAAGCTCATGCTGTAATACTTACAGCAAAGTTTCATCTAATAGTTAGTGTCAACGTTTCAAATGAATGTCTTTAGTTTGCGAACATTATGCTGACACATCAGGCTATGCAGACATAAACAAAAGAAATTGCATTCACATCATAATAAACACAAAAAACAATGTGATTGGATTGACATGTGATCTCATTGTAGTTTCCTACACTTCACTTACAGGAAACATCCTAAACATATAAAAAATATGGCAAATTTTTAGGTTAAACCACCTCCCTTTTTTCAAAGCTGTCCCAACAACTCCAAGTCTTGCAGGTTATGGCCCAAAATTGCCAACACTATTGTCTACTATAATATAGTCAGTGAGTAACTGTATGTTTATGCGCAAACATATATAAAGATCTGTTAGCATCAGCGCTGTTTTGGGTAAGTATGCCACTACCATGTAAAAAAATAGAAGATTGGTGCATATTTGTGACATTACGCCAACAAGATAGCCTAATGTCACTTTAAAAAGCTGCTTTTTAGAGAGAATACAGAATGGGTCGGTGACTTATTCTGTTGTTCAGCCTCAATAACCAAAAAAACTGGGTTTGCCTTTGATGGTCATAAATGCATAAAAAAAAACCCTGTGGTTATTAAAATGGAAGTCTTTGTGTGTTCAAATCATTGAGAGGGACTCAACTGCAGTCACGATGGCCGACAAGAGCGTTGCCATATATCCAATCCACACCGGAGGTCCCAAGCAGAAGTTTCTTCTTCATGTAACTTACTAAAATCTAACCCTAACTACCCAACTACACCACATGCATCTGGGTTGCAAGCTGCTGATAGACACCCTTGGCGGGGTTTAACTAACTTCTGCTTGAGACTTCCAGTATGGACTGGATGTATGGTGGCGCCCTTGTAACTGCAGGAAGGGGGGGCTTGGCAGCTGTGAATCTATCAGGTTGGTCTTGCGCATGCATATTATTCAAAAACTTGCTAACAGTCTCTGCTTTCTGAATTGCAGAAAACATCTTCTATGGCGTCTTTAAAAACTGCAGTATTTCTGTCAGTACTTACTAGGACCCGGTATGTTTTCTTCTGACAATATATCAATTTAAACTTTCACATTGTTGTTGCCATTTCTAAAGAAGTCCCTGCGGGTTTGTTCTGGTAGCATTTACCAACGAGACCCACTGTTTATTATATAAACCATAACATTAACCCACAATGCCATGCTGAACCAAATGCAGTGGGGCAGTTGTAGTCCACTTCCTGCATTTGGCCCCCTTCAATCAAACCGAGACCGAGTCTGCTTGTTTAGTCTGAATCAGAATCTGTTTACGCATTCACAATTCCCCAAACAAATGGACTTTACAAGCAAACGCACCCCGATTTGAATCAAAAAGGCTGATGTGCATGTGCCCTAAATATATCTGAAACTTCATAAATAAGGAGGATAAAGGTTTTTAGTGGATTCAGTTCACCACTGTATCAAAAGACTTCCACACCTTAAATCAGTCGCTCCTAATGAGATAAAGCCAACTTCTGATTATTGTTTTGAAATATTGCATGAATAATAATTTTGAGAAATAACTAATTTTTACAGATTAATCTCCCTGCATATCACACTTATTTGGACAGCCCTAATAAAAATCACAAATTTATTTGTATGTATTTTTCCAACAATCTGGCAAAATCCCTGGAAATATCTTGGGACCCCTATAGGGGTTGGGACCCCCAATTTTGGAAAGGCTGGTCTACAGTGTAATGAAGGAAAGAGTGAAGTGAATGATGAACACGGTGAAACATGAAGAGGAAACCAGTCACAGTCACACACAGATGCTAATGCTTCTACTGTACTAAATAATGGTCAAAGAACAATGTAAATGGTTTAGAGAACCAAAGGTAAAGAGATAACCATTTCTCTACTTGGAAGTGAACAATCAGGAGTGCCAAAACTTTTGACTTACTCTGAGCTTTGATTTAGTTCTTGAGATGAAACTTGCTTTAGAAATGTTTCACTTCTAACCAAACCAGTTTAAAGTTACAAACCACTTGTGCAACCAACTCTGAAAGTCTCACTTTCAATTTTTCTTCACCCATCTTTCCTGTGTCCCTTCTCTCATTCCCACACATAGACACACACAGTGAGAGCTCTGATTTCCTGGTATTTCGCTACATAACACTTTCACTAAGATGCCAGCAGATATTTTGGTTTCATGCACTAATGAAATTTGCAGAAGGAAAGTTGACTGAATGTTTTGTAAGGACCTTGCCATGTGTGACATATTAAATTCTTACTGCGGCTTGCGTGATAGTGAACCATGTTAGTGTTTGACATTTTGTTTTTTTCTCCAGCTAAATTTAGATTACATTTTGCAGAGCCTTGATCCAAACAAAGAGCGAGCCTCTTGCTGAGAGAGTTAACTCCTGCCGTGTTGCTGTCCCATTTTCAGAAAGGACTAGCTACCCTGCAAAAAGGCATTAAGATGGAAATTGGCTGAACTAAACAGAATCATTTGATCCATAAGCTTGTGTCTAAGCTTATTTAATGGATGAAATGCTGCTATGGACTGCTCACTTTTGGTGCTCAGTTTTAGAGTTTAAACCTGATTGACTGGAAAGTTTTAGCTTAGGAAAAGAACAAGTGTGCATGCACCAAAATGAATGTCTATGGGGGAGCTGGGGGGAGGCAGGGGTGAGGTGGGGAGGCAAACACTTAAGCTACCGCCCATTTCCTGGAATTCTTTCACACCTAACTTGGCAATATAGAGAACAAGGTGTAAGGAAAAAAGTTGCATTGCATTCCAGTGAATTAAGTAATGTCCTGTACAGATTTCCCCACGAACTACTTCCACTCAGAACTTTAAACCTGCGATACAGACTCAGCAGATGCATACATAGCTTTTAAAATAGCTTTTATCTGCTTGGTTTGACGGTAAATTGTTTATGCATGGAAACAGAAATCAAAAGTTTGCTTTGCTTTCCTACTAATAAACTCAGACTGAATTAAACTTCTCTTTTTTTGCAACATCCGGAGTTTGTTTGTTTTGGCTGCTGCAGCCATGTGAACACTGATGAGTGTGATTTTAAACTGGATAACACCAGAAATTTATTACATTAAAACATCACAAATCAAAGCCAGGCCAGCTGGCGGTGGGGGAAACAGTGATTGTGTCCAGGGCAGGCCCCTGGGATTCATTTGTAATGATTTCTGATTCCTTCACGTCTGAGCTGCATTGTTGCCAGGAACATATTAAAGGGGGAGGCAAAGTTGCCATATAGCTGATTTGTGTTTTGCTATGTGTAAAAAGCACCGTTGGCTCTGTGTGATTTTAACTTAACCCAGACAGAGAGGCAGAGCCAGCTGATTGTGGTTTGGGCTCAGTCAGTCTGTGTATTTCTGCACTGGGGCTCCCACCATATTTTAAGGTACTGCTGGTCCAAGTTTACACGCACATATAGTTTATAAATGAACGCACACCTGCAGACACACAAAAACAAAATAGCACATCGGGGTTCACCAACAACTGAGATGCCCTGCCCAGTCTGCAGAAGCCATTAAGACCACGAAACTCTTGCAGGTCGTTGTGGGACTGCTTCCATGTAGTATATTTAGTCTATATATTGGATTTAGGAACATTTCTGTGAATTTAAATGTTCTAGCAGGAGCCATGCTGGCATCTGAGCTAGCTTAAATGTGAAATCAGTTTAAACTATCTAGAGGCAGGATTAAGAAATAAGACTTGCGAGGGAGGCGACTGGCGCGGTGGGTGATTGCAGCCACCAGCAAAGCCGGCACGGGAGCATGCGGAAACTGATGCTATAACATTGTTTATACTGATTAAGTATTTTTTTATAGTTCCACTTTTCAGTGTCTTTGATTGTTGCCAACTTAGCAACTTTGTCGCTATATTTAGCGACTTTTCAGACCCGTCTTGCGACATATTTTCAAAAAAGCACCTAGCGACAAATCTAGCGACTTTTCCTGGTGTTCATGGAGACAGATAAAGTTTATATCGCTCCACCCATTCATCGGGATTCGTCCGTCAGCCCCTCCCCTCCCTGTTTCCCAGCACTCACTCACTTCTCACGCTGTCCCTTTGCAGACAGCAGCCCTTCTGAGCTGCTATGAGATGACCACACTTCCTCATCCAGATTATTTCCCATGATGCCTTGTGGCACAACTGGGTCTTCTTTGCACCATGACTCAAATGTGTGTGTCACCCCTTCAGTACCCTTGTAAATGAACATTGAAGCATGTCAAGAGTAAATATATGGGTTGCCGGTACATGGTATTACCCATGTGTGAAATCAATTTGGTCTGGTGATGTAATGTAGCGACTTCTGGCGAATTTTGGGCCAGCCAAAAGTGACTTCTCTCCATGAAGAGTTGGCAACAGTAGGGTCTTTCAGTTGATCTGGACTGTTTGGTGATGGCAGAAGAATCCGTAACTATCTCTTACAGTGTTTGAATCTACAGCGACTGTCTCCTTCGTGTATCAAAACTGTCAGGTTGATTGACGTCACATCCGCAGGACAGCGTGGGAAATTCGGCCACCGAATCGCAGCACATTGTGCAGCACACAGCCTGTTCAAGGCAACGGAGAGAGATGTGGACGGGGCTCGTTTCCTCCGCCAAGTAGGTATGTTTTTGGTAGCGTTGGTTTGTTTGTCTGCAATTTTACGGAAAAAGTTCTGACGGATTGACCTGAAATTTTCACCAGTCGTGTGCCTCAGCCGAAGTACAAAACCATTAAATTTTGGTGGTGATCCAGATCACCTTCTGGATCCAGGAATTTTTTTGAAGGATTCTTTATCATTGTGAGATAAGCCAAATTTTGGAATTTTTCCACTTAACTCCATACAAATGGCCTGAGTGTTTTGTAAAAAATTACAAGAAAGGATCTCAATGAATTCTATAATGTTTCGAAAGTTGATCCGGATCCAAAGAAAATTCTGGACACTATGATCCTGAGCACACAAAAAAGAGGGAGTCGAACTGCTTTGCAGAGGTCTGCGCTCTCCGAGTGCTTTTCTAGGTTTTTTTGGGGGGTTTTTAACGTTTCATCACCCATTAGCATTAAAAAAACTGGACATGCATGTTTATTCTTTCACAATTCCTGCATCTCGTCCCTTGAAGCTATTAGGCGCTGCTGTGGACTGATAGCAGAACAAGACTTCTGGACTTTCACATGTGTCCCTGCTGTGGCATAAATCATCAAACCACAAGTGGACGCGCCCCGATTGTACCAGGGTTTACTCATCTCTGCTTCAAACCGCAACACCCTCTGAGGTAGTTCATGAGAAATACAGATGTCTCATTGACTGGAAATAAACACAGGCAGTGCTGAAATGTGTGCGCCTTAACCAAATTAGTCCTACAAACACTGTTTTCTCGAAGGCTTGTAATCAACACAACTGGTATGTAGTCAAACCCTCGAGCGCACCATGAGACAAGAGATCGTCTTTGTTGCACCTCACATTAAATGAGAACCATTTACTCAACAAAACACAAACTGTGTGAGTTATCTCTGGTGTCTGTCTCTGTGTTTATGCTGCCCCTTTGAACAGCCATGCGCCTGCATTTCATTACATCCAGAGGGATACGCTGAGAGTCGGTTTGGTGTGCAAGAGAGCAAAAACGGGCCTGTGTTTGATTCAAATCAGTTCAGGACCAGGCCGTAGCAAATGTTCTCTAATAGCGTCTGTGGATGATTCCAACTTGAGAGTCTTGAGAGGGAATACAAACCAGATCACTTAGGAAATTCCATGACGCTCTGTTTGCAGCAAATGCCCTTCTTCTGGAGGAATGTGCACTAACATTTCCCCTCCGCACGCCGGTCTCCCACACACAGCTGCCCTTCAAACGGTCACACCAGAAAAGCAGAGCCAAGCAAGAAGAAAGAAAAAGATATAGACACAGCTGCATTGGTCTTAATGTACGCCACAGGCTGGGTGGAAAGAGAGGGAGATGCTGATGAAGGATTGAAGGTGAAATGAGGAATAAGTGGCTTAAAGTGGAACTGTAAAGGAAGGAGAAGAGGAATCAGTGTGGGATGAGAGAGAAAATGATAGAAGAATATAAAGAGGGAGAGTGGAAACAGCAGGAAAGGGGTGTTTGAGAAGGAGGAGTGGCAGTAAAGTACTTAAAGTAGCCTTGAGAAGATTTATTGTCGGAGCTGATTCAGAGTACCATCCATCAGTTGAAGAAGTGTCACGCCAAAATCACAACCAGTCCGACCTCAAGAATCAGAAAATATGTTAAAAAAAACCCTTATACTCCTTTTTTCTTAAACTAATTTGGGAAGTAGAGGTTAGCTTTTTTCGGTTAACTATACATGACCTGCTCGTTGGAGGAGGGGTGAACCACAGATAGAATTACTCAGATCATGCAACTTATCTTGTCTTATATGGCTGAAGGGAGATTAAAATGTTTCTCATAATGTCTGGCAGCTGTTCAAGATACATCAAACTCAGCCATCCAGACTCCACTATGTATCCAGCAATCCAGTCAGGCCTCGTCTCACCGAGAGCTTGCAAGTTTTTCAAGAGAGTTGCAAGAAAAATGCGTCCAACTAGGAATCTATAAATCTGCCCATTTTAAGCCTCAGACATGATACAGTGAGCCAGATGTTACTGACATTATATGGTACTTTAGGGATCTTTTGACTTGGAGAAGTGACTTTTTTCAAAGGATTACAGTCTTCAGATCATCATCCCTGCAGGAAGGTCGAACTTTGTCCACTGTAATCGATGGAGCCCATGAGAGGCTGCAGAAAGACCGATAGAAAGTACTTTAAGGCCACGTTTTACTGCGTTGTGCATGCACGGGACACACAGATCATTTCCACTTTTTGATTAATACATCTGCATAATGTGCTTCGAACATTCTGCAGCTTCTTCTCCCGATTAAACAGAACAGCCTCTAAATCTACAAGTTCAGAGTAAGACCATAAATGGAGTCACAGTTTATATGAATAAAAGACAAAAGATTGAAAGTAGCAACACTGTCCACACCAAAAAGGTAAAAAGCACCACCAGTCTTTAAAAAATATACAAATTACCGTGTTTTCCGGATTATAAGTCACACTTTTTTTCATGTTTTGGCAGCTTGTGCAACTTATAGCCTGTATCAAAATATATACAATTTAACATATTTTTAAGTATCAATTCATATTGACAGACATGAGCCAAGGAGTAAATGCTGTATGACTAGAGATGCATGATATAATCGGCCCCTTATCGGTATCAGCGTAAATCGGCCTTAAAAACTGAATATTGGACATCGGCCACCCCACCGATATTTACCTGATCAGCCCACTGTTTCTAAAGTCTAAAAAAACCAAAAACTTCTTCAAAATCTTCTTGTTTACAGACTTTAAAACTTCGAAAGATTAGGGGTGGGAAAATATATCGATACATTGAAAAATTGCGATATTTTCATATGCTGATATCATATTGACAGTTAAAAATGCAGTATCGGCCTATTTTACGAAAAAAAATATCTTGTGATATTTAATCATTCTGTTATGAAATCTTGCGAGAATTCACGAAAATTTTGTGACATTTTCATATGCTGATATCATATTGACATTTACAAAACACAGTATTGATCTTTTTTTACTAATGAAATCTCGCAAAAATTCACAAAATATCAACTTTTTAACAGAACCATGAAATCTTGCAAGATTTTGCAAGTAAAATGTATAGATGCCGCGTTTTTAAATATCAATTTGATATCGGCATATGAAAATATTGCGATATTCCAAAGTATCGATAATTTTTCCCACCCTATTTTTCAAAGTGTTGGAAACGGATAACAAAACTGATATTTGCAATGACTGCTAATTTTTTTAAGCTTTAATATCGGTATTGATATCAGCCACATGAGTTTTAAAATATCGGCATATTGGATATCAGCCAAAATTCCAATATCGTGCATCCCTAAATATTACCATCTAATGTCAAAACAGGGCGCTCTAAGCTTGTGACAACTACACTCTGCTCCAAGGGAAAAACATCCCAAAATAGCCTCATCTCAGTGAGAGGAGTTCATTTTGGACATCTGTCTTTTTTCCATATCTGCCTCCCCCCCCCGAAAAACATCAGTGCACGCTTCCAGTCACTTTTTCCTCAGATTTTACAGCAATAATCTGAAATAAATTGGCTGAAAATGAAGTTTCAATCTAAATACAGAGCAGAAAATCATGTTAACATATCAGAGATGTCTGCGCTTCATTCTGTCTGTGGCATTAATGTGGGTTGTGGACAGAAGTGGGACACAGCGTGGCTCCCATCACCCTCCAAGTACTACCCCTCTAATATCTGTGCCTGTAATCATTAATGAACATTAAAGCTGCAGAGCAGACATGAAAATTAGCTTCATTTTTAATTTGGTCATTCAAATAAGTAAAGAAAAAGCCACAGAAATAAAAGATGCTGTCACAGGCTGCTCACTGATACCGCTCACACACCTTTCTATCCTCGTATAAATCCAAGTTTAAAAGAATGTAGTATTGCTTTAAAAGTTGGAGCCCAAAGGAATTGTGGGCCATAATTATCTAATTTCCTCTTGTAAACGATGGTCCAGTGTTTCAGATGCTAAAGCAGATAAGAAAAGCAGCATTGAAACTCCTCACCTTACAATCTGGAGAATTTAAACAGCTCTTGACCCTGCTGCCACTTTATACGGGCGACATCTGGGTCTTCTCACTCAGTTAGAAACTTTCAGAAGCAAACAAGACTGGAAACCACAGGATTCCAAGATTGAATGCTCAGTAATCTTTTTTCACAGGACAAACACCTAAGAAGTTAAATATATTTTATCAGGAATGTGGTTTAACATGTTTGTGCCCACAAATGGCACAACTTTTCAAAAAAACTGAACTCAAGATGGATGTACGGAAGAATATCGAGACGACTCCGAAAAAAAAAAAAAGAATTCTGAGAAAAAAAAAGTCAGAATTTTGACTGTAATCTATAAGAATTAAAATCTAAATAAAAAAAAGTTTGAAAAAAAAGGCAGAATTCTGAGAATAGAGTTTTTTTTCCAGAAATATATTTTTAAAAAATTCTCCCTAATAATGCATGTACAGTCATTCTCAAAATTATTTGTACCCTCCAATTAAATAAAAAGGCTAAATTCACAATAGTAATTCAAATAACGAGTAAAAAGAAACCTAATAATAAATAAAAATTTTAAAAATTATAATTTAGTGAGATAAAATATTGCTTTTGAATTGTGGTTGGAAATAATCATTTTAAAAAAAGAAAAAAAAACTGTCCCAGACACATTAGAGCACCTTTCTCATGAACAGTGGACCAAATTACCTGTCAACAGGTATGGAAGTCTTTAACATTAGAGAAAACACATGATTGCAGTGTTGGCCTCAAAGTTCAACCTTCGGAATCCTGTCATACTTGTTTTATTTTTGGTGTGTTTGTTTTTAATATTTCTTTCAAACCACAATTCAAAATCAATGTCATGATTTTTATAGAATTTTTATTTATTATTACTTTTGTCAATTTCATCTTATTTCACTGACAGCTGATCTTTTCCCTTCTTTAATTTAAGGGTATGAATAATTTTGAGGACGACTATGTTTATAGGTTTTGGGAAAAAGTCAGAATTCTGAGATGAAAGTCAAATTTCTGACTTTTTTTCTGCAGAATTTAACTTTTATTTCTTCAGTCGCCCTAATACTCCATACAGATGAGTTTTGCTTCCCATGGAAGAAGCTTGTCTCAGGAGAGCTTGTTTAAGAGGAACTGAGCTTCCTATGATGCACACCACGGTTTCAGGGTGAAAGGCTGACCTGCTGTACTAACTCTGTTTACATGCACTGTTCTCATGCGCATGCAGCCAAAATGTGCAAATAAATAAATTAAAACGTGCACAGTAATGAACAAAAACTTGGGATTTATTTGTATTTCCTGTGCACTCAATTTACTGTAGTGAACATGGTCTGTAATATAATCTTTTTCTGTTAATAGTTTTGTCTTTAGTCTTTCTGTATCAGTGGAAGGGTAATCTGCAAAGAAAGTTAACAACTATATGGTTTCTTTAGAGGAAATGATTTTCTGTAATTTTACATTTTTTAATAGTCATGTTGTCAAATTTAAGATGAGCAAACAGAATCATTGAATTCTGTGGGCTTGGCAGGATGAGTCTGACATTTTTCTTGTAGTTTTCACTCTTTATTTGGATTTTTCTGCCTGGTGTGCATGGCGGGAAAATGGGTCAAGAAAGACAAAGTCAGGGGGGGCAGGAGGGGAGAACAGAGTGGGGCCCACCGGCCCCTCAACATCCCTCTGTTGAATATGAAAATATATTATACCATAATGTGTTCAGTATGCAAGCTTGAAGGAAACCATATGAAAAGCTCCCAGACAAAGAGCCTTCTGTGTTCCAGCTGACCCCCCCTTCCCACCCCGATCCTTCGTCTGCCTAAACTGAGCGAGGGAGACTGCAACGCATAGGAGGAGAGAGAGGAGAGGTAAAAAAAAAAAAAGGGGGAGGTGAGTATGCAGAGCGATAGGAACTGAAAAGGGGCAGTACACACCCTCCCTGCCTCACAGCCAGACCCACCGGAGTACAGGTGAGCAGCATGACCCAACCAGCACGCACCCAACAGGAAGGCGCTCCGAATCCTGGAATTTTATCCGTCACTGCAAAACTGTGACCGCTGCACACTTGGTCACCTGCAGCCTGTTATGTTTATCTTCCCGGGGGTAAGACTAAATCTTTGTTTGGAGCAAGAGGGACGTGGGAGAGATGGCAATGTCGTGAAATGGAGCAGAAGAGGAGGGAGGCTTTGAAACTCTTTGTTTGAGTAGATGACAAACATCTGGGGCTGCTGTTTTTCTCTGGGCTTGCAGAGGGGGGGTGGACTGGCTACATTAGCACTGATATCCAACCCTGTTGTCTTGAGTGTGCAGAGCCAGCCAGGTTATAGACTTGAACTGCACTGTGTAACATTAGAGAGTGTATCCAATTAAAGTCCTGGCTGGAGACTGTATTTACTTACTCATATAGGTAATTGCTACCCGTTAACACAACAGGTGAGGCCTGTTAGGTGCTTTATGGGGGGCACCGGGAGGTTTTGGTACACTGTATCTTAAATATATTTATTAACAAATGACCCCTTTTTATTTTTGTTGTGACACAAGTTTCTTTGAAACGCGTGACGTTGACAACAAAAGTCAACGTCACTCTTCAAGTAACTCCTGCAGTACACTGCAAAAACTCAAATCTCACCAAGTATTTTTCTCATTTCTAGTCAAAATATCTCATCACACTCAAAATAAGACAAAATTACCAAAAGAGAAACATTTTAGTGAGATAAAGGAACTTGTTTTAAGATAAATGCATCTGATTTCAAGTAGGGCTGTCAGGCGATTAAAAGAATTATTCTAATCAATTACAAAATTTGTAATTGATTAATCTAATTAATCACATTTTAATCTCATATCTGCTTAAACAGTTGTGGGGAACAATGGTCTTCAAGGGCCGCAGTCCTTTAAGTTTTCCATGCAACCCTGCTCCAACAGCCTTTGAAGTTCTGTACAGTCACTCGTTAACGCGTCTTCTTCCTCTTCTTCTGGTGTTTATTGGAGTTTGGCAAACAGCTTTAGGTGCATTACCGCCACCCACTGCCCGAGCCATTCAGTGGGCCAAATTTAAAATGCTTGTGCATTGAATTGGCACTCTAACATAACAGTGATTATTTCTTATAACACATTAATTTGCAGTGTAATTAATGAATCTAATTAATGCATTAAACTGACAGCCCTAATTTACAGAAATCTTTTCAAGAAAATTTTATTCTTTTTTTTTTTGCTTATCACAAGTAATCTTGGCCACTCTTAGGGCGCATTCAGAGAGCATAGTCCGCGAGTTTCGGTCCGTTTGGGGACTCGATTCGGTTTGGGGTGGGGGTGGTCTTCTGGACCGAGTTCGCGTTCACGTTGCACTTTTGCTAAACGGGCCAAGAATGAGAATCTCAGGTGGCGCTGCTTTCAGATTCACCGTAGGCGAAGACAAGACACATGTACAAGAAGGTTCTCACAACTTCTGTTTCCTCCACAAAGCGACGTTATTTTTGTACGAGGAGCTGGATATGATTTCTTCGGATCAAACATCGATTAAAGCTTTTACTTCCTCGTCTCCACGTCTGACCACGAGCCATCTTTATCAGTACTGCAGTCCCACGTGTGTTTGTTGTCGTAGCGTTTACCCACGTTGTCCAACGTTTGACCCACAATGCAATGCAATTTGTAGTCCACTTCCTGTCTTTGGTTCACTTGAATCGAAACAAGACCTGCGTTTGCAGGTGGACCGAGTCCGGTTGTTTCTTCCGGATCAGTGTCCATTTGCACATTCACAACGCCCCTAAACGAAGCGGACTTTCCGAGCAAACGGACTCTGATTCGAAACAAAACAGCTTTGTGAATGTGCCCTTAAAATCAGTAAAAAAAAACATTTTTTTTGCTTGTAATAAGCAAAACAAATTATGCCAATGGGACAAGCAAACTTTCTTGATAGATTTCTTTAAATAAGATGCGTTGCTTTAAAACAAGTTCCCATATCTCTCTGAAATGTTTCTCTTCAGGAAAATTTGTCTTATTTTAAGTTTGATGAGATATTTTGACTAGAAATTTGAAAAAAAAATACTGAGATTTTAGTTTTTGCAGTGTACTGATAATGCCTGCATGCATTCACACTAAAAGTGTTTGTGCCCTCCTCTTTTGACGTCTTAACTATTTTTCAGAAGATGACTGATTGTTTTAGAAAGCTCCTCCCACTTGGCATGAGATCATATACACTTCCTCCGAGTATTTATCTTCGTCTCCTGAAGCTCTCCACCTGTGATTATTAGAGGGGAAAAGCAGACACTTCATTACAAGCCTCTCCACTGCATGATTTATGATAACACTCTCAGGAATCCCTGGAAAAGTACAAACAAACAGAATGAGACATTTCTGAGTTTCATTAGAGCCTCGCTATGTTTCCTGATGTCAGTCATCAGCCAGCACAAGCAGAGGCCTGTTGACTATCACAGCGTCCTGAGGAATCATGAGGCAGGAATGCCCATTCTGGAGCTCTTGCCAAAATTATTTTGTGGTGCTGCTGGAGCTCTTGAATGGCTCTTTGTCTGAGCAAGAGAGAAAGGAGCAAAGGGCTCTGCTAAAACCCTTTAGCATTTACAGTTGAGTGATTCGTGCATGCCGAAGTGTAAAGGATCCAGGCAAAGGGCAAGAGATAACAGACACACACCAGCTCTGCCCCTGAGGGACTCAATCATAACGCCTTGCCAGTCAGTGCACTGATGAGATGCCTCATTACAAACTCAGTAACTGATCCACCTTTTCAGGTCTGGCCATAGGTGGGACGCATGCTCACCTAACACCGACACATCCCACATACTTCAACACGTGTGCGCCCTGAGCGACTGATGATGTGCAGATGTCATACCTGAGGAGAAAAGGCGTGCGGTGAATGAGTTATTAGGTGGCTGACATGCTCTCTACAAGCCGGCTTTTGATGCAGATGTGTAATAAATGTATCAGACAAACGACCACGAGGGATAGATGAATGATTTCGGTTTGCGTGGCTGCCAAAGCGATTTCTTTTGTGCGTCATCGCCGTTGCAGAGCGCGGCGTGATGGATCTGCTGTGGCTGTATGAATCCATCATTTATTAGCACAGGAACTCTGTGATTACGAACTGAAATGGCCTCGAGGCCAAATTGTAAATTATATCCTTGATTTTTGACTAAAGAAGGTTGCGGGTGGCAAAGTAAAACTGTGCAGGGGGTGGAAGGAAAGCAGCACAGATGGACTGTAGAATAGCTTTTGAACTTCAAGGTAATTGGAGGTGAGGTGGTGATGGGTGGGAATGACATCAAACCAGCAGTTGTGGAGGGTAGATAAAAGATCAGGAAGGTTAGACATCACAAGACAGTCTGGAAGAAAGACGATGTTAAGGATTTACAAGAACAAGCAGAGGAAAATAAAAAGAGAGAGGCTGATTTCAATATGCCCATATGTTGGTGTTTGTTTTCTGAGCCGGAGTCAAGTCTGCTGTCAATTTAAAGCGTCCTACATCTGCTCTCTGTCTGGGAGATTTTTCAGCGTGGATCAAAGATAGTCATCTCCCCATGCTTTAAGCAATCTGGAGATGCTGTGTAAGGACACGTCCTCAACATGTGTTCACCTTTCTTCTCGCTGATCACAGTGAACAAGGAGATTTGGCTCAGCAAAGACAACTGCTAATGAGAAAAAACAACGCATCTAAAGCCCACTGCTGCAAAATTACTCAGTGAAAACTAATCAAGCTTCCAAATGAGATGCAGATTGATCCAAACATGCATCTGTGGGGATTCAAAGAGCTATTGTCAGAGTGTCTAAACAATGCTGGCCTTCATCTCCTCTCGCTTGTCAGCATCACGCCAGTAAGTGAAACTGTGGAGGATTTTTGTTTCCTTACAGCAAGGAGGTGGGGCTGTTTTGTTTGGGATGATTGTCTTTAGGGGGCTAAAAGAGTAGCCATCCCACAGATTTGCTGTTCTGTAGAAGGGCTACACGAAAGAGATAAAAACAAGTTTACACTGCTTGCACACCTGAAGAAAAAATGAAGGCGAGGGTGTAAGAAATCTCTAAAAAGGCGTTTTAGGTGTCATGATTGTGTCTCTCAGCGCTGCTTAGTGATACAGTGGCAACTCGAAAGCAAAAACAAAATGAAGCCCTGATCAGCTTAAAGGAGAGGCAAGTCTGGTCAAGGAGGATGTGCAAACACTGGTTTATCATTGCAAACATTGCCAGTGGCCCTCATTGGCTTTGAAGGGAGGAACATGACACTGCTGATCTAATGAAATCCTTTATAGGATAATCTTTGCTTCACACTACATGGAGATTAAAAATCTGCATTCACCATCTCAGTGTGCTGTATCACATCACAGCGCCCAAGGGGGAAATGAAGCTACTTTTGGCAGGTTTAGTGCAGATTTCAGACCACAGTAAATCGTTGCCTTCCTTCCGTCTGTGGAGACAACACAGATTTTTATCTCAGTCAGACTTTTAGAAAAGTGTCACATCATTTCTTTTTCCCTTTTGGAAGCCGGTTCAAAGTGTAAAATATTTACATTTCACACTAAAAACCTAAAAGGTTATTTTTGACCCACTGCTGGGTTAAAAGGGACCAACCCAAAAACTGGGTTATTTTTTTGACCCAACTTTCAGGTTAAATATATATGACCCAGAAGTTGGGTTATGTTGACTCCAGTGTTGGGTTATTTTAAAAGTTGGGGGCAACAACCCCTGGGTTGAAATAACCCTGAAATTAGTTGGTCCCTTTTTAACCCAGCAGTGACCCAGGACCTTTTAGTGTGTTGAAAGCAGGAGATTTCCACACCCGAAAAACAGATTGGTCAAATTCAACCAATCTGATTGGCAGCTAGGTGTCTCACAATTTTTTTTCGATGTCAGATTAACAAAGATTTTTGACCAATATTTGACCAAAATGTTGGTTAATCTAACCAATCTTTTGGTTAAACAGCAAAAAAATTGATCAGACACATAACTACTGACCAGATTGGTCAAATTTAACCAAACTAGAGTGCAGACTCAGTGTTAGTGTGTTCCCAGCCTTTGTAGCGGGTATGAGGATGAGGAGTTGATGGAGAACTTTTCTTAAGCCATCATTAAAAAATGTTTCAACCTTTCACGAAGCAGCAGAGGGGTGATGACGGAAATGCTGTGGGCAGATGTGTTGCTTTTGTCTCTGTAAATGTCACATTTGCATGAACTAAAGGAAAGCTTAGGTAAATGCTTCACTTGCATAACTGCATTTTAATCAACAAATGTCTCTCTTTTTTGTTTTGTTTTGCAGAACAGAAAGTCGAACACAGATGATTAGATGTCGGACTAAGGCCTGCCATCTACTTGAACGCTCATTTTATCTCCAGCTTTAGCAGTTTTCAGTCAGATTGTCCAAACAACCAGAACAAAAGAGCTAAAACTGAAATATAAATCTGAATAGTGGAGAATTGGAGCTTTTTCATAATAAGCCTCAGCTGTGGTACCTTAATATTTTATCAAGACAACCACAGAAAAGAAGTAAACTTCATTCCTTAAGTGTGTTTTATAAATTTAGAAGTGACTTTTCCTGATTTCAGAAACTGAATCTGCAAGAGAAACAAACAGGAGACAAAGAATGAAGCAGCTCTGACTGAATGCTTTTGAACACTGAATAGAAAACAGTCTCTGAAGTGACCTTTCCAGAGTGAAATGTTATTCCTCACATGCACCTTAACAGCAGGAAGTCTCCATATGCACAGTTCCCTTTCACGTCACTGAATGATCTGCAAGATAAAGTGCAGATCCCTTTCTCTGAAAGGAAAGTAATCTGCGGGCTGCAGACTGAGACGCAAACAAAAACCATGTTCTGGTGACCAAAAATAGAAAAGGGAGGAAAAAAGACTTCTGGGAAAGAAAAATGGAGTGCTAGGGAGATGCAAAAAGAGAAAACCGGACAGTTTCTCAACTCTCAGTGCCAGAGTTTCAACAGAGCACAACAAACTTGAACAATTCTCGTGGCTTTTTTCCATGGGAACTCGTCCAAGGTGCATCGGAGCTGACCCTCCTGGGAGGTCCAGATAGACCGAGAATAATACTTCATGAGGAACAAAGTGAAAGCACACTTCTTCCTTCAAACTTCAGCCGACTGCCGGACAACTTTTGGAAGGATTACTATTGAAAGCGGAGCCATGATTGGAAGCAGCAACCTGGAACTCTGAGCTGCTTCTTCTGCTTGTCCTTCAGGTGTTTGCTTTAAACGTTTTCACTGCCTGCCAGTAAGGAGTAAAACAGACGGAGGAAAGAGACAGAAGCATCTTATTGTACTGAGTGATGGAGAAGGGACATATGTCCGTCAGGAGAGGGGTGAGCTGGAGTCCAGGAGGACTGAGAAAACCTCTCCAGCTAAAACAAGACATGCACACCCCTGAGACAGACTACAACACATCATGGGAGAAGACGGGATTAAACAAAGAGCACATGAGCCGGAAAACAAGTGAGTGTTTGTTAATGGAACATATTCTGTCCTCATTTAGAAAGTATATTAGGATGCTTTTTTAACTATACAATTGATAAAAGTGGCTGTGTTAAAGGGATACAACACCCACAGAATGATGTGCCTTGATTTTCTACTCACCCTTATTCTGAGCAAGACTTTGGAGCACTTTTTTAATATCTCAAATGCAGCCAGAGATCCGGGGGTTTTCCATTTTCCACCAACTTTCATATAATGGGGGTGACTGGCGCTTGAAACAAAAAGGTCCACAAAAACTTGTCAATATTCCTCCATACTGTTCGTCCAATTTAATCCAAGTGTTCTGATTGGGTAGCGTCCAGAATTTACTCAAAACGTCATCATTTAGTATATTTTTATAGCCTAAACAGTAGAACATCGTACTTCCCATATCCATGCGAGTTCACGACACTACGGAAGCCCCGGCAGACCAAACCAGACAAGAGTGCGTGTTCACTGCCTACTCTGCAGGTAATGGAAGTGTAGAAGAAGAAATTCGCTGTTTACATTGTGCTGCGAGCGAACGAGCTCCGGACAAACACAAGAGGGTTTGGCTATTGATTCAAAAGAAAGAAAAAAAGAACATGCGCTCTCGTCTGGTTTGGTCTGCTGGGGCTTCCGTAGTGTCGTGAACTCACATGGACGCGCATCGGGGAAAGTGCAATGTTTTCCTGTTTAGGCTATAAAAAATATGCTAAATGATGCAGTTTCGAGTAAGTTATGGATGTTACCCACTCAGGATACTTGGATTACATTGGACGAGCAGTATGGAGAAATATTGCCAAGTTTTGTGGACTTTTATGGACCTTTTTGTTTCGAGCACCGGTGAACTCCATTATATGAAAGCTGTCAGATAATTTTAAAAAAGCCGGATCTCCAGCTGCATTTCAGATATTAAAAAAGTGCTCCAGAGTCATACTCAGCATGAGGGTGAGCAGAAAATGAAAGCACATCACTCTGTGGGTGTTGTATCCCTTTAAGGCCACAGCGTGGCTTAGAGTACCAGTATACACCAGGAAATATAGTTGAGGAGGGGAGAGCTTATAGAGAAAACAGACAGTCAAGACTCATCAGTGAAATCTGACACAGTGTAGAGCTCGATGAGACATCTGTTTCCATGCCTTAAAAATACAGGCTGCTGTAGCAGCAGTGGAAAAGCAATCATTTACCACTGCTAAAGGGCTTTCTTAATATCCAACACAGTCACTGACAATAATAGGCAGACATGTGGGAAAAGCTGTTTGGAAACTTGACTTTCACAGATATAAACTCCCCTCAAAGAGAAAGGGGGGAAAAAAGAGGGAGGGATTCAGATGCCATGATAAAATTAGGACTTGTTCACATAGAAATTACTGCAAGAAAGATGACTTCCTCTGGGCGGCGACAAGGCTGTCAGGTCCATTATTCAATGTAAAATTACATTGTGCATTGTAATAGAAAACTTATGGCCATCAGATAACTTGCTCCTAGTCTGGATCTCTGTGCTACCAACACCCTTCCCATCACTCATTACTCACTAATTAGTTTCCTCAGATCACTAAAAACAACACGGAGTGCCTGATAAAGTCCGCCGCTCCCCTGCTGAGACTTTTCATGCCACACAAAAGTAAGAATATGAGCAGCGGGGGCTTGTTCTCCACCTTTAAACTTGGTTTTTATTTACCCCACGAGATCCATGGAGAGTTTGGGTCACACTGGGTCTGGTAAGATCCCAGGACCTCTGTTAATCCCCGCCTTTCCATACCGCTTCACACATCACCCACGGGGGCCAGCGCTGTCATCCCACTCACCCCACGGCCATCACCCGGAGAAAGATAACATCCGACGGGGTAATCTGACCTTTGATACACAAATGCGGGGTTGGCCCCCTGACTTGAATCCTGCTGCTGTACGGGGGGGTTTTCCTGTCTGCTCCCCCTGTGCACAGGAATGAGGGGAAGGGACAGAGGGCAGAGTGATGAGATAGAGAAAGTTAGAGGTGGAAGGTGGGAGAGGAAGGAGGGCTAGATGATATGATGTAGAGGCTCTAGCATCAGGGCAGGAAATTCCTGTCCTGCCTTTGCAGGTTGGAGCTTAGGGCCAGAGGGGTTCAAAGAGGGCAGACACTTTGTTGGAGAGAATGCTCAATAAACACACATGGCATATCCCGACTGACGTGGAGGGCAGCAGGGGTCAGGTGCTGGAGCTCTGGAGCCTCAGCGGTCTAATCCATGTAAACATAAGCTGGAGTATCTCTGGGTTGCACTTCAAAGATTGCAACAAGGGTCAAACGCTCCCATGCCATGGTAGGACATTACAGAGATAAGCTGCTCAATTCTTAGCATTGACTGGATCTTTTAAGAACTGTCCCAAAAAAAAAAAAGTTTCTTCAACACTGAAACTCGACAGAAGCAAAGAGCTTTCTTCTCTCAGGCATTTCTGTTTTAATAATTAGTGAAAAGCGCGGGGAGGTGCTGCTGCACATTTTGAAAATGTGAAACAAAGCTGGAGGCTGAGTGACAGACAGCACAGCCTCCAGCTACAGCCCCCCTCCTCCTTTTTCCTCCTCTCCTCCTCTCCCTGCCTGTCTGTGTGCTGCCGGACTGCCGAGAAAAAGAAATCTGATCCCGTGTCTCGGTCCAGAAAGGGGGGTGTGAGGCCAACGGACGCAGTTAAATTGAAAACTCTTGTGGAAGTACTACAACGCAGCGGAGGTCTGAGTTTTGACATGAAAAAGGTAAGGGGCTTAGGCGCAGATGTGGACCCGGCAAGAAAAGCAAACTTTCTGAGAACTTAAGAGGATGTGTCGCGGTGTTGTACTCTGACAGGGGAGCAGCTGAGTTTGGTTTTTGAGGAGAGGAAGTTATGTTAGTTTTCTCATCCATAATTGTATCCTTTTTTTTTACCCGTAGATAAAAGTGTTGATTGAGCTCCACTGATCTTTTCCAATGTGACCTGTAACATGCAATCTACTCTTTAACAACACCTACTTTTAGGTTTTGCTTGATGGTTAATGCCTTTACTTAATTCAACTACAACCTGCTATAAAATCAACAAGAGAGCTTAATAACAAGTAAAAAAAAAAAGTTCACCTTCAGTACAAGTATCACTTGTATTTTTGTCACTGATGGGATTTGCACCTGCATGTCACTTGATAACCAACTTGGCGCCTGGTCAAGGTTGATGTTTACAGTGAGGACGTTTCATTTCAAGCCTCACTGATTCGGCATATTAATTTAGCATGAATTACAAGCAGCAAATAGCTGGTAAAAATAAGACCTGGTGCAGTTCTCATTTCTATTGACAACACTGATAAAAAGCGCTGATTATTCAGTCAGTACCTGTGTGATAAGTTGGTTTATTTCCCTGCATCAGTCTGTAAAAGAAAGAGATTTATACTTATGCCAATAGTGGTGAGGGGACTGCTTGTTTAAAGGGCTCTTTGATAATGTTTTTTCCACGTTTTACTGCCACCAATGTGTCATTTACTTCATATACCTCTAGTGGGTCAGGTTGAGGGATTTAACGTAGTTAAAAGTGATGCATTTCTTTGCAGACATGAGCAACATCAGGGCAGGATTTATTTGTGTATGTGTTTAATCAAGATATACTATAAAACCCATAACAGCACTGAGATATTGTTGGTATATTAAACGCTTGATCTCAATCTTTAGCTGGGTTTATGTAAAAGGAAATCATGGGTACCTCGCAAAGGGTGAAATCAATTACTGTAGGGGCGGGCTAAAAGTCTGTAAAAATCAATGGCAGATGCATTATTTTCCTTTTTTTTTTACTGAGGGAACAATCATGTAAGCTCGTCCCCTGTGCCAAAAAAAGCCACATGCAGAATCCGTTCTGCAGGACAGCTTCACAAGTGATTGATTTACGCTTAATTATTGTGATTGGCTCTCAGCTGCAGCTAATAATGTAGCTGTCAGGACCCATCACCTTATGATATTAAGGCTGTGCCAGCTGTCTGAGAGAAGTCCTGGAGGATCCCGAATTTGATTAGTAATCTCCCAGATGTGTCACCATGGCAACTTCTTTTTCTCTGGAACGCTCACCAAAGACTCTGTTTTTAAATTATTTTGTGGTGGAAAAATAAAAAGTATAAGAAGCAGACACGCAGCTTTTGTTTTGCTCTGCATCAGCTTTGATGTTTGATGCAGTCATTGTATTTAAAAAGGGAACACTTGATTGTATAGTGTGTTTATAGACGGCAATCAAAGAATGTCATTTTAGGAGGCTGAAGGTTGTAAAAGTGATCCATTAAGGGTTTCAGCTGCAGTATTGCACAAATTAGCTAGAGAGAGAAACCAAAGGCATGCTGGAAGCGCAGGCGGGGAGTTTTCTTAGTGGTGAAGGAATGCTCAGGGAGGGACGGCTGCAGATGGTAGAGGAAATACTTCCATTGCCTGGAAGGGAGCTCTTTAAGCTCGGAAAACAAACTATCAATTTTAACGTAGGCAAGTTTTATCTCACGATTTTAAAATAATCAGAAAGAATGCAGAGCTGGTGTAAGACAATCACTGTCAGCTGCTTTTTGCTGCTTTGGATACTGACCCAGATCTGCTTTTTTTAAATTAACTTTCCTCAGCAAGTTGCGCCTCTTTATTGCAGTGTTTATTCCTAAATGTTTCTCAGCCTACATCTATTAGCTCACTGTCTACAGCTCCAGTCTGCTGAGTCAAATGTCAGCAAAGCCTTATTTTTCTCGCTAGATTGGTTGGAATCAAAAGCGCAGCAAACAACAATTAGGACCATGTGGTGCAGAAGCAGCTCTTTGGCTTTTAAAGAGAATATTCAAACCCAGACTTGTTAAATATTTGTCCTCGTTGGCTCTCTTTTTGTACATAAAAGCAGTTTGGAAAGTTTTAATTAGATTTTAACAGATTTGTAAAACAAGTCTAGAAAAGTCGTAGTCCTCTGCAGTTGACCAAAAATGTTTCTTTAAATAAATAGTTTTTATTCTTTTCTCCTCCTATCATTTCAGATCTGACCAGGAGTGCCAGTTTATCAGAGAAGGAGCTGAAGGAGGCGCGTGTGAGAAGTCAGATCATCGCTGCCCAGCTCACCATCCCTTCCAACTCCAGCTCCAAGGGCGTGCAGCTCTTCAACAGGCGTAAGCAGAGAGTTAACGCCTTCACGCTCGAAAGCTGTGGACGGGGGACTGAGGAGGACGAAGCTGAGAATGGGAGAAGCCACCCTTCGTCCAACAAACTAACATGGACAGAGAGGAGCAGTGAGGAAAAGGATAAAGACCTGAACTTTAAGAACAACAAGCCGCTCTTCTCCCCACCAGTAAGCGTGCGCTCTGTTGGTGATATCATGGACGAGCCGGAAAAGGATTTCCACAAAGAAGAAGACATGGAAAACAGTGTTATCCAAGAGAGACATTTCCTCCCTGTCAAAGAGGAGCAGGAGGAAGAGGAAGAGGGAAGAGATGATATCCACGATGAGCTAGAGGACAACGTCAAGCATGAAGCTCCGCTGGGAAGCAGTAACACTGATCCAGACGTGATGGAACATACTGAGAGGGAGGCTGAGACAAATGGGGGCCACACAGGGCCAGTTCCTGTCGGAAAACTTCTTAATGGTTGTCACAGCACCTCTGGGCCTGAGAGGGTGTCTTCACCCTTATCCAAGCAGGCAACTGCCACCACAAACAGGACTGCCAGGCCCTTTTTCTCACCACCCCCAGTGCACTCCTCAGAGGCAGATAGTCCTGTCATGGACATCCCACCTCCTCCATCTTACTCCACTCCTCCCCTCCCTGCTCCCACCGTGTCTCAACCTGTCATGTTCTCACCTCCACCTCCACCTCCGTCATATCCAACACCTCCTCTACCAGCTTTCACAAACCATCCCCCACGGGGCTTCTACTCAAGTCCACCTCCAATGTCTCCTGTCATGTCCCCCTCCTCTCCTCCACCATCCCATTTCCCCGTTTCTCAGTATCCACCCATGGCCCACTGTGGTCCTCCCACAGCACCAAAGCCCTCCACCTTTGTTCCTCAGCCTGCAGGAGAGAAGAAGCTCATATCACCGATCAAAACAGGAATACTTGAAGAGGGTGCAGCAAGGAGGGCCACAAGGAAGTCAATGTTCACATTCAAAGAGAAGCAAGTGGTAGCTCCAAACCCTGAGCTGATCTCTCTGGTGCAAGGGGCAGATGAAAGGAAGAAACATGGACTCAGATCTGTGCCAGAGCCAGCATCAGAAGAGGAGCTATTGGCTCTAGGGGCAGAGGCCTCCAATTTCCTTGCCAAAGAAGAGGAGAGGGCAGAGGGAGTAAATGCTCCAGAGTGGGCTTCCTGTCTCAAGAGCTCAAGAACCCGACCAAGGATGGAGCACCGGCCAGAGCAGAACCTTTCCAATGTGTCAGGAAAAGGGGCTGAGCTGTTTGCCAAGCGCCAGTCCAGGATGGAGAAATATGTCATGGAGAATCAGAGTTCAGGACAACTTAGGTCTCCCTCCCCTACAATGTCTCTGCCACCATCTTGGGTTTACCCATCAAATATGCCCGGAAGGGTGAAAGCCATCGCTAAAAACTCTGACATGGGCGCTCAGCTTTCACAGAACCTAAAGGCCCAACAAGCAGTCAAGCAAAAACCACAGCCCAAAGCCGCCCCGCCGGAGCCGGTCCCAGAACCACCTCCCCTGGAAAACGGTTGCTCCAAGATAGAGATGGACCTCTCAAGGCACCGACCATACCAGCTTAACTCTTCCCTCTTCATCATTAACCCAGTTAAAGACCCAATTAGTACCCTACCCAGAGGAGCACCTCAGGCCAAGAACATGACCCCCACCCATACTTACACCAGACAAACCTCTCTACCAAACAACCCTCCATCTCGCTTCAGTGCCCACAGCATGTCGCCCCAAATGCCTCTCAGTCCTACAGGGGCGCCTGAGTATCCATCAGATTCAGCTTCTGGACATCCAAGGATCAGTTCTCCTATGTCTGCCTTTTCTCCAGAGCGAGTATCGTCTCCTCGGTCGGGAGTACAAGCACCGAGGCCCACGTTTTCCGCCAAGAAGGCAGGAATTATGCCGCAGGTGTGGAGACCCTCTCTTTACCATTTTTAGAAAATGTATGGATATCAGGGGAGCGGGATATACTGTAGAAATTAAACACATGGCTGGAAACTGCAACAGATTTTAATGGTTTTAAAATTTACTGCCCCTTGTTTAAACCTGTACCTTGTTCCCTTTTGTGCCTTTCTTAGTACCAGCTCTTTTAGATTTATGTGGGAAAAGTTGTTACAGTCATGCTTATCATGAAACATTGGCTGAATTAGATGAATTACCCACTCAGTCATTTCGGCTGGGGCTGAACTGCTCAGCATATTGTTCGATTATTTAGGAGTCAATGGGCCCTAAATGACCTGTGAATATAGTATAATTGTATTTTCTCCTCAGTAGCAAAATCCACACACCGTTAATTAACCTCGGAAAATTAAAACTGTGTGTTGGTGTAATCAAAGTAAGCTCATATTCCCAAAGCAGATAGCATATAAACACTTGAAAACATCAATTTTCAGAGCATTTTTAAACATGAAAACAACCTCACACTGTTTCCACTGGGCACCATAATGATGCTGCTTCACAAGCACTTTAACAGATGGTCTAGCATCTGCTTTATGATCTATGATTTGCAATTTAATGACGCTCACTGGCATGAAAGTTGCAGCAAGAGAAGTCTTTTATGTCTTTATGTCTTCAGGGTAATTTACTCTGCTTTCCAGCATGTTTTACCTAAATATATGGTGTGTGCTTGGCTGCTATTGTGTTTCAGGTCTACAAGTTGCATTCAGATTTGCGTTATGGATCAACACATATCTTGTTACAACTTAAAGCAGTAATTCCTTAGGTTTAAGTGTTTGTAAACTGTTTCTTTTCAAACACCTTAATTCACGGATCTTTTCTGCTGTTATCCTCTCTTTTAACTCATTGTTTTATGTAAGAGTGCATCTTTCTTTCCTTCATTAATTAAAGCTTTATACTTACACTCTGAAGTGACTTTTTCCTCCTTTTCCTTGTCTCCTGATTTCACTTGACCTTTCTCAGCCACTGATTTCACTATTAATTATTTATTTATTCATTCATTTGTTTTAGCTTTTCTACTTTCTATGCTATCATTAGGAATACTTATTTCACAAATGCCATGAATCCATTTTAGAACTTAATCTGTGCCATTTTAAGCTCTGAAATTACCACAAAGTTTTCTACTGGAAGCTATTTTACACTTAAACAGGAACAGGAACCTGAAGCTCGGTCTTGTTGACCTTGAGGAGCTGAGGCATTAAGGCAAAAGCTGTAACCTTTGACCTGAGCCATGTTTCTTCCAACAAAGCTCTTAACTTTTGAAATATGACTACTAACATTCATCATACAAGATTAGAACTTCTAGAGAAACTGATACTTGCTCTTTAGTATTTACCACAACACGCTCTCTTCAGATTATTATCCCAAGCAAAGATGGTTGGTGCCTAATTAGTATGGACACAAGATGAAATGCAACCCTTGCCTCAGTTGAGTAACTTCATATCTCTGTAAAGGTTAGCCACCAGGAGGACCAGATGACAGTAATCTGAGAGGGACGAAAGACTAGGCCTAACTTTGCTAGCATCCAGGCTCACTGAGGGACAGGACATGCAGAAATGTTATGAATGCACTGAACACATTCATGCTTTTCTATTCATAAATGGATTAAATTATCATCATTACTGACTTGTTCTTATGGATTTACACTGTTAAGTCTAAGAGCTGACAAAGTCGGTCAGTTCATGAACAATTGCCAAACAATGGGGTATATGCACGACTCCACCGCTTCCTGAATTTAGTAGTGCTCCTCTGTTTCCTGTCTTTCATTGCTGGACAAACTAATTAATCCAGGTATATCTGACCTCAGTAACTGGCCAGACACACCTGGATTAATCAGTTTGTCCAAGAAAAAAAAAAAAAGAAAGAAAGAAAAAAAACAAAAACAATAATGAAAGACAGGAAACAAAGGAGCACCACTAAATTCAGAAAGTAGTGGAGTCATGCATGTAGCCCATTGTCAAATCTAAACCTTAAATTGAACCCCCATGGTGTTTGAGCAACATTATACAATGTCTAGTTTTGCAAATGTGGTATTTAAAGAATTTCAATAAAATATGTCATTTTCCAGCAGGTGTCAAAGGAGTCCTCCCCTGGTGAAACAACCAGTACGACACCCACACCAGTCAGTACACCCAACCTCACCAGACGTTTCGGCAGCCCGGATGGCCCAAGCAGTGGAATCTGGACCTCCAGCCCTCGACTGAACCGAGCTTCGCCCGCCATCAGTGGCTCCATCCGCTCAGTCACTTCTCCTGTGACCTCTCCCAGTAGTACGAGATGCCAGTCACCTATGACTGGTCAGAATATCCAGTGTCCCAGTGCTGCCTCCACTTCTACACCTAGACCTTCCCAAATGGCTGCAGTCACCTCTCCATGCTCCCCTCCTTGGAGCTCAAGATGTCAATCCCCACTGGTCAGCCAGACCCCCACCACTTCCTCCATCCCTGCTTTCAGACCACTTGAAATCTCTAAAACTCATTATCCTCTTTCGCCTCCATGGGGTGCAAGATGCCAGTCTCCAATGGTGAGCCACAACAAGTCCTCCACCACTGCCTCTTTTTCCACATCAAGACCCTCCCTAACATCTACAGCCACTTCCCCATGCTCACCCCCTTGGGGATCAAGATGCCAGTCCCCTGCAGTATGCCAGAATATCAAGTCCTCTTCTATTTCCTCCGGTCCTACATCCAGACCCTCCCAAACTCCTCCTTGGGGATCAAGATGTCAGTCACCATCAGTAAGCCAGAATAACCAGTCCTCCACTTTTTCCATCAACACATCCAGACCATCTCCAACATCGACTGGCACATCTCCTGCTGGTCCTCCATGGGGCTCCAGTACCCAGTCATCTGCACCCTTTCAAGGCAATTCATCCTTCCCTTCCACTAAACCTGTATACACATCCTCTGCCACCTCTCCTCCCCCTCAACCCACAGACAGTCGCTGCATGTCACCCATTGTTAATAACCCAGACTCTAAAGCCAACCACCGCCTTCTGGCAAAGAATATTATCAATGCAGCCAAACGTAAAAACAGCCCCTCACCTGGTGCACTGAGTGGTAGCAACCTCCCCATCTCACCTGTGGGAAACTCCAACCATGACTGGCACAAACCACCCATCAGCCACTTCCAGTCAAGAGGACTGGGGGCACAGTCCCCTACTTTCGCCAGTCCTCCCACTTCGACTCAGAGAATCTGCTCACCTGTGAGGCTCTACAACACCCGCTCTCTGACCGACTCCGACGCCTCCATTGAGTCCGAAGACTCAGGCCTTCGGTCACCTGGCCTGCACTCCTACAACACCTGTCCCCGCGGCTGGGGTGGGAGCCTGAGGGTCAAGAGAAGCAGCGTCTCCACTGATCTGTGAGGGAGTTACTGCATGTTGGAGAAGAAAAAAATGTCAGTTTTCATAGACTTTTGTGGCATTGAATCACTCAAAGAAAGAGTATCTGATAAAGATTCAGAGAAGTTATCTTTCCTTTACATTGACTGCTGATCCTAGATCATGGTAAATGTTGTATCAAAGTAGTTTTAGTATTTCATATGGCTCACAGGCCTAGTATGGACTGACAAGAACAAGCTTTTTATAAAACACAGTTGCTGTGGCTTGTACGCTTCTTACCAAAGAGTGCAAAATAACCAAAGACAATTAAGTTCACTTTGAAATAGTATCCTTCTTAGACCTTCACAACAAACCTACAAAGTCACCACTACATTCCATATTGTTGAACACGATTAAGATTTATCATACACTATATAGCCAAAAGTATTCGCTGACCTGCCTTGACTTATATGAGCTTAAGTGACATCCCATTCCTAATCCGTAGGGTTCAATATGACATTGGTCCACCCCTTGCAGCTAGAACAGCTTCAGCTCTTCTGGGAAGGCTGTCCACAAGGTTGAGGTGTGTGTTTGTGGGAATTTTTTAAATTTTTTTTTACCATTCTTCCAGAAGCGCATTTGTGAGGTCACACACTGATGTTGGAGGAGAAGGCCTGGCTCAGTCTCCGCTCTAATTCATCCCAAAGGTGTTCTATCAGGTTGAGGTCAGGACTCTGTGCAGGCCAGTCAGTTTCTCCACACCAGACTCTGCATCCAGGTCTTTATGGATCTGCTTTGTGCACTGGTGCACAGTCATGTTGGAAGAGGAATGGGCCAGCTCGAAACTGTTCCCACAAAGTTGGGAGCATGGAATTGACCAAAATGTCTTGGTATGCTGAATCATTCAGAGTTTCTTTCACTGGAACTAAGGGGCCAAGCCCAGCTCCTGAAAAACAACCCCACACCATAATCCCCCTTCACCAAACTCTACAACTTGGCACAATACAGTCAGACAATTACCATTCTCCTGGCAACCTCAAAACCCAGACTCAATCATCAGATTGCCAAATGGAGAAGCGTGATTTGTCACTCCAGAGAACGCATCCACTGCTCTAGAGTCCAGTGGTGGCATGCTTTCCACCACTGCATCCACACTTTGCATTGCACTTGGTGATGTATGGATGGATGCAGCTGCTCCATGGAAACCCATTCCATGAAGCTCTCTGCACACTGTTCTTGAGCTAATCTGATGGCCACATGAAGTTTGGAAGTCTGTAGTGATTGACTCTGCAGAAAGTTGCCAACCTCGTTGCACTATGTGCTTCAGCATCCGCTGACCCCGCTCCATCAGTTTACGTGGCCGACCGCTTCATGGCTTAGTTGCTGTTGTTCCCCAACACTTCCATTTTCTTATAATACAGCTGACAGTTGACTGTGGAATATTTAGGATCGAGGAAATTTCACAACTGGATTTGTTGCACAGGTGGCATCCTATCACAGTTCCACGCTGGAATTCACTGAGAGCAACCCATTCTTTCACAAAAGTTTGTAAAACAGTCTGTGTGCCTAGGTGCTTAATTTTATACATCTATGGCCATGTAAGTGATTGGGACACCTGATTCTGATAATTAGATGGGTGAGCAAATACTTTTGACAATATAATGTATTTGATCAATCATATTTGAATGATTATGTTTGTTGGTGTAATAAATGTCAAAATGGGAATACAATTCAAGGTATAAATGGGACAAAAGAAGGCTCAATGGACTGTTCAGTGCTAAGACATTGTTATTTTGAATATATGATCAAAATAACTACACAGTCAATTCATAATTAATTCTAATGCAAAAAACACTTTTCCATCAGTTTTAATCACAAAAGCAAAGCCATGCCTCTCATATTTGTCATGCAAAGTAAAACAATTCAGCAGTTCATTATCCATTTTAATCAGTGTAAATGAATCAAATTGATAATTATCACAGTGCAATAATCACTTTAACGCAGTGTATATATGTTGCTCTACATACTGAACTTGATTTAAATGAATGTAAGCTTTACAGACCAATTATAAGACAGAATGATGGGGGTAAAAAGGGAGTGTTGAACAGGATGTGTGCTGTGGAGGCGAGGCAGGGCATTGAAATGCCTTTTCAATCAAGCACGCGGACATTCTTCAAGAGGAAGTTTTTAAAGTTGTTGAATTTTGTGTGTTTGTTTTGTTGCTTTTAATGATTGCCAACAGTCATAACTCTTGATATCAGCAACATCTTTGATGAGCAGCAGATTCTTTTTTTTTTTTTTTTACAATGGGCCTGTTTGGATGCGGTTCGGAAGCAAAAGTGAATGTCACAGAAGCGGAGAGGTGTAAGAAGTTGAACTTCTATGTGGAAAAAAGGGTTAGAAGAACGTTGTGTCGTAAAGTGTTTGCCAGACAAAGACCAGAAGAATATGTATTCCAGTTGCATTATAAAACTCTAATGTGCTGTCTCTGAAACTTCTGTTTCTTTTTGTACTTGATTTGCACTTGTCATTCCAGTTCAATGACTAACTTGGCATTGATACTAAACTTGATTTACTCCTGTAGATAATGTTGTTTTTATTGTAAAACTTACAACTTGTACAGGGATGGAAAAAAATGCGACATGTTGACATGAAGCTTGCAACAGAATCTCATTGCACGGCTTCCACCTTGCCCTGTCTTGCACCAGCACAACAGATCATTCCCTGACTCGCCGGCCAAAAGCATCAGCACATTGCTAAATATTTACTCTGTGTATGTTTTGAGTGACAGGAACTCCTGCTACTTGGTGAACTTGCTCTTTCAGCAGGATTAAACCTATCACTGTCATGGATTGATTTCAGCTGGGTCATCTCTGGACAAAGTACAGACTTCCTTAAACATAAAAGGAAAAAAAAAAGAATTTCATGTTTGGGCTTCTAGCATGATTTATGGTTTTATGACTGAATTTCATTAATTTCACTCCTGTTTCATCCTATAACTGTATGATTACCTAATAATCTGATGCAAAATAAAACATCTATGAGACACCAGTTGGGTATTACATTTTATTTGTCTATCATTTTATTACACATGCCCTTCAAACTCCTGCTACAACTGGGAAAAAAGTAAGTAAGGTTAGCAATTCTTCGACAAATTTCTAGTTTTTATTTATTTTTATTTATCTTTTTTCTTTGTTTGTTTGTTTTCTCATTCATTCATTTATATAAAAAAAAAAGATGTAAAATTGAAGTCTACTGTCTTGCAGATTTTAGATGTCCCCCTGCTTCAGCACACCTGATTCAGATTGAATGGATCTCCTAAAAGACTAAGATCTATACAAGCAGGTTAACGACACATTAATTCCAATCAGGTGTGTTGAAACGGAAACAAACACCTGCAGGACGGCAGCCCTCAAGGACTGTTTGACATCCACAATCTAAATGGACAATTGATTGACAAAAGTCTGACTCTTAAAAGTAGCATTTTCATTATTTAGTCAAGTTGCCTACACAGTCCAGTATAAGGGAAACCATGGAGCAGGTGGGACTACATCAGTCCTGTGTCATTTAAGGATTCATCTTACCCTTGAAGTCACTTTAACAGCTACATCATACCCTCTGGGACACACCCTTGAAGCTCCTGGAGCAGTGATCACCAAACCTGGTCCTCAAGGACTGGTATCCTGCAGGTTTTCCAAGTCTCCCTACACCAAAGTCAGACTCAGACAAGCCCTGAACAACTCTGCTAATTAGACATTGATTTGAATCAGGTGTGTTGCAGCAGTGAGACATGGAATACCTGTAGGATACTGGCCCTTGAGGACCAGGATTGATGATCCCTGGAGGATATTCACTCATGCTACATTTCATCAAAAGGTTAAATACAAAACTAAAACAGAAATATTTTATTTAACAGGCGGGCATTCTGGCTTTTGTTAAATGAGGTTGTTATGATTATTGGTAATTTAGTTTTGAGGATCATGAGGCCAAAAAAAAAGGTAAATTGCAATCAGGGTATAATAAGATGTACATGTAAAAGATTTGCTTGCTGCTCTGTGAGATTAAGAATGAAGACGTTGTCTTTAGTGTTAAAAAAAGTGTCATCAGCTAGAAAAGGTTCAAAAAGTATTAATGAATTGTATTTTTCCACTCATTACAAATTTACTTGAGCTGAAAAAAAGAGAATGAAAACAAAATACCTACCAGAGTCAACTTTAAGGCATGCTAACTTAAGAAGTATCGATTACTAAACAGAAAACTGCAAAAGTTCACATGTGCTTACAATGTATAGCTAACAAACAGTAATGACATTTATATTACAAACCACCACATTTGTAGGCTTGTTTCTTTGGTTTACAGTCTTATTATGTGCTAATTGTCAGTACGGCATATTTGTGGGTGGCATGTCCCAAACAACAGCGAGGTGAGACAGACCAAAGCCACATTCATCACAGGCTCATAGACTGCCATCTGTAGGACTTCAGACAGAAGTTCAAATTAGGCAACACTGTAGGAACAGACTGCACGTACATCTTTTCACATCCTTTTAGAGTCTATAATATGTTCCATACTGCTCACTCTTTTCTTTGGAAAGATTATTATTGTATTACGTTTATTCCATATTTAACAGGGTCTGTGCACATTAATAATATAGATAATGTGTAAGCAAAGCATATGTTGTCCCTTTCACATGATAGAAAGTAACCTTAAAATTGGCTTCTGTGTCTGTCTGTCTCTCTCAGGTGCCAAATCAAATTCTAAGAAATATTTATAATAATATATATGACATGTGATATTTGTAATGAACTACTTTGTTACGCATCAACACTCCCATGTTCTTGATCTTATTAGTGCATTTACAGCATTTTCTTGCCAACTGCCACGTGGATGATAATATTTTTCTGGCCAAACTATTTAAAAAGGCCTATTATGAAGAGTGAAAAAGCCATAAAATCACAGATGTGATGACTGTGCTAAGTTAAATGACCAATAACTCTGAAGAAACAACGATAAAACTTGATATTTGGCTCAAAGCAAAATTATCTCCTTATCAGTGAAGACTTTTTGCAGCAGCCAGTAAAGCCAGAATGAAGGATTATCCTTAATAAACAATTGTTTATCAAATATATGCATAGATACATGCATATATTTGATTAGTTGTTTGCTTTTTCAAAATTTGCTACTGTTTTTAAATAAGAGGAACACTTTAGCTGTAATAAGAAGTGTACTGTTTCCTAAACCCCCACCCCCCATTTTGATAGACCCCAATAAAAAATATCCTGCACAGTTTCATTGTAAATGTATTGTAAATAAATGGAGTTGAATTAAAATTCACATCCAAGTCTTGCACTGTAACGATGCAGCGAACTCCTTAGTTACAACATCTTATTTATTATAGAGGCTACAGGGGGAAATAACTTGCAAAAGGTGTCAAAGCTCATGCTTAAAATCTTTAAGTAAATCTAAGTAATTTTATTTCATTTAGGCAAACTTTAATAGCAGAATAACTTCACCGTCTCTCTAAAAAGTGGCACCTCCTGTATTTTTCTGCAGGAAGATAAATCGATTCTTGCTGCATCTGTAATCAGTTTGTCTGCAGTGCGTCACGCATCATTTCTGTGCTGGAAGACGATGGAGCGAAGTTACAACAGAAGTAGAAGTCACAACTTTGCCGTTAACTCGTTAAAACGAGTGAAAAACCTTCTCTGAGACACAAGAGGCCGCTCTTGAGGTGAAAAGGGCGAAAGCCAGCGCAGTGATTTTTGTCGTTTGACAGCAGGGGTTGTTTTACAGCACTAAACAACAAGGATGAAGACTCCTAGCGATGCAGAAACAGAGATACTATCAGGGATGTTGAGCTAAAAACACCACCGGCCGTTACTCGCGCGCTCTGCCGGAGCTCGAAGCTAAACTAACGTTTGGCAACGTGAATAACGGCAGAACCTCAGATGGATGTCTGTGCCTTAGTTAAGTGTCCCTGGATTTGTTGTTGTTAGCCGCTCATGCTAACTGTAGAAGTTACGAGCTAGCTGGCCTAGCAAGCCAATGTTTAAGGCGAGGAAAAGATTATTAGTCACTTATGTTTGATTTGAACAGCTACGAGCCGCCCGGTGACTAAACCAGGGGTTGTTTAGCTAATGGAGATAACTAACATCGATTGCAGTAGTTGGGAAAAGTGTAGCTTTAGATAAGCTTCCGAAGTATCAGTCGTAGTAGTTACCAAGCTTCCCAGAAAACAACCACTATCCTTGAAAGAATGAGTAGAAAACATCACCACTTTAAAAGAGCTGAAGTTAGCTGCTGCGTGAAATACTTCTTATTTGGATTCAACATTATATTCTGGGTGAGTAAACATTTTCTTTTCAGCGTTTACCTTTCTATTTAAATAGAAAAAACTGTTAAATTACAGTTTCTTAGCATCCTTAAGTAGTAAAGTTGACTTAAAATCTGCTCCGTAGGTGTTGGCTAATTTGAAATGAACTTTTATTGTCTTTTCGGAATGTCTTCTTAAGAAGTAATTAAACAAAAATATGTAGGTATCCTAGTTTAATCGAGTTCTAATTTAGTTGTCTTAAGTAGCATCTTGCATAACAGATAAGCTTGTTACCTTGATCTGTGAGGAATTTATTATTACTAAATGTAGGACAGCTGTCATGTGATGTGACAAAGTTTTAAGCAGAGCACACAAGTTAGCCCTCATATTTGGTTTGAATTTAAGCTTTTAATTGCTTTTTGAACTGTTCAACCTTGACTCTATAGTCTTTTTCTTTGCTGGTCAGCTGTATTAATTTTTGGCTAAATCGTAGGGGGGAAATGAAGAGGTAAAGTCACTCTTGTAATGGTTTCTTTTTAAATTCCTCCTCTAATATGGCATAAGTGTTGGTGCTGAGCCCATTGTGAGAAATGGTGTGATTCTCATCTGTATTGTTAGGCCAGCGGTAAGTGAACCCAGATCTTCTTTACACCCCCCTCCATCTTTATCTCTCCACACTGAAAAGTGTCTCTGTTCAGCCTCCCTCACCCCTCCCTGCACGGCCCCTGTGCGGCTGGTGTAGTATAATGTCTGTGGGTGAAGGAATGGCGTGTCTGTCTGCCCTGAAGGGTCTTCCCACACACAGTTGGAAGGAAAAGGCCACACGGCCTGAATTACAGCCCAGCCCTCCTCTTCTCAAGCATCTCTTTCACACTCTCTATACCATAGGGCTCACGCTTTGCGGGACTGCATTGTTTCTCTACGCTCACAGACCCACAAATACAGACAGGGAGATGGTGAGAACAAAGACTGCTGTTAGGGGGGCTCTGGGGGATGTTGAGGCTGTGAGGGGTGTTTCTTCCTTTATGGATATGCTCTATAGAGAACATAATGGTACATCATGACAGCATGCCATGTTCTGAGGTTGACTCCACTGCTATTTGCACCTGCCACCTAGCTTTGGTTTAGTTTGGATGAAAAGTTTGTCACATTTGGTCGAGAGAGAGGATATGGAAACACAAAGGATAAAACAAAAAGAACTTGCTGAATTCAATCGCCAAGGAAAATATTGGACAACATTGATCCATACTGACTCTCACTTGTCATCTTCCCTGAATTTTTCACATTGTAAGCTACATTTTGGATTTGCTGTGCTTCCGTTTAAAAGTTTAAAATCCAAGGAAGTTTACAAACAGTTTTGCAATTGCAGTGTGTATGATTTACAGTACTAATAAACAGACCTTATTTGCACTTCTTGATTTAAAGAGTGTGATGATATCCAGTTGCTTGTGTGTGATGCAACATGTCAGCGAAACTCGGCTGTAAAGTGACGCCGTGTTCAAAAAGAAAAAGTTGTGTGCTTTTTCAGCCTCTGGATTCTGCTGGGTAACAAAGGCTCCAGGAGTGCATATAATAAATGTCATTGTGCCATCAAAACAGGTCCGAAACACACATTTTTCAAATCAAGTTACATGGAAAGTTGTATCGTGCTGCTTTAAGCAGTTTATTATGTTCTGTAAATCATGATATCCTTCATTTCAATTTGAAAAATGTATCAAACTTGTTAATGTTATTTTCAAATGAACATTTAAGTAAAGATTATAGTGATTAAAGACCCAAAATAGACTATAGTAGAGACTATTCTTCAGGGCTGAGCAATAAAGTACTTTTTTTAATCAAAATTTCAATTTAGAACATTGCAATTAGCAAATCGCAAAGGAGCGCAATTAATTTTTATGTAACACAATGCACCTAATCCTGGTTTTAAAGCTACAGGGTTCACAGTCTTAGAAAACCACTCATGTCAGTGTTTTTCCTTGGGGTATCTTACGTGACAGTCATTTAAATATCATGTGACATGGGCTAATTTTTCATAAATGACTGTGACACTGTGACACAGTCCAACATCTGAAAAGTCCTAATGAGGTAAATAAAGACTGTTTACCTGCTTGGAGGCTCTGAATGTTCTTATATTTCAGGTCTCAGTTAACATGTTGACTTTAATTAAGTCTACAGAGAATATTGGATTAATTTTAAGCCGTAATACAACTCAGAAATGACTACAGTGCTGGGTACATTTGCCTTGTTCAGCCACGTCGCCATGATGGATGTGCAGTTGTCAGCATAACCCAAGAATTTCCATGTTCATCTTTGTGAGAGAGATTGAAAAATACATAGTTTGGTCTGATATTCAAGCAACATATTTTCATACATGCTTTCTCTGTCAGCTACTATAGAGCATGCTCACCTCATGAACCTGCATGTCCATCTGCACATAATGGTACAGACAAAGCAGTTAAATAGTGAAATGATGTTCTGTGGTATAAAGAAGATAGACTGAACAACATCAGACTGGTTAGTTTTTAAATACAAGGGCAAAGTACAATAGCCTCGTGAGACCATCCTGATCTCGCGAACTTCAGGTTTTCCCTCGCAGATCAATCTGGCTACTCTCCGTTGAAGAGAATTCGGAGCAGTTCACCAAACGAACGTCCAATCAGCATTGGATTTGAGGCAAGTTGAGGTGTGACGCAACAAGAAGCAACAGTTCAGTTTAAACAACATGGCTGCTTCAGCGGATGAAACTAGCGTCAGCGTGGCTATTGCCTTTTATTTGCAAATTCTCATTACACAAACGGCAAATATCCTTTGCCGACATGTTTCTTGTTTGCTGAGCTAACGAGCCATTGTCGGCAGCAGCAAGAGTAGCCTGAGTTGTGGTTGTGTTTTCGTCGTTGCTCTGTTAGTGCGTCATATGCTTCGTTGATCTGATTGGTTGATTTGGTCCATCTATCACCAACATAGGTGGTAATAGACAGATACCTTATCCAATCAGCTAACCAGTATTTTCGCCCCTTCCCAAAACTACTCTAACAGATGATTCCCAGATGGATATGTGGGAGCAAATCCATCTGGTGGAGTCAGGTTAAAAGTATAAACCAGTTCTGGAGGAAATGTAACCATAAATGTCCAGGCTTCAGTGTTTTGGCCACAGATTGCTTCTTGCAGTTGGTAAGTTTTGCCATTCAACCTTTAACTTTATGTTGTTGTGTCAACACTGAATAGAAGCTCAATTTAAAAGATCAAAACCATAAATCAAATCACAATATTTTGTCAGAAAAATCACAATGAGATTTTCTCTCAAAACTGTTCAGGCCTACTTTTCTACCAAAACACGATTCTTATACCAAAAGACGACATGTGTGTTTGCTAGATCCATAAAATATGGTGCATAATCATACCCAATTACCCAAAAGATAGCATCTTTATTGTCATTGTTTCAGCAATGCAGCATATGAGGAAAATATACCCCTAAATATGAAAAAGAATAGAAATTGTGTGGTTTCATGGTTATACTTTTACACAAAATATGACATTAAATTCACATTCTTTATTAGGTTATTCAAATATACAGGCTAGACATGTTTCCTTCTTATCACTACCGTTAGTCACCACCCACCCCTTCCTCCAAAATGTATAATTACACCACTTATCTGTTATTATGCAAAACTGGCATAATATTAACTGACAGACATAGGATGAGCCAGGGTTTTAGAGATACAGAGGCTCAAATATAGCTTATAATTTGTCTAACAAATATAACGTTATATTTCTGTTGACTGAGAAATTGTCCTGGAAATGTTGAGTCATAGGATTGTAGTGTTGTGTCTGACTCATAGTGCCTTTTCAACCAATTTGACACTCAAGCCAAGCTAACAGCACTGTGTCTGAGCTCAGAATGAAACTATGAAACGAGTTTCAGCTCGCTGGCAGCTTGGCTGCTTCCGTTTGCAACAACATGAAGATGTTCTACTCTCGTATGTGTGCTGCAGAACTGGATTTGACAGACAAGCTAGTGCATTGCTGAAATGGATAGAGATGGGGTTTATTCTCCTCAAATCAGCCCATTTCTCTTTCCTATACTGATCTTGTCAGGCTTGAAAATGGTGCCTAAATTGAGACAAAATGCTTGTAAGGCCATAAATACTGTGAAAGAAATGCAGAGGTACAGCCTAGTGTTTCTTTTCAGTGTGAAATCTTCCAGTTTCTGAGTCTGCTGCAGACAGCCAGCCATTCTCACCTAAGAACAACACACCTTCTCTCGTCCCCAGAATAGACACATTCCTCGCATCCATTTAATTAATCACATTTTCTGGCTCAGCTGCTGAAATGTGTGGAAGCCCTGTATGCTGTAATTAAGCGCTTGTTAAGCTGTAACCAAGTTTCTGAATTGGTTGGATGCAGAGTGTTATTAGCCAGCTCCGATTTGTCTTTTTACATTTGGCACTGAAGTGCACATTGAATGATCACATCACAAGTGGAAAGCTGTTAAAGAAGATGTGAATGCAGTCATTTGTAGACGCAGTATTCAAAACACACTTCGAGCTTGTTTAGAACTGCTGGTATTAATGTGTCTTTAGGGATTCGATATAAAGTGGACAGCTGTAAACAGGTGATCATCTCCTTATTGTCATTGAGATATCTTCACCCTGTTCCCTATTTGTGTCTGACATTTGATCTGTCTGCCGCCACAATCTTCTAACAGCAGCTATGTTTGCATGGACAAATATTTCTTCTATCCCGTTGAAATCAATCTTATCAGTGATTCTAGCTGACATGATAACATGAACGCTAGATAAAGTTATTGCTTGATGATGCCTTTGATATGCACAATACTAATTCCAATGAAGAAGATTTTATTTTCAACTTTTTTGACCGCTTAGTAGTAATCCTTAACTCTTTAAGTTTTCAACCAAAATGTATTCCCCACAGTCCAGAGAATGCAGAATGCAGAATGCACGGATCACGTTCGTACCGACCGCGGAGAGGGTTCTGTACGGATCATGGATCGACTTGTTTTTTACGTTTCTGCTGCGGTGTTCCTTCTTTGCCCTCTTCAATGCTTTTGTTTCTATCGGCCATCCTTCCACATTACTTATGTTAGTCGCTTACGCTGACATTCCAGAATGTTCTCCACGGGTTGTGTAACAGAAATGTCATCCGGACGGATGCACAAAATGGTAATAGTGAATTTAATGTTTGCCTCGATTAACTGTAGAAATCGAATTACTCAAATTATTCCAGTAATCGTTTCAGCCCTACCACTTAACCCCCACGTGGGCACAAATAACTGTGTACATTGTCATTTTTATCTGCTGATCTGATGGTGAAAAGGTTTAAAACCACCTCTCGATCGGATTGAAATTTCTTTCTGATTGAGGCCAGTTGGATAAGCAGGAGTGTTTATACGATGCATTTTTATTCTGATTGGCCGTTTTATCAGAGCAAAAGTGCTTCATGTAAATGCAGCAAGTGTTTCATGGCAAATGTCTGGAAAATCTCATGCTGCAGGTCATGAGTTCCTGTTATCTAGCCTTTGAACAAGAGAGGAAAGTCAAAATCAGCGTTTTTAATATAATGTGAGATGCCAGGAAAAATGAGCGTATGTCCATACAGACATGGCAAGGACTGGACTGCAGGCAGTACAATAAGTATTTACTGTAATCAGAGCAGTTTCCATTTGATGCAGTTAAAGTTGTTTATTAATCGTTTGTTGAGCAAGACATGGAATTGAATGTAAACAGAGGCAAAGTCCACTTTTTGGGCAGTTTTCCGCTCTAACTTCTGTCCTGATTTTGAATATCTCAACCTCACAGTGATGCACAATGACTGTTTTTAACAGGACATAGTTGTCAAATACTAGTCCCAGACTGTGAAGCCCTTTGTAGTCCATTTAGTTATGGACCTTTATTTGACCTTGAACTCCTGCCGTGGTGATGTGGTGTAGTACAGCGAAACTTTGATTTCTTAGCAGGTGGATGTAAAACTGAACTGAAAATATGTGGGAGTGTTTCCTTTTTTCATGTAGTCAGACAAGACTTCATGATTTAGTAATCGTTCTTGCATTTCTGTTGATATCATCAAGAATGACCAAGTTCACAGAGATTGACACATTAGATTTTCCTTTGAGCAAGTTCACACACGCTGCATTTGTATGCGTGCATGTCCAGAAAGAATAGAGCTTGATTTGTCTGCAAGTTAGTTGAGGTTAATGGGATCATCTGGCTTAGGGACACATCTTCCCAAGTGTTGATAATCTCTGTCTATGTGGAAAGAAAGGGATGCATATCTTCCTTACTTGCCGGAGAAAGAGAAGAAAAAATGAATGATAAAAAAAAAAACCTGATGTGCAGCTGCAAAATCATTTAGATCTGCACATTATTTGCTCAGTGATGAAATACAAAAGTAGTGATGACGGTACATGGATTAGAAGAATAAATATAATCCCAAAGCTAATTACTCACTAAAGCAGTTAAGTGTTAAATAAGCAAGCACTGCCGTCTGTTTTTTTTTTTTTAAATCAGAGGCAGTGAAATTCAAACAAAAGCTAAAAGAAACAGAGTTTTGATCTTTTCTTTGTTATATTTCATTGCTTTCTTGTGGGGAAATTTAAAAAAAGGATCAAAGCAATGCTTTAAATAATAACTGCATACCTGTTTTTTACTTTTTACTGCTCAGATTCTCATGAGAACTTGTCAAAATGGCATTAAAGGAGTTGAGTTCAGGTGCTTCACTTACAGACTGACCTGAATTTGACCCTCGTAGCCCACATTTCTGTGGGAAAAGTTAGATAAAAAGGAAGTAATGAAAGCTCTGTACAAAGGCAGGTTCAGACTGGTTTCAATGTGCTCATTCAGTCTAATTCATGTTATTATGCATTGAGGGAAGTTTGATGCAGAGATGGGATTAAAAAGCAGCGAGTGAATCGGAACAATTTATAGAAATTGTAATGTTATGGTTATCATGTCCTTGTGTGTTCCAAAAAATGAAAAAAAAGAATCAGTTTCATTTCTGAAAGTTGATCTTGAAGTACACTTTATGAATAAATTTATTGTGATTGAGCACTGACAGACAGCAAATCTAGAATCAGGGGGAAAAAGGTGGGCCAGAATGACTGCCTGCTAGCAGGCAGTAATGCATCCACTTTGTTGTGTCATTCAGTGGTGCTTTCATGGTTTTATAAAGCTGCTGCAGAGAAGAATATAGTTTGACCTGAACTGAAGTACTCTCTTTATCAGAAATAACATTTCATATAATGAAAATGCCAATTTAGCGTCAGACTGACTATTCATTTTGAATGTACCAAAGAGAGGAGATGGTTTTCTTTCTTTTCTGCTTCATTTTAGAGTTCACAGGTGAGAAGATGTGTTATTTGAAAGACAAAAACAGAAAAGAGATGGGGATGAGTCAATACTAAACCATGTGGTGGCTGAAAGCAGGTCTTATACAAGTGATTGCTGCTACTGAATTTCACATTACTCTTCATTGTGTCTAGCTAATTATAACAGTTTCTAATGCTTTACTGAATGTTGCAGTGGTAGATATTGATTGTAGTTAAGGAAATATCAGCTATCTTGTGTGCCAGGCACTACTCATCACAGTTTAATTATCTCTGACTGATTTCCTTTTAAAGACAGAGTTGCAGGAGTTGGAGTGGAGGAGCGTTAGTGAAATAGCTTTTGTGAACAAGGATTTATCAATTCTAAAAACAGTATATTATGGCTGTACTTTATATAACTCTAGATTTGGTACGAGAAATTAAAAGGCGAGATTAGAGGAAGTGCCACAGACGGAGCATTAAATCTTCTTTTGGAGAGCAGAAGCACATTTTTCTCATTTTATTTAGGCACTTAACTAAGTATTAAAATTCAAGTTTCTACATTACTGGAGGACTCCCTCACAATAAGCTGCTGGTCTTTCAGAATAAAAAGCCTTCTAGCTGCAACGTCCACTTAGTCTCTGTGATCCTGCATCGCTGCATTGGTAAAGAATGTGGATTTTCAGTTCAGCCTTCAGGTTTTCACAAAGGCAGGTGTTTGTAGGCTTCATCCTTGGAAACCAGGCCTTGGATTGGAATGCAGCAGCTGTCGCACATAGCTGCCAAAATGTCAGAATTTGTTATGTAACAGATATGGGTGGTGCAATACAGAGATTTCCAGACGTAATTTTAGTTTTTCATTAGAAAATATAGTTGCCCAACTCTGTTATTTCTGAGATGAGATGGAATGAGAGGGCAGTAGTGCATATTAAACTCTGACATCTGTAAAACACTCATTGATGCTGATGAATATATCTACAGTATATATGGGCTTAGAAACAAATTTAGCATCCGAGGGTGCCCCACCCCCCCACCCCCGGCCAATTTCAGGTAATTTATGTACAAATCATACTATGACTGTGACAATGGCCCCGTTTATGCTAAGGGATGTGACTTTGGACAGTTTGGGTCTGTAAAGCTTGCTCTCTGTTGCATTTTCAGGGCCAGCTTTATTCTTACCTGGAAGGTCTGGTATAAGCTGGGTAGCGTGCATTCTGGAGTTACGTAATAGCGTGAATGTCATAGTGCTGCAACGCTTTCCTTGAATTGTAATGGAAACCGTGATCCAGGGATGAGATGAAAATGGCGAGCATCCAGCAGTTTTTCTTTCCTGTTTGCATGTGGCTTCAAACAACAACAGTCATCCATGGTATATTTAAACATGCGCTGTTTCTGCTTTGTTAATGGCAGAGCAGCATGGGAAGTGACCATTCCTTTGACCAATCAAAAAATATGCAATATTTTAGAGCCAGCCTCTGGGTTTGTGATGTTACAAGTTTCATTTTGCCAAAAGAGTGTTTGTAGCATCACCTGTTGATTGTGTGGAGAAAGCAGAAGGCTCTGTTGGATTTTTCTTATTGTTCAGATTTGGTCACATGGTTGGTCTCAGGTGAGCCCTGCCATTTTGATCTCTATGGCTCACTTGCAGTCACATGGTTTTGCCATTTTGGATTGCTGTCTGGCAGGAGCAAGAGGCTTCAGTTGGGCCTTTGCTCAATCTTTTCAATCCATCTGCGCTGAACCTTGGAGAAGCTTTGTTTGTGAGTAAAATTGGCATGTTTCATATACATGAATGGATGGTGATGAATATTTTGTCTCTATTTAATACATGTTAAGATTTATAGCATCCTTCTGCTGTCCTATGCAATATCTGCCATTATGATAGCAACCCAGTCATGTGATTTGATGTAATGTGAAATTTAATATATGTACATTGAAAGATCATTTTCTTTTGTTTCTAGTTTCACAAGAAGAAAAAAAAGTGGAAAAAAGCACTATAAGAAAGCCAATTGATGACAAAGAAAAGTAAAGGCTTTAAACTTTACGTCCGCTTCTCAGTCGTCTTTACTCTTTGAGTGCCCAGTCCATCAATGTTTAGCTGTCTGTCACTGTATGGAGGAGCACACATGCAGGGGACAGAACAGGGTTGGATCGGTAAGATTGGGACCCCGATGGAAGGGTCATGTAAAAGTAAGATGGGTCTAATCAGGCCTGCTGACAGTCAACCTGGGCCCAGGACAAGATGAGAGAGGATGCCCTCCCCCCACGCCCAGATCCCTCCCCTCCTTTCCTTAACAGGCACTGGCAATAATAGTTAACATTAACAAACAGGACATCAGCTGTAAGTCCACTCCTCATCTATCAGGAAATAAATTGTTTACATTGTATGTGAGGCTACTCCCTGATTGTCTCAGTCAGAACAGATTATTCTTTTAAAAAAATAAAATAAAAAGAGGAAGAAATTTTCAGATCCATTATTTAGCCACCTTTTCAACATTGGTCGCTGTTTTTCAGCTTTCAGTAGCTCCTGCCTGTAATTAGCCTGTTGTAGCGGTTGTAGTGGGCGGGGCTTTGTTCGAATATTTCCAATCATGCTTTGTGGCTCTCCCTGTGTCATTCTGAGCTGTGAGTTTAGTGTATAAGATCCCTTGATATTCTCCTGGTGACGCATCATCAGACTGATGTGGTGACTACTGTCAGTAGTCTTACTGAAGTCAACAGAATAACAAGATTACTGAAAACTTGCATTATTGAGACCATTACCACGGGCCGTTCTCAAAACAATCCCGTCATCTCCCGCTACGTGTCTGACAGTGAGCGCCGGGATTTTCAAAATAAAATGTGAATGAAATTCGCTCTTACATCAGCGAAAGTGAAAGAGGATTATTTGTGTCTTGCTTAAAATTGTGACTAGTATCACTGGAGGGGTTTGAAAACTAATACAATCAGGATCTAGTTCTGGGCCCCCCTCCTACTCTGGGCCCGGAACAACAGACCCGTTTGTCCCCCCACTATCGCCGGGCCTAGGTCTAATATTCTGGCACCTTCCTGGGTTTTGTCTGTGGGAATACAAAAAAAAAAAAAAAAAATGCGTATCCACTAGGGTTCCACCATTTTGACAAAAAAAGCAAATTTTCGAACAAATATTTTATATTTGTTCATTATTCATATAGAAATGTGTTTATGTCATGTAATGGAGGATTGCCCTGAACAGACATCACAGTATAATCTCTATCTTCTAACGCAAGGAAGCAAGATGAGAAATGATCGGCTGTAAGTGCCAACTGCAAAATGTAGCGTATGGCCAAAACATTGAAGTCTGGTCATTTGCTAACTGCAACATTTTAGATCATAATTTCAACTTAAAATCAATTATTTGTTCAGCCTTAGTTCAGAGATCCATCCCATACCGAGCCAGGCCTGTTGGAAAAAACTTGGTTAATCAGTACATGTGTGCTCTCTGTCCTTCGTATTTCAATATGCATGTGCACATCTTTCAGCTATGGAGAGGGCACAGATAACATTGTTTACTTTATAGAATAATTCACATTTGAATTTGCATGCGAAAAAGATAGAAGCAGTCAGTGTGAATGCAGTCAGCAGCAAAGACTTGTACCTAAAGAATGGCCTGCATGCTAAACTAGGCCCAATATTACAGCTGATTTTACTCCACCTGAAAAACAGTAAAGATTCTATTTTTACTCGATGGTAGACCCTGTTGATGAAAATGTAAATATAACTTATCCACAAAATGTGCTTTTACTATGAGCTCCAAACAATATCCCTACTACCAGGGAGCTAGTTTCTCAATTTTGAAAATGAAGTTTTTCCTCTACATGCATTTAAGAAGAGTAGACCACCATTCCTAAATCGCAGCCGCCGCTCCTTGAAATTATTATTTTTTTCTTTAATAAAAAATGTAAATATGCCACCGCTACATGTCTCCACCTTAACAAGAGAGTCCTTCTGTGACTTTGGTCTTTGCCAGCAAGAAGATAGACTATTTAGTGATTCTTTTACATTGACTCAGCCGTGGCGGCCCTCCATGGCTGTATTGTTAGCGGCACGGCTTCAAAATGGCAGGAACAAAATAGTTTCACATGGACAACGCCAAAATTTCTTAGTTGAAGCTGCATTGCTGCCTCCAGAAGCACAGCAGTAGTAGGATACTCTGCTTGTCAGACATCTGCATGGAAACACCATGCAGGGAGGTGGGGCCTCATTAAGCATCTGACTCACTCCAGGTGTGAGATTACTCGCCTCGAAGGCCAAAACCAAACCGTGGTGCAGCTGGAATGCGGCGTACATGGGCCTAATGTGAATCGGCCTGAAGGCTTTGAAGATATCATAAATTTCATAAATAAGGAGGATAAAGAGATTTTTTTCTTATTTTTTGTGGATTTGGACCAGCATTAATTCAAAACCCCTACATGCCCAAAATCAGCTTCTCTCAATGAGATAATGTCAAATTGGGATTTTTGATATGGCATGTGTTAAAATTGAGTTGTTTAGAAAATTAACGGGTTCGTCTGGGATCATTTTTCTCTAAGCCCCTTTCTCATCTCATGATATTGACTGAGAACGGTTCCTCTAATGTGGGTTGTCTGTGGCTGCCTGCCGTCTGCATCTTGTAGGTAACGGCAGGTCTCCCACTCAGCAGCATGCCCCAGTTTGAGGTGTTGAAATAAATTGGTAACTTGTGCTACCACCTTTAGTAGCAATACCCTTTAACTAAATTTAGCAGCATGTCTTTACTTGTTTCGAGTCCAAGGTCGTAAAACTAAACCAGTTCCAAATAACTAATGACTCTGAGCCTTTTTTTTTTAAATGAGACCGTCCTTTTTAACTGCCATGTTTAGTTTAGTTTTCATTTACTTAAAAAAAAGAAGTTATAGATCTAATTAATACATTTTAAAAGAAATATTGTCAACCATGACACATAAGCTGGAACATAAAGGAGGAGTTTATTCGTACATCTGTCTGTCTTAAATTTGAGAATGAAATGGAGAAGGCCTTGTGCCTCAGGGCAGTTATGGAGAAAATCTAAGTCATTCATATTTAGTGTTTTGGATGAATGACTTTTTGTGAAAATAGAAATTAGAAACATTTTGTGTGCTATTAATTATTTCTTTTATCAAAAAGAAAATCAGAGTTGGCATCTAAGATCTTTAGAAACAAAATAACTGGCACAGAAAATTACTCCAAGTGTAAGCCAGTAAGACTTCATTCTGTGCTTGTCATGTATTGAATCAGTGTTTGTGCTTGAAGAGGTTACGGACCGATGTAATGTGTTTGTGATAGAGAGACGGCTGAATTGCTTCACTGCCCGAAGCATCACAGGAACAGGAGACATGACTATTTTGATTATTCAAACATAGATTAATTAAAATGCTATATGGAAAAGTGTTGCCAAACATATTTGGGTGCTGACTTTTGCACTTGGGCGAACTGCTCATGTATTAATATTGTGACCACAGTTGTTCTTAACCAACCTCATATTTCACCGCAATGCTTCAGACGGATGGAGGATTTACTTGTGTGTTAGTGTCAGCATTTTAGCCATCGTTTTCAGATGTTCTCTTCATGTCATGCACTTTTTCTGGTCCCCGGCAAAACGCTCCAAGTTTCCAGGTTCATATATTACTGGATTTATTTTTGAGCAAGTGTTAGTGTAATGTAATTGCATAACTTTACATGTGGTTGACCCAATAAATATAGTTTGATAAGTTTTTGAAAAAGTGAAAATAAAAAAAATGTGAAAGGGTGCTCAGCTGCTCTAGACATCTGCCTAATCTTGCATGTGAAGGAATAGATTTGTCCTGGTCATGGATAACTTCCTAAACAGTTACATAGAAACAGAAGCTAATGTGATGTCCGCAGTCTAGACTTTATTAATGGAGAATCTCAGATGTTTTTAAGACAGGTTTTCAAATGCTGTTAATCCAAAGTAAGCATGTTTAGTGAAACAAAATTAAAGTTTAAAACCCTTTGGGGTGCCATAAATGACATGGGTTTGTGTGGAAGACAAATCATTTCTATGCAAAAACTGGAACCTGAATGATAAATACGACCTAATCCAGCCCAAAGCCGTACCCTTGATCCCGATGATGTATTCAAGTCTTTTTAATGGGATTTTGTGGTCAGTAGTGTGAAATGAATTGCTAATGTCTTGTACAGGGATCCTCAGTCTTGGTCCTCGAGGGCCTGGTGTTCTGCAGATTTTAGAAACAGCACAGACACAAGAACATGTTCTAAAAGCAATGAGTTAATCATTTGAAACTTTTACTAATGCAGCTTCAGTGTTATGATGTAATCTAAATCCAGACTGAAATTCTTCTGATCATTATTCTGTAAATGAGCAGTTAGTTGATTCAAATGGACTTTTCAAGTGTTATAGAGATGAAAAGCAGATTACATGTGATTGTATTTAGTTAAAACATCAGGATCAAGGGTGGGCTTTTTAAGCAATAGCTTAATGGCATTTTATTGAAAAGCCTGTGAAAAAACTTTGGAGGAAAGACAACTGATATCTCAGCTCATCTACTGTATTTCAAAACCATAACACATAAGACCAGATCTAAGATGTGATTGTAACAGTGAGTGTGTTAGACACCATTTGACATAAATGGTCTGACAAAAACCTATTGTAACTGACAATTTTAGACTGTCTGTCACCTCACTATCAACATTGAGATAAACATTGGAATCACCAACAGTAATGATTTTGTAGCTAGCACAGTGAGTCAGAAATGGCAACTAAGATAACATCTGTTACAATTATGTATAGACCAGTACAGTTATATAATGATGTCTGCTTAAAATGAAATATATCTCACACAGGGGGTAATAGAGAAACAAACAGGATTGCATAGAACCCTGAAAAGGTAAAATAGATTAAAAAAGAGATAAATCAACAGATTTCTTTTTCTTACTTTAAAAAATATATATTTTTGAAGCAAAAGGAGGCCCGTCTTTACGATACTAAAAATGTTGGCCAACTATACTGTACTTTTCTGCTTATTGGAGTCTTTGTCAGTTCAGTGAGCCTGGTGTATTTACAGTAGACTAATGTTTAAATATTAGGCATCTAATAGGATTGGTGGTATTGAATGAAATGCAACCTGTTAGCTCAAATTACAGGTTGTCATTGGTCTGTTTTCATTTTCTGCTTAAAAAAGATTATAAAACATTGAATATCTCAACCAGGCTGTGATACAATGCAGCTGATCTAAAATAACAGAAGTCAGAGATAAAGTATGCATTATGATCCATCTACCATTCAGTCAAAATTCACCTTAATAAGGACTTTGATTTCATTGAGTTCGGATGTAGACCCCAAGTCTAGCAATATAACTGTGATTGAAGCCAGTCTGGACAGACTTCCATGGTTTTGCATTTGTCATCCGTTCATCAGATGCACAGGGTTTATTCTGTAGATAGTCACGAAGGGCTTAAGCCTATCTCATTTGGCAGTAGATCAGCAGTGCACTACAACCTTGAAAGGTTGACAGTCAAAAGGCTTAATAAAGGAGACAATAGATTATTCAAATCACATTTGGGTATCTTTAGGTAGGGAACTTTGGGAGGAATTTGAAGTACCTGAGGTAAATTCTTGCAAGAACAGGTATAACATGCAAATTTACACAGAAAAGACTGAAAGCCAGCAGCTTGGAGCCCATTAGCTTCTTGCTGTAGGGCTGCCTTTTTCATTAGTATTTGAAATTAAAATCACAGTTATCAGAAAAAAGGGTAGATATTGTACAGTAGGGAAAAAAGTATTGAACACGTCAACATTTTTCTCAGAAAATATATTTCTAGTAGAGCTACTGACATGAAATTTTCACCAGATTTCTGCAACAACCCAAGTAATGCACACATAGAAAGAAATCTGAACATGTTTACCCATAAATGAAGTTATGTGTAATATAGTGAAATGACACAGTAAATAAGTATTGAATATATGAAGAAAGGGATGGGTTAAAAAGATCTGGAAAGTCAAGAAAGCAGCTGGAGTCTGTCAGTATTTAGAAAGTAATCCTGTCCCCTATCAGTGCAAAGTACTGTAATATCAGCTGGTTTAGTCCTGATTGATGGCTTTAAAAAGGTTTCTCATCTCCAAGGTGTCCGACAAGAGGCGTTCCATTTTGGGTAAAAGCAAAGAGCTATCCAAAGACCTACGCAACCTTGTTATTCCAAAACACACTAAAGGCATTGGTTCCAGGGCATTTCTGAACTTCTGAAAGTTCCAGTGAGCACCATTGGGGCCATCATCCGGGAAGTGGAAAGAACACGGCATCATCATAAACTAGTCACGGCCAGGTGCTCCCTAACAGGATTTCAGACAGATGAGTCAGAACAATAATCAAAATGGTTCTCCAACAGCCCAGTACCACTCGTAGAGAGCTTCAGAAAGACCTGGAATCAGCAGGTACAGTTGTTTCAGAGAAAACGGGAAGTAATGCACTCAACCTCCATGGCCTTCTTGCACGCACACCACGCAAGACTCCATATCTGAAGAAAAACCATGTTGATGTTGGTTAGAAGTTTGCAACACAACATCTGGACAAAACACATGACATTCTGGAAAACATAGTCTGGTCAGATGAGACCAAAACTGAACTCTTCGAATGTCTTTGAATGACATGTTTGGAGGAAAAATGGCACCGCACTTGTCCCCCGAAAACACCATGGCAACAGTGAAGTTTGGAGGTAGGAACATCATGGTGGGGGCTGTTTTTCAGCATGTTGAAGCAAGAATGAATGGAGAAAAGTAGAGAGACCAGAATCTGTACCAGAATCTGCTGCCATCTGCAGCTGCTGAAGATGAAAAGAGGCTGGATCTTTCAGCAAGACAACCATCCCAAGCACACAGCCAAACACTCAACTGGTTTAAGAAAAAGAAAATAAAGCTGCTAGAATGGCCCAGTCAATCAACCAAACCAAAAGAACTGAAGATCTGAGGTGACAGAAGAGATCCCTGAAACCTTGAAGATTTGAAGGCAGTTTGTGTGGAAGAAGGGGCCAAAATTACACCTGATCGATGTATTCTCCTGGTTACTCCATACAGGAGGCGTCTGGAGGCTGGAATTTTGCACTAAGTATTAAATAAATTTCAGTGAGCGTATTCACTACTTATTACCTGTGTCATTTCACTTTATTACACATAACTTTATGGACATAAGTGTTAGGATTTCTTTGTATGTATGCATTGCTTGGGTTGGTGAAAATTTCATGTCAATAGCTCAATTAGAAAAATATTTTCTGAGAAAAATGTTGATGTGTTCAATACTTTTTGTCCCCGCTGTAGCTGTAATGTCTTGAAGATTAATAAATTAAACCTTTTGATGAAGCTGTGTAGTTGCAACGTCATGATATACGATGAGAGCTGTTTTCCCTTGTCACATCTTGTAAGCTTCCTTTAATCTACATAGAGTGCGAGGTTAAATGGTGTAAAGCTCCTGTTCTGTCAGTCTAATCCCTACGTCGTGTCCCTCTGCTTATCCGGTCTCTTCTTGGGTGTCACTTTCACGCTGAAAACACCACACCCTCTTTGACATCTGCTTATGTAACGCCTAGGCCAATCCATTCCTTACCACCGCTGTTGTTGGGCTTTCTGTCGTGTTGTTGGTCTTGGTTTTTGGAGGCTAATGGGCTGCCACTGGTTTACCTGCTTCATTTGTATTTAATCAGCTTTCCAATAATATAATGTATTTTCAATGGAGCTTTTATATTTCAGACTCCCCATTAGTATGCCTAAATTAAGTTCATTATTAACTTAAATCCCGTAGGAATGACATTTTGTGGCACCTAAGCAGTTTAGGGGTAAACCCCCAGTAGCAGAAATTGATTCCATTGTGAAACTCAATCTTATATGTGTAATCCAGAAGATTCCTGAATATTTGTGTCTGCACATAGATTAGTGACATCATTTGATCTTCTCCAGCAGTGAGCTGGGGCTTTTGATGCTTTGCTGTGTTGAAATAGTGAAACCTACATTCATCCTTCACAGAGACTACAAGTTAATTCCGGAAGGATTTTCCTTAACTCTGACGGTATCAACTTATGAAGTGGCTCTGTGCACTGCTTTTAACCTTCAGTTAACTCCAGAGATGTAATGGTTCACTCTGTCCACAGCAAGTTGAAAGCATTTAGAGTTTAGTATTGTTTAAAGTCTCAAAAGTCATTTTTCTCAATTAGTTCCTTCTCCATAAGTTTTAGATCCTCCGTGACCAGATGGATTACCTGTCAGTGTTCAGAGGAGGATACAGTTTATTTGAAATGAGAGGTTCTGTAATTGTTTGTTTGTGCTCTTCTACATGGTTTTTAAAGTCTGTATTAGATGTGTCTGGAAAAGGTGATGTCATGGACCAACACTGATTGATCCAAGAGTTGAACAAAATGAAAATTGGAATCTGAGGATAGCAGTGCTGTTTGGTAATGCTGCCAAGGAAACAGCAATAAATCATACCACACCCAAAGCTGCTAGAGACAGATTTGTGATTCTCCTACTAATTTACATCTGTAGTTGTTTTTGTTTTTTTTAAACTAAATATCTTTAATTTTATTCAGTGCAGTTACAGCTGAGAGGTGCTCCTGGGAATTTCAGTGTTGCTTTCCATCTCACATTAGATCCTCCTCTGTGTGCTTTGTTTTACAGTTACTAGGCGCGGCATTCTTGGGTATAGGCCTGTGGGCATGGGCGGAGAAGGTATGTATAAACACGCACACACATATATATATACACACACAAAAGCCCACTGTGGAAGTCCATCATTGCCTGAATTGCATTGCTTAAATTCTTTCTGATATTCCAGATGTAGTAAGCTGGAAATGTGATTTGCTGGTTTGTTCAGATGTAAACACAACTTTGGAGGAAAGCAGTGTGAAATATGAAGGTGCCATTCTCATAACATTTTAGAGCACTTAAAGGTATTTTACCTGATAATGCTCCCGCTACTTGTGTTGTTTGTGTCGGGAAATGAATCATGCTGCTGCTGCTCCAGTGTGATGTGTAACTTCGTTTTCTTCAGCCAGGGTCTAATAAATGTTGAACATTGTTTCCCTGTTGGGCGAAGTGGTTCATTCATTCGACTGTCAGCCATCAGCAGTTGAATGCTTTATGTTGTATGAAAACTTATCATAGGGTAAACTGGCCTGGAAGCTGGTCACTGTTTATTGTTTACTAAAGGCTACAGAGGTCAGCTACTGCCATTATCCTCTGATGAGCAGTGAATCATGGCGATATTCAGAACTTCTTCCAATTGAATTAACAGTCAGTTTGTTCATTAATTAGCAAGAAATTGTACCAGCGAGTTCAGTTAATGCTGCACCAGCGTGAAAGCATGTACTGATTAGTAAGGTCTGGTCATGAACTCTGTGTAAATAGATCTGCACTGGAGTACCTTTGTGGAACAGCGTGAATAATTTATAGGGATTAGGCTGAATGATGAATAGCGGCTGCTGGAAAGGCGTAATGGCGAGTTTGGGTCTCAGTGACTAAGATGATTAGTTTCAAGCCCAGTACTTGCAGCCAGACTACATTATCGTTTCAGGGCCTCTTGCTAAAATTCGAATGAAGGCAGTTTATTTTGTACCAATGGCATAAAAACATAAGAATGTCAGTTGGATAGCTTTTTTCCTTGCCCACTGCAAATTAACTAAAGCAGTATGAGATTTCAGATCTCTTGGCCAAAGCTGCAAGTGTTCTCCACATGAACCATGAAATATGTTGCAAGCAAATGTCAGGATAACCCCAGTTGGCTCCTTTTTTAGGTCAAGGATACTGAGAAATATCAGAAAAAAATGTTTAACAAAACAGACCACCTTGTCATAAACTATCTTGTTATATTAACTGAGCCTATTTTAGCAGACTATCCATTTAAAGGTACAGTATGTAACAAAATCAAAGGTCAATGGCAGAAAAATGCAATATATAATTTAACACTTTGGTTCTATTGATGTGTAATTGCTTCACTAGAATAGCTGTTATGTGTTTATTTTCTTAGAATGAATCATTTATATCTACTTGCTGGAGGTGCACATATATGGAGGCTGCCATATTTGTTCCACCATTTTTACTGTGGTGTCCCTGAATGGACAAAACAATGTGTGTGGAGTGAGAACCCTATGAACTTTAAAACTGCTGGAACAGCTTTATTTATTGGGAGTTAGAGCAATGTTTGGGATAAGTAATGCCTTAAAAAGCAGTAAAAGTTGTAACTCATAGTACAGTCATAGCTACAGCTGAGATCACTGGATCCACTCACAGATGAAAACATCTTCATGTCTGGGAGAATTTTGTCCATTAATGGCCATCATACATTCACAACAGTGCTTGGAGTGTGAAGTCATTTGAAAGAAAACATCTTTTCTTTCAAATACCCATCTTTACCACTAGATGTCAATAATTCTTACACACTGTACCTTAAAGAAATTTGTAAGCTTCTTTCTTTTTTTTCCTTTCTTTTTGTGTACTGTCTATTAGGGATGTAACGATATGGAAATTTCATATCACGGTCATTGTGACCAAAATTATCACAGTATATCATTTTTGTCGCAATATGATAGAAATACCCCCCACCATCTTTAAAGATACCCAAAATGGGTCTAAATGTCTACTTTGTCCTTTTTAAAAGGGGAAAAATCTCAAGAGAATTGTCCATGTGGGTGCCTTTGTTACCTTCCGCAATGTTTTCATAAACTAAACATTACAAACTGCGACTGCTGCTGCCTTTTCAGCTAATGAGCAGCATCACTGACAGTTTTCCAAAGTGCAGTAATCAATCAAGGTTTTAACGGGAATTAAAATTTGAAACAGTTTCACTAATCATTGGTAATTTTATCACAGTTTACCATTTTACCAGTAATCGTTACATCCCTACTGTCTATCATCATAGGAATCAGAATGATGTTCTGGCTGCCATGTTGTGCTGAACAAATTTGGTGTTCCAGGGGAATCATAGTGAATATGGTGGAAATAAAGCTTTGCAGATTTAAAGACCCCTTTTATGCTTTAGCATTATTCTTTATTTTCACTATTGCTGAGTTGCATGTGGATATTGGACCTGGCAAGAAAAAACAAAGGAGGGGGGGAGAGTGAGAAAACGAGAGAATCAGAATGAAGAGAAGAAAAATGAGACAAAGATAGACTATAAAAAGTAACATTAACACCCGTTGTTCTGCCCAGCCGTTCAACCATAACATAAAAATCAAACACTTGTAAAGAAACAACAGAAAATATCCTGTTGCCTCTGCAAGAAAGCAAAGTTGATAATCATCAGGAGCTCCTGTAAAAAGATGAGCTGTGGAAAACATACATCACAACAACCACAACACCATTAAATGACCAAAATACAAGTTTCCATTAGTGATAAAACCCTCAGCACAGCACAGAGACTAAACATACAAGTTAAGCCCTATTCTGATGGGATTAGTTTTACCTAGGGGCCACATGTAATAAATAAATTACACCCTGTAGTGCATTCGCACAGGATAACTGAAGTCTGAGATTTAACCATAATTCACAGACATCTAGCAGATGATGTCAACGCGCAACGTACCATCTCGTTACACAAGCTGCGTGTTTTTCTTCAGCAGTGCATGATCAATCAGAGACAAATGCATTGGAACAACAAATAACTCATGGACAGTCGTTACCAATGCTTTAAGAACTTCCATGTCCGTATGTTGTCCAAAATAAACATTGCTCGCTGGGGGAATATGCCATTTATGGATTTTTCATATCAGCCTAAGTGTGACTGGTGAAAGATTTCAAAGTTAATGCTCGTAAATGGTTATAAACATCATCATTTAGAAGGAAAACCTATTTTGCAGCCCAGGAAACAAATACCGCCAAATCATGTGTCATATCCTGTTGATTTCTGTCCAGATCACAGAGATGCTTGTTCGTACTGGATTAGCAAGTTATAGGAGGTAATTTGCAGGGGAATTATTACATCCCAAATCACCAACATGGTCAATTCGCACAGGATTAACATTGCGAGCTGTGTTGATAAGAGCAGTTTTGATCCGATTGAATGCCAATCGGAATGAAAATGCATCATGTAAACATATCAGCTGATCCGATTAGCCTCGGAAAGAATTTTCAATCTGACCGAGAGGGGTGGTTTAAACCTTTTAACGATCAGATAAGCAGCAAAAAATGAGCATATAAATTGTCATTCCAATCGGTCTTTGTTATGTTGTCTGCGTGTAGGAGGGTGGAAGCAAAACAGAACTGGACTGTGGCGGATGCAACAATTATTATTAGAAACGGAAAGAGTTAAAGATTACTGAGCATTTTGACAGTCAGAAGATTATAAATTTTAAAAAAGGAAACACCTCTTCTGAACAAGGAGGCATTGCATGTGTCAAAAGCCTTACAATCGTATTAAATCAGTAAATACGTCAGCTGGAATCTCTGATAGGAAAGATTTCAATCAGGAACATGAATTATCTGTCCATGTAAACGCAGCTACAGACAATCTCTGTAACTACTGCAAATTACATGAGGTCCCCATATAACACTAATCCCTTCAGAATAGGGCTATTGTCAATGCAAGTGTGAGAGGCTATTGGACAGGAGACAACATGTAGGGAACATGTTGGACTCTTTTAGCTTTGTGATTGAAGGGCAGGTGTACAGAGGAAGGACGGATGTCTATTTGTGAATGCTTCCAGCAGCTCAGAGCTGTTTATCTCATAATAAAGGTATTTATTTTATAGGCTTTGGTGAGAATTGCCAGAGAATGAGACTGTGTTAAACATAAGTTGGTGAGAAATGATAAAAGACTACTGATTCACACAGGAACACACTGGATGTAGAAAACTGAATAACATTTTTCTTTGAAATCTTTTTTGAACACGACAAACCCATCTGTCCTTTTCTCTGTGACCTTAGTTCTGTTGCTTCTGTTTCTCTTTGACATTAGAAGCTCTTCAAGTTAACTGTGCTTTCTTCCTTTTGTCTTTTTCCAAAGGATTAATGGATTTTCTATGTATTAGAACAGAGAATTTCAACCACTTTCATGTCTGCCTTCCTGTCTCGCAGGGCGTGCTGTCCAATCTGTCATCCATCACAGATCTTGGGGGCTTCGACCCCGTGTGGCTCTTCATCGTGGTAGGAGGGGTCATGTTCATCCTGGGCTTTGCTGGCTGCATCGGAGCCCTCAGAGAAAACACCTTTCTGCTTAAATTTGTAAGCTCATGAAGCACAGACACGGTTTTTACCACTTGACACCCCCTCAGATGTGCAGTTCACACCGTTGCCGAGGCCGTTCGTGTAGCAGGTGTCACTTTGACTCACCAGAACCAAATGTTGTGGTGGTTACATGGCAGGAATGTGTTACATGTGAATCATGTCCTCTTAAGTTGAAAAGCGGTGATCAGAAACACATGCCATGTGTTCCACGCAAGCATTTTCTCTGTCAAGCTACACTCAACAAAGCATTTGTGGTTTTGATATTCGGAAGGAGAGAAGATTTCTAAAAACGAAAGCCACAACATTGGTATTTAGTTGGTTTATTTGGGTCTAGCTTTATAGATAAGAACATGTGACTGACGGAGACAAATCTGCCTCGATGTTGGCTGCAATTCTGAGTAGCTATCAACCCCAGCAGATGTCCATTAGCAGCAATAAATCAGGCGTCAGAGTAAGGAGCTAATGTGGCTTTTTTGCATTTATCATCAGCCTCGTCTCCTGCGTTTACTGTAAATGGATAATGTAACGGTTCCTGTGGGACTGCGGTTTTTGTTGCTACACTCTCACTTATCAAATCAGGGCAGGCCCTACAAGAAGACTCAAGCTGAGACATTACATCAAAGCTTTCCTGTTAATTCTTTAAAATTCACAAGCAGTAAAAAATTAAGCTTGTTTTTCTTTGTTTTGGTTTTTTTTTTCTGAGGGGGAGGGGTGCTGAGTTTGAAGTGGTGTGTATTATGTTTCTGTTTGTTTCTGTCTTGTGTTTATTCTTGTGTTTCATGTACTCCGCAGTTTTCTGTGTTCCTGGGTTTGATCTTCTTCATGGAGCTGACCGCTGGGATCCTTGCCTTTGTCTTCAAAGACTGGATCAAAGACCAGCTCAACTTATTCATCAACAATAACGTCAAGGCCTACCGCGATGACATCGACTTGCAGAATCTCATTGACTTTGCCCAGGAATACGTGAGTTGCAACACAAACTGACTAATTCTTGCGAGAAGCGACTATACTCCCTTAAACATTCCACATCTTTTTGGCTTTAAGGACGACTTTTGATGTTGCGAAACCTTGCCCTGCGTAAATCTCTTTGCAAAGTACTTCTGAGTCATCCTAGTTTGTAGCTGTGAGCAGACACCCGCTGCAATTGTGAAACAAATCTTGTGATTAATGTGATTGTGTTTTGTTCAAATGATTATCCAATTATATTCATGAGACAGTTCGGATAATTGGCTCCTGTGTGTTAACGCTGGGCTCTGTCCTGATGTACTGTAAAGCAGATTAGATCTGCAGTTGACTCACCAAGTGGGGCTCATCTGTAGTCCCTACCCGCCACAGTAAGCTGGTTATCCACCCAAGCTGACCTGAGTCAGACACTAAAGAGCTCAGATGGCCAGATCAGAGGAGGTAATTCTGTCTGTTAGCTGGGGTCAGATGTTTAATCAGAGCCTGTTTTTGCTGCTGTGTCAGTGGTCATGCTGCGGCGCTCATGGGCCCGACGACTGGAACCTGAACATCTACTTCAACTGCACGGACAAGAATCCGAGCAGGGAGCGCTGTGGAGTGCCGTTTTCCTGTTGTGTCAAAGATCCTGCAGTGAGTCACTCATTAACACGATGAATACTCTGTTTCTATCTGAATAAATGGGCTCAGTGTCATGCGACTCAAGTCAGCATGTTCGGATATTAAGCATGCTTTAAAATAAAGTGAATGCATGAAGCACTTAAAACAAGAAATGACATCAGCATTTAGCGATCTCTACAGCGATTTCATTTGCTTTCTTAGTTTAGTAGTTTAGTGTGTGCTTATTTTAATAACCAATTTAAATGAGTCCTCATTTTATAGGCTGTTTGGAAACTATAAACATAAAATGTACATTTCATGTGTGTTTTCTGTTTTGCAGGAGGATGTCATCAACACGCAGTGTGGTTATGATGTTCGGCTTCAAGGGGTTTGTATTTTTAGACAATGACTTTTTCACTTAAATTGATCTCTACAGCTAACTATATTTGTTTGATCTCAGCCTCCAAACACAAAAAAGAAGTAAATGAATAGAGGAGTTGTGCAATACTAAGATGTTCTTGGTTAAAATAACACCTGGCTCCTGAGCAGAGGCGGGAATCTTCAGGCACATCTTCACGGTTCAGATGGCTGCGACTCTAAAACGATGATTGATGCGTGATGACTTTACTACTGCTTTCCAAGTGGAAATGCAACATTGTTTCTCATGTTTGTTGGGACAAAAAAAGGAAGATGAAAACTCTTTCATCTATTGGTTAATGTGGATTACCTTCTGTTTCCACCACATATGAGCAAAACATGTAACTGCATCACATCTTAGCGCTCTTACTCCAGTTTTACACTGGGTCCATGTGCGCTGCGTCCCGTCTTCATCACAGCTTTGCGCTCATGTTCACGGCACGACAATTTACGAGGGGGGGCTGCATCTAAATTATTACATTCCTATTCAAATACACCTCATGGAGTGCCACTTTTCCCATAATGAAATAAAATATTTTGAATAAAACAAATCCACTTTTTCTAAATGGGATCGCTACTTGACCCTCATTCAACTCCTCCGGTGAGGGGGGCGTGTGCGTGTGAGAGGCAACAGAGTCAACATGGAGAAAAAGAAGCAAAGTGTTGGGGTGTTTTATAAAAGTCAACGATAAAGTAATAAAAAACTCGATGTCATCCCCACATTGCTGCTGCTGTTAAAAAAAGGGGGGAGGTAAAAATTCGACAAAAAGTCGACACGTGGGCCTCGACAATTGATTTTCCAAATCCCATGTCATTCCCATTCCTAGTTTCCACACATAGAAGCTGAAGTAGTCCGACATGCTAGCTATTAATGCAGAAGATAATCCAATAATGTCATTGTCTATTTGTTACAGAAATTCCAGTTTATTTGCATCAGATGTAATCCGTCACACACATGCCTGACATGTTTCGATGGTAACACTTTCATCTTCACAGTTCTGATGAAAACTAAAGGGTTACCACAGGAACATGTCAGCTATGTATCCTGGAAGAACAAGTTGTGAAGTGCGGTTTCTCAGCCTCAAGACGCTGCTAGGCAGCCATGACTCCAGAAAGATACATAATAAATGTCACTGTGTTATTGAAACGAGTCTCAAACACAGTTTTATGGTCAGAAAGTTGCATATTGCGTCTTTAACTGTTAAAAAATACTTTTTTTTTTTTTTTCCTTTTTTTTTTTTTGTACATTGCTTTTAAATCGTCTGCATCGTGATGCATCTAAAACTTTTTCCCCACCACTACTCCTGAGTGGAACTTCTCCTGAGATCTGATTGACTGATATACAATTAGTTTGTTTTTTTTTTTTTCTTTCCCCAGGTGAGCCTTTATCCCTGACATTGATGAGTGGAAAGCATAGTCCTTGCCCCACAATTTGCACCTCACTACCTTATAAACTTTTATAAAACTCCCTAACACTTTGCTTTTGTTCTTCTCTGCTGCCGCCGAGTTGACTCTGTCGCCTGTCACGCACACACACTCCTCGCACGTGAGAAGTTGAATGAGGGTCAAGTGGCGATCCCATTTAGAAAAAGTGGATTTGTTTTATTCAAAATATTTTGTTTCATTATGGGAAAAGTGGGACTCTATGATGTGTATTTGAATAGGAAATGTAACAACTTAATAACATGGTCAACGGGTTTTGGCTCCGTGAGCACTGTGTCCTGTGCACGCCGTGGCGAATGAGCAGTCCGTGGTCACTCTGTCGCGTCACGCCGCTGCACTAAATATACAGCCAAACTATTTTTGATGGAGCATGCACCAACACCACGTAAATTTCAGCAGCTCAGATTGGACCAGACAGCAGGTCAGACACGGGATTCAGTGTAAAACATCCGGTAACTTTCTAAATAAAAGCCACTGTGCAGATTTTCAGTTGCTGAGCATGTAATCCGTCAGACATGCCTGACATGTTTCAACGGTAACACTTTCATCTTCACAGTTCTGATGAAAACTAAAGGGTTACCACAGGAACATGTCAGCTATGTATCCTGGAAGAACAAGTTGTGAAGTGCGGTTTCTCAGCCTCAAGACGCTGCTGGGCAGCCATGACTCCAGAAGTATACATAATAAATGTCACTGTGTTAATAAAACAAGTCTCGAACGCAGAGTTTTATGGTCATAAAGTTGCATATTGCGTCTTTAATTAACTTTTAAAAAATAACTTTTTTTTTTTTCTTTTCTTTTTTTGTACGTTGCTTCCAAATAGTCGGCATCTGCATCGTGATGCATCTAAAAATGCAACTTTTTCTCCACCACTACTGCTGAGTGGAACTTCTCCTGAGGTCCGATTGACTGACAAACTGAAAACTGTTTAATTACCAAGAGAATAACAGAGTTTAATTTGCCTTGGGGTATAAAATGACCATATTTGAGTTGCAGGGTTGGTGGTTCACTCTCCACCTTACTACTGGTACATGCCAGAGTATCCTTGCATGTATCCGTGGGTAGGATACTGAACTCCACATTTACTTCTAATGTATTCTTCACTTGCATTTAGAAGAAGCTTTGGATAAAAGCCTCCTCTAAGTGAATGTAATGTAATGTAACAGTAAGCAAGATCTCAGGCTGTTGAGGGAGGAGTGACAACAAGCTCCATTTGTATTTGTCTTTATTGCTCCCTACTACGATTAAATATTAGTTTCAAATGAAAAACAACTAAACATCCTCAGTTACATACGGATCAGCTATTTTTCCTTACAGAATAGCATACTAACCAGCAGATACAGAGACCCTACAGGGTTAAGCGGCGCACAGACTATCCCGCATGCTTCTTGCCTTAATAACAGATTGTTCTTCTTACAGTGATAATTAGACTCCAGTTTTAGCCCAGAGAGCAGCCTTACTACACTCTGTAATTGGCTACTCAGTGGGTTATGCCAGTCCGTTGCCTTTTTCCTCTGTGTGGGTGTGGTGGTTACAACTCACTGCACTGCAGTCAAAGAGATTGCTGTTGCTAGGCGAGCTGCAGTACAGTGAACCACCTGCCACAGAGTTGGAATGAATTAATTTTCTCTTTGCTGTCGTGCGTATGCCTGACCATTGAAACTATCAGTGATGTGCAGAAAGTTCCTGTGGAACTTGTCTGGGGAAGTGCAGGGTGGGAAAGTGTTTGACAGAAGCATAACAAAGGCAGAGGGCTGAAATGGCTTTGGAGGAAGTTCACAGCCAGAACAACATGGTGCTTCCTGCTTTTTTTATTGGCTACCAAGAGACTCCCTTTCTTCGCTTATTGGTTGAAAGCTAGCTTTCTGGTTTTCAGGAGAACAAAGAGTTTGCCTGGCTGACTTGAAGAGTAACAAAGAAAGCATTGTGTAGAGGCACCCATTCTTACCCTCCTTTTTTTGGTGTCATTGCAGCAGTAAATTACACCTTTTATACCCCTCTGTGTGCGTACATCATCGGCTGTGACAACACAAACGGCCATCTGTCCGGTAACAGGAAACAGATTCTGTCTGTTTGTTCCGTCCAGACAGGGTCAACAGTGGACATGAATACCCTGCCTCGATATTCCCCTCAATTTCCAGACACTGATGAGTAAAAGTTTTAATCTGAGTCAGCCGTCACGTATTTTTATGTCTTATTTAGCAGTGAAGAAGCCAGTGATACTTTTCGTCCAGCATTAGTCACAGGTCAAAGTTTCAGTGTTTGTTTAAATGATTCATCAGGCCAAAGTCTGCTGTGAGAGTTGATCATTTAATGTGAGAAAAAAATAAAAGGTTCTTCTCCTTAAATTTGAACACACTTCTCAATCTTTAATTGTTTTTAAAGGACCTGGACCGGCAAAAATACATCCACACCAAAGGCTGCGTGGGACAGTTTGAGAAGTGGCTTCAAGATAACCTGATTATTGTAGCTGGGATCTTTGTTGGTGTTGCACTTTTACAGGTAATGTGTGTTTGCTTGGGATTGACTTTCCTTGGAAACTTTAGGAAACCTGCTTTATCTGCAACTGTTTACTGAAAGCTGACAGGAAATCTGTTGTCCTGATTTTGTGTTGCCGACGCCACCTAGTGGTGAACAGATGCAACAGAAAGCCAAACCTCTGCAATGCTGTTTGTGTTGTACCAGAAACATTCCCAGTAAACATGTGTCGCTGCTTCCTCTTTCTTTTTATTTTTCAGATTTTTGGTATCTGCCTCGCTCAAAACCTGGTGAGTGAAGTGAAAGCTGTCAAAGCCAACTGGTGACATGAGGGGTGAAGTGGGGCAGCCCCACCTATCAGACCCAACCAGGTCAACACAGCACACGACCAATCCTCCCCAGCTGAGGTCAGAGAGCCAGTAACTGCACCCTGCCTCTGAGCTAAGCAGCACACGCGTGTTCTCCTGCATTTGTGCTGACACACAGTTTACTCTCCTGCTCATCACTGACACTTGAAAGGGTGAAGGAAAATATTCAACGTGACTCAGACAGCTGGAATTTTTAACCCAAATATATAAGGACAGTCCTGCCTACTTTAGAGTTTTTTTTTTCTTTCATATATATATTTACTCTGATTTTAACTTTGGGGAAAATGGCACACAGCTGCACAAGGACCCCTGTCAGCCGGGGCACTGGAAGCCATGGATGGAAGACAAAACAAATGAAGAGTGACAGCAAGTTTCCTTTTTTAGGTCAAGCATCACAGAGCCTGTTTTTGATACGTGTATCCCCACATCCTGCTCCAGAGGATGGGGACTGGCCGGCCGGGTAACAAGCACACGGATTCCCCTCCATGATGATCTGTTATGACCACTGAAAAAACTGAATACTGGCTGGTCATGTCTGCAACTTAAAGGCATTTCAGGAGATTTACTTTCTGATTTTTCAAATGTATAAAGTGCCATTAATTTTTTTCCTGTTAACGTGAAATGTCTGCACCCTTCCCCATGAGTACCTCAGGGCCAGGCTGAAAATACACGCTTCCTGCCACATATCTATTTTTTCCATCCACATCTGTTGCATGTAGATAGACCGTCTTAATACAGAAGAACAGTGACAGTTCCTAAAAGTCTCCCTGTCTGCCCCTGGAGTGATTGTATTATCTGTCTATCCGCTGATGGATGCTTCTTTGTGTTACATTGAATGGCCTGTTGTGGTTATGATTATAGGTCAGTGCCCTGCAGGGAAAAGGGTTCAGTGGTAGCGATTGTTGTTTATCTCTTAGCATCCCTTAGGCACATGGGATTGCTGGTTTGGGGCCTTTTTTTAAAATGACTTATGTTACCGCATCTGTCTTACAATCTGTCCTCTGCATAAGAATATATGTCTGTTGTTTAAAGATGTCTTATTCCCGTTTCATTTAGTCTCCTTGTATGAATTTATATATTCTCAGCTTGTTGCTCAGCTCTTTTTTTTTCCGTCTTACCTTTAATCCATCAATGAACTGCAGAGTGGCTTCTTATTGTTGATGTTAGCAGTCCTAATGGAGACCAAATACTATCCGCTGGCTGCAAGCTAACTGCCAAGGCTTCGTCTGGGCTGCAATTCTGAATTTATTAGGAATGCCAACAATAACAAGTAAGATCAGTCAGAATGTGAATTTATCATCCCTCTATGTTGGAAGTGCCAGTGGAGCTGAGAAATCAAACAAAGATTTAAAAATACAGCATTGTGTTTTGTTTTTTATCTTGAATTCTGTGTTGTCTTTTTTGGAGATTGAATTATAAATAGAATAGTAAATACATGCTGTTACCTTTTTATACTCGTAACAGTCTCAATGTAACATGAATGCTGCTTTAACTTCTAGCTGTTGTAGCGCAGTAACCACACTAACAGGTCACACATGACGGAAAGAAATCTGCTTCCTTTTTTATTGTTTGCAGGCTGAGATGTTCTGATTATTTGTTCATTTTGAAGTTTACACATTTTACTCATGTTTTTTTTTCCTTATTTGTGATAATAATAATATTTGGCTTTCATGAGATGCATTCGATTATATCAAATGCAGTTTTTAATATAACTGGGTTCACTTGATCATTTTGATTGGATACATGGCATAAGCAGGATTTGAGAGGGATTTGCTTGACCCCACGCAGGTCCGCGTATACCAATATGCACTCGCACAATTATACTTTGACTGCAGTGCGCACAAGCTGAAAGATGAGAAGCATTGGTAATCTGTGAACAGTACAGCAAAACTTTTCCTTCTCCACCGAGTCTGTCTGTAGAATATATATAGGAGTGCATTCAGCTCTACCTTATGATCATCTGCTGTGCGTACATGTCACATGTTGCTTTCGCCCACATGCCCCGTCTTCAAAAAGCAACCTGATCAGAGTGAGTCTGTTTCACGGTGTGCCATATTGATGTATTTTTAAACAGTGAAGAGAAACAGAGGGGGAAAAAAACAACAAGCATTTGAATCTAGGTGTCACAATCGCTGGAGCGGGGCTTCGCCACCGGAGCGCAGTGCATCTGTACCACAGTCATGGCGCCTTAATGACGTCTCCTGCTTTAAATGCATGCGTATCAAAGAGAGTAGCACCTTTTTTTTCAGCACTTTGGGTGTAGTTGGTGATTAAAAAACAACAGAAATTATATTGGCTGAATAAAACATCCCCACTTACAGTGCTTTCAAATTTTTGACCAAAGTTGCAACATTCGCCTGATGTCTTTTTTTTTTTTCTTCCCCCTTTTATTTCATTGTTAAATTTCAAACGTATGTGGGCTTGTTTGATTTTTACCAACTGTTGCAAATCAGTCTGTTCCCCTTCGACTCCGGAAAATCTGGATGAAACCTGCTCTTGTTTTTTTTTTCATTTTCCTCACACTTTGAAGATTCATTTCCTGATACGTGGGTTGAAACGGTTAACGTGTGATAAATTAGCAAATCAAAGATTAACATCAGTTTTTCCCCCTTCAGTCACTGTTGACAGGAAGTGTTGGCTCAGGGTCTTTAGCACACGTTCCCTCTTTTTAAAACAAACAAACGAGAAAAACCTCCACAGCTTATGCATGCAGGGACCTTCTGTGTTGTACGTGACTAAACGGAGGGCTGCAGCCTTTCTGAGGGCAGATGGAGACCATGAGTGTCAGTTGTGCCGCATTACAGAGCTGCATCTTTTCAGCAAAATAAAAAAAACACGCACTCCTGCCCAGTTTCTCTCTGCAGCCACGACCGTTTCTGAATGGACGTGCCAACAATCAGACAGTCACCGTGGTAATAAGGATAATAACGCCATAATACTTTGCAGTAGCTGCCTGGACTTTAATATGCAGACTCTGCAGAGGTGACTCACTGGAGAATGTTTATTTTAACAGCTTGGGGTTGTTCTGCTTTTTGTATTCCTTTAATGTTATGGGAAGCGGGGGGGGGGGGCAAGAACAATGCTAATTATGCTTTGTCCTTTGTCGTAATGGCCTTGCATCACAAAACACCTTCTTAATTTCTCTGCTGTCCCTGTGGGCACTTAAAGCATTCCCCTGGAGGAGCCTTATGCATACCATGAATGTACACATCTGCATCAGCCTGGACCTACTGCTCCACATTCAGTTTGAAATTCCCTTTATGCAGTGTAATGCACAACACAAGTCAAGGAATGTGAATAAACAGATGTTTTCAGTGATATTGTAGCTGTTATTCTGGTTTTTTTCCATGACATGCATTCACATTTGCACTCACAACTACAACTACTACTTACTTTCTTGTTTGTTTGGGAGTTTTTGTTTTGTTTTACATCTTTTTGTAAGTGTAAATGTGGATGATTTCTAAATGTCAGCAAAAATTGTGAAAGATTGGATGGAACTTTTTACCCTTATGTATTAAATACAAAGCGGCTATCGCTGGATATCCTGTTAGCCTTTCACAGCTTTTAAAAAGAGAGCCACGCGTCAGCCATCAAGTTTTACCTCATCATGCACAAACCCCAACCACGTCGGAGACGCAGCAAAACTGATTAGTTAGTTAGAACTTAAACAGCAATATCACAGTTATTAGCATTCCAGGATATGACATCGATGTAGATGCAAGCGTGCAGAGACATGAATGAAAAAGGCATTTTTCTTAGATTGATGGGCGTTGCAGATTTGTTTCAGAATATTGACACAGTTCTGATCGTTTAGTCATGTAGAGAACCACTACAAATACCGCTCTGTACTGCAGGGCCACAGAGAGGATCTTTCATTGTGCTTTAAAATTTGCTTTTCAATTGTCTCGCTTTCACCAGAATAAAAAAACAACAAAGCATGTTATCAGTGTGTTCTTTATGCTTTTACATTTCTGGGGTAGTCTTGTAAATACATGTGAGAGCTGTTAAACTGTATATTCTGTGAAAACATGCCATCTTTCATGTATTAAAGAATTCATGAGCTCAGCTTTGCTTCCTCTGGTTTCACCTACGTGGACTTTGTGGCCTAACATTTTTCTTTACATTCATTAAAAAGTCAAATCTACACACGAGATTGACTGCATGTAGTAAAAACTATCACTGCAGCTTGCATCAGTATTATTAATCATGCATGCAAATATCAGATCACTATATTTTTTATTAATTTTTAAACATTTTGTAGAAGGGGTGTTGCCCCAGATCTTCCTCAGCTGTGCACAAGATAAATCTGCAAAAGCTGTTTTTTATCCATGGATATGAGGGTTTTCTGATATTACTGCAGCTTCAGTTTGTAATATTGCAAAGAGTTAGCCAATAGAGGGAGACAAATAGTGACAGGGAGCACAGACACGAATACATTGCTGCTGTGACCTCATCTTTTAATCCTCTAAGCTAAAGAAAATGTGATGCAAAAGCTGCGTGTGTGTGTGGGGGGGGGGGGGTTTGTGTGCATATTCTTTTCCTACCATTAGTGGCTCTTGGAGAGCAGCTACAATCTATACAAATCCATTCAGATACATGCTGGTACTTTTCTGCAAACACGAAATTGGGATCAAAGAGAAAAATGAATCTACAAAATTAATTCATACACTTCAGACTATTGATGTTTTTTTTTACTGTGCATCTCAAAGATGAATTTGTAGCCAGCAATGGACAAATTGGCATTGTTTCCCAGACAATGACTGAGAGACTAAATGGATACCAGCCATGTTCTAACTGTTTTTATGTAACAATTCCTGGCCACGAGGGAAGAGTAGAAACTGATCATCTGTGAACCTAACCATCCTTGAAAATTCATTAATCTGATGTTGTAATTGTTTACATACAGCGTGCGACTTCATGGCTGCAAGGGCAGCTCCAGCTCCCGACATTCCTCCCATCAGATTCCATTAACAGCAGCTGCTGCCACAAACCATGTATGTTAAAAAAAAATAATAAATGACCGGCCTCGTGTTTTCCTTCTTTCTTGTTTGTTTGTGTTTGTTTGCTTTTCTATTCTTTTCTTTTTTTTTTTTTATCTGCACAGGGATCAAAATGTACAGCAGGCACAGTCAGAGACCGGATCATTTAATATCATTTAGCGGACACAGTTCAGAGACATCACTGCGAGATACACATTGCATTTCCTTTATAAGTGAAGTTTAAAGATTTAATTAGCAGATTATACCACACATCTGCAAGGCCGTGCAGACGGCTGGCTCCCTGCTTTATTGCATTTTATCTTGGAGCACAGACTGTGCATTGACCTCCTGATATTTAATGCAGGTATAGTTGCACATGCTATACTGGTGCTTTCCCAGTTACTTGTTGCTCACTTTAAAGGCTCCTGAAAGTTGCATTGAAATCCACGTGGCTGTGGTGTGTAGATCTGTGAGATTGTGGCAAAGTCTGAGACAAATTTGTGTGCAACATGAAAATAGCTTTCTTGCCTCGGGGTGTAAGCGTTGCATTTAGGCCCTTGATAATCAGTTCTGTTTTAGTTGTTGAGCTATTAGAACCAAGTATCAACAGCACTTCGCTTTAAGCACTTTGGTTTACCACCAGTGATCTTGAATTTGATGCTATGAAAATATGTCAGCTTAAATCAGATATGCAGTTTTCTACTTCTTTCAGTTTTCTTTCCTTTTTTTTAGCCAAAGACATTCCAACATATGCGGCGTATGGAAGTGGGTCCAAAAGCAGCATTTCTTAATGAGAAAAATCATGAAAACACTTGTCATGTCTACCTCAGCTCAGTTTTAACAATAAATACTGCAGACCTCCCATCTCATAGCTGTAATTCTTATATCTAAATATTGAACATATGTTCTTACCTTGAGTGATTTTTCACAATCAAATAAGATATTTTCCTTCGTCTAATCTCCATGTTTAGATTGTTGTCTATGTGAAACAAAGATTTCTGTCTCAAGGGAGAATTTCACAAGGAAAGCAGCTGGGATAATAAGAGATAAAGATGTACGGCAGGTCATATTTTACTGCCAAACAACCCCCGAGTCACATGACACCATGTCTGGCTCCTCTCTCCAGGCAACAGTCGAGGCTTATTCTGTGCAGAACAAGAAACATAAAGCAGTATTTAGCTCTGTTTGAGGGGACGTTATTAGCGTCCTCTGAGCGAAAAGTTTATGCACCAGAACTTGCTTCTTAATTAGCTGCTGGCAAGTTGGAAGCGAAATGTTCATGTCATGGCTGATACAGCCCATATCACCTAAAATCAGCTACAGTCATTATCATTCAGGTAACAAGCTCCAGGACTTTTACCTGCAGCTCTGAGTGCTCTGCTCTGAGATGAGTCTCCTCCTTGCAAGCAAATAAGACCATGACTCATATGTGTCATCGCGTTTGTAACTGCGTCAGACCTTTGGCTGAATCCTGAAAAGAATAAAGACCCCGCTCTGTTTTGACTGTCTTTTTTTTTGTGTCTTCTGTATTTCTTTGCCTTTGGTGCTAAATATCTAAATGATAAGATCAGAAAATCTTTTATAAAAGCACAGCCGGGGAATTTGCAGTGTTGCATCAGCAGAGGGGATAGCATGATGGCTAAATCTGCAAATATCAGTACAGGGAAAAAAATAAGTGAGACAATAGAACTTTTAGTGTGTGGTCCAGTGTGTGCATTTTTAGTTGTAACATCTGACAACACCAGGAAATGAAGGTATTTCCTTTACACACTGGAGGGGAAGCAGCTCGTCACTGGCAGAGCTGAAGATGCTGTCAGGGTGTCTGGCATTGGATGGGGCCTGATCTCTGTTCAGGCTGATTATTGGAAACTGCTGCTGAAGTCAAGGAAAAGAAGTTTTTGTTGCTTTGCATTGTTTTATTGTTAAGTGCATCAGTCAGTTCAGTTGCTTAAAGGCAGGGTGGATGATGTTTTCCAGGAGCATTTTTTTACTATATTGCTTAAAGTCTTCTTCACACCCCGATTGCAGACAATTAATTAAATGTTCTGACACAAAAATAAATTCATCTGTGGAACGTACAGGACTGGAAAAACCCCGGGTTGTGAACGGCCCGTACTGATTGATTGAATGATTATATTGTCCATCAAACTCGACTGCCATTAGCTGCGCCCCCTCCTCCTTGCGCTCACAACTCGCCGTGAGCGTCTTACAGCCCTTACCAAAAAGTAGCAAGTATCCTTGAAGTACACTAATTTTAAACTTTAAAGGGGACGGGGGTAACTGGGGAACCTCCCTCGCACCCTTCATACTTCACTCCCCCGAAACCCGGGACACCCCGCCGACCCCCCCCACCCGAAACTTTTCCCCGACCCCTATGTGAAAACCTGGTCCAACTCTCAGTGAGATACCACTCCACATCTCTTCAGTTCTTATGGTGATATCATATTGTTTTCTCTTCCCCATTCTTTCCCGTCTTTCCCTCTCTTTCTTTGCTTAAATTATTATATTGTTTTCTACTATCTCCCCACCCCCCCACCCCCACGCACCCCAACCCCATCAGAAACGCAATTCTCCCCCCCCCCAGCCGCGCCCTTTCTTAACAATAACCTCCCCCAGCGCTGAGAACACCTCTGTCTCCTCTCCTCTTTTTCTTTCTTCCCCTCCTGCTTCTCCCCCCCACAACAAAAACACGACACGACACGGCAGCCCCCACCGCCCCGCCCCACGTGTAAAAAAATGATATCTACGGCAAAAATATAAATCATAGAAGCACTTCAATTTGTTTATGGGAGTGATTAATGATTAATGAAAAAAAACTTTTTAACCAAATAATCAGTTTTTGTGAATAAAACACAGGAGAACTTACACAATATCCCTTTAAATAAGACAGTATACTTTCAATTTACTGTTTATGTACTTATCAGAAATATACCTAAAGTTTACTTTCCACTGACTAATAAATATACCCGAAGTTTAAGTGTGTTTATCCGATGCTTATATTCAAACTTTTGAACGATTTGCTTTAATAGTAGTACATTCACAGTACATTTTCACAAATAGCGACTGGTTTCTTTGTGGCATGCTACAGATAGATCTACATTCCCCCCCTCTGCTATTTATTTATATCCCCACCACCCCCCACGCGGGCGTGTGTTTATATGCAGGTGTATATTTTTAAAATTTCTTTCTTCGAAATTTTTTTCAAGATCCCCCACTCCTCCTTTAAAAGAAAATTTTTCTTTTTTTCAACCTGGACCTTTTTTCTGGGAGTTTATACGTGCATTTACTCACCAGTAAAATTTCTGTATGACTTTGACCCCTTCAGAAGATATTTCATTGAGTCGCCCTTTGGCGTTGTTGAGGAATTTTTCTTTAATAAAGGTACGAAGATGAGAAGTTTTAACAAAGTTTTATTCAATGCTGCAGCATATGAAAAATAAGGCTAGCTGTATTTTATTCATTGTATTTATTTCTTAATTTATTGATTTTTAGATTTTATTGTTGATTGGTTTAATATTTATAGCAGGCTGAATTTCCCCTGTGGATTAAAAAGCACACTATCGAAATAGTGAGAGTCACTCAGTAGACGGATCTGCTCAGCGAGTCTGACCTCGCTTCCTCTTGGTTTCACAACTTAACAGAAAAGCAGAAGTCATTGTGTCTGTCAGCCCCAGCTTCGCCTGTATCTAACCTTTGATCAAGATAGCTAGACAGGCAGTTTTTCCTAACAACAGCTACACAAAAATAATTTAAGACATCAACCTTAACAAAAAGAAAGCTTGCGCTGTCTGCTAAGACATGAAGAGGAAGTTTTGCACCATCTCGCTAAATGTAGTTTTGTTTCAGTCTGACTAGTGTCTGACCTGTGTCTGACCCATTCTTCACCCTTACAAGTTTAAATGTAACACAAGCATCAATAAAGCAAAATCAAATGTAATATAAGCTTTAAAGGAAATTTCCATTACAGCGTGCATCGATATAGTGGCAACATAATTAGTAATGTAGCTCTTTATCTTAGCTTGAGCTGAGTTTGCAAGCTTGCTGGTCCTGCAGAGGCTGGAAACTCAGTTTCCCTGCATCCACCACAGATATAAACTCATATTTTTGCTGTTGTACAGCTTCTGCTAATGTTACTTTGGTGTTTGTAGTGTGTTTTTGCAGGATACCCTCTGACGCAGTCATCCAAGTTTGTAATCACAGTCTTGTCTTATGAACGTCAGTGATGGATGGCGACCGCATGAGACTTATTCAACTGGTTTGTGTTTTCCATGAAACTATGAGGAAAGTATTTGCAAACCAGTAAAGCCGAGTCTGTCGTCAGTCTGGCCTAAATAAGCTCACTTAAACTTGCTCTTTTTCCAGTTAGGGCTTACTTCCTCTTTTGATGGCTATTTGCTTGAGTTTATGCATTAAAGGGTAATAAGTTTAGGGACAAAGGAAACCTCAAACTGCTTATCTGATTCAGACTTGGTTGGGTCAGACAGCAGCCTGACAATAACTGCTGCTAAAAAAAGAAGAAAAGCATAAAACTAAAACTAAAGTTATACAAACTTATACTTTAGGGAAACAGAGAACGAGAGCTGTTAATGAGTAAAAAAATGACATAATAATAATTAAGAGACAGTTTATGTGAAGTTCATATAAGGCTTGAGAGAAGGATTTTGTTGTATTTACATAATTTATTCTAATACTTATCAGTTACCTTAACATTGTGTACTTAAAGTGTTACTTTAAATGATGTTTAAGTAAATCATGTAATCAGAAAATAGTCCCTAATGTTGAAGAGTGTCCCGTGCTTTTCATACAGTCTCATATAGCCACGCAATTATCATTATTACATAATGACATTATTACATCATTGAATTTATGAGAAAGTTCTTTCATGCTTGTTTTAGCAAACTTGTTCTGACAATTAAAAGAAAAACAAAGCTCTGGGTTGGATCTTCTGTACTTTATATTTCTCTGCTTTTCATTTACAAATATGTTTGTTTAATTGGAAATGATTAGCCAATCTTATAAATCCATATTTTATCCCCAATAGAACATAAAGAACACATCAGTTGTTGAAGCTGAGACATTTCATGGGAAAAATAAGCTAATTTTGAATTTGAGAGGGACGTGTCAAAAAAGTTGGAACAAAAGGCTGGAAAAGTAATTAGCATGAATCAAAAACACCTGAAGGAGCATTTGTCAACTAATTAGGTTAATTGGAAAGAGGTTTGGTATAAAAGAAGCATTTCTGAGGGCTCGGATGGAAAGATGAGCAGAGATTCACCAATCCACAACAAACTGTTCCCAAAATGTGTGCAGTCGTTCCAGGAAAATGTTCCAGAATGTAAAAACACAAAGACTTTCACGAGCCCTCCATCTATAGTTAATAATATCACTAAAAGATGCAGATAATCAGGAGGAATCTCTGTGAGACTACAGACGAGGCCTCAGGTCAAAGCTGGATGTTCGTGATCATCTGAGCCTCAGGCTGCGCTGCATTAAAACCAGACGTGATTCTCTACCGGAAATCACTGCCGGGTTCAGGAATACGTGAACGGTTTACCGTGCAACCCACAAATGCAGATTAAAGCTCCATCGTGCTGAAGAAGTCAGACGTGAACATGTGCCAAACGAGCCAAAGCTCATTAAAAATGGTCTGGGGTAAAGTGGACAACTGTTCTATGGTCAGATGGGTCACCTCAGCGCTGACCCTACCCAAAGTGAGACCCCAACTGCACGGTCCAGATGAGGCCCCCCCTCAGGCCGTTGTCAAGAACCCCTTAATATGTATGAGCATAGGTTTGGGCAATATATAAAAAAGATTAAGGCCTCTGATGGGCCACTCAAGAGTTCACTGCAGTTTCTCTTAACTTAAGAGAATCAGAGGGGGGGGGGTATGGGTAAACTGGGGCACTTTCTGAAATTTAACCTCAGCGTAATTTCTGATTATGAACCAAACATCAACATCATCCACACAGAAGCTTTTTGTTTTGATCTCATGCTGTCCTTTGACGAGGTCAAAGGTGATTTTTCATAACAGAAGTAAACACATGTAATGATTAAGCTCAACTGTCCCAGTTTGCCCATAATCACCCCTATTGTTTAGTTTACAGACCAGTTTGGGCCTTTCAAACACTTTTGTACATTTCATGGTAGAATTAGAGCTTTTCAGTTGCAAGACATGGACATTAATCAGCTCTTGGCAAGAAAAATTATACAATTTTGATGCTTAATTCCACCTTAGAAAGGTGTGTGAGGGGATGAATGGGATTAGTTTACCAGAAATCTATATATGAGTTTCCTAAACAAACTGTTGGCATTTATAAGGTTTTTTTTTTTTTCTTTTCATTGACACTTGTAGAGGAATTTCCGTTTATGGGAAGCAACACCACTTCTGAAGCCTATTTTACCTTAATCCACTTAAAAATTATTCAACCGTTGAAATGACACTTAGGATTGAATATATGATATATATTGGACGTTAAAAGGCAACACGTACAATAGTAAAGCAGAAACATCTCTGACAATCATTACAGCTCATCTCCTCATCTGCACCAGTAACTAATCAGTTAAAGCAGTGCAGCACTAACGCATCACAGGTATAGCTAATGTCATGTGAAATTGCGATTTACGCTGGTTTGATGCTGAGAGCTGCAGCTGCAAACCGGCGACTAACACAGGGATCAAAACTATGACAGTTAATGACACTTTTGTCAACAAATACAAATGAGACGAAAATACAGAACTGTTTGTATTGAAAGGTGAGATGTATTGCAGACATCAAATGATAACACAAACTCATGGAAGACTGCACAGGTTTGGTTACCTGGAGAGATGCTAAACAGTTCTCACGTGTTCCACATTTCATGAATGAAATTATTTTAATGTCCACTTCAGGGAGAAAAAGAGCTCACATATGGACACATTTCACATATGAGGTTGACACGAAACAAGACGTGTAAACCATGCAGAGAGACTGACCTGCAAAACACAACCAACCTGAAGTGACGTTTGCAGTCGAGAAATACCTGAACTCCATGCAAAGGTAAACATGCTAACACTATGTTGAAATTTTAGTGTGCTTGCAAAGTTAGTTACTTTTGAAGAAGGAATTTACTCATTACTTTGATATGATAAAAAAAAACATACCTGAAACGTTTTATAAAATGAAGTAGGTTTGTTTCTGTACCGCTCATCCAGTTCAGGGTCGCGGGGGTCGCTGGAGCCTATCCCAGTCATTATCAGGAGAGAGGCGGGGTACACCCAGGATAAGTCGTCAGTCTGTTGCAGAGCCAACAAAGAGACACACAACCATTCACACACACATTCATTCCCAGGGGCAATTTAGAGTGATCAATTAACCCAGGGTTTCTCAGTCCTGGTCCTCAGGGACCCCCGCCCTGCACGTGTGACAGTGTGGGGTCTTGTCACTTTGCCCCCGATTGATCATGCGCCCTGGATACTTGGCCACATACTTGGGCTCGGTTTCGTCCGGTCGGTCAATCTGGGTCCACGTCCACAGACAAAAGCGCTGCAAAAGTAAATCTGCTCATGAGCCAGTCATCATCATCATCATCATCATCATTGGGCCAGGAAATCCTGATGAATCCCTGAAAACGCGTTTCCTTCTAATTCTTCCATCTGTAGGTCCTCCAGCGGCACCGATGCATCCATGCGCAACATTACGCACGAGTGTCCCCGGTATTAATATGCCTAGATCAGTCAGTCTGATTAATTCGCACCATGTCAGAATCTGTGTTAATGCGGTAAATAAATCACCCTGATTATCATTGGGTAGAGGAAGATGATAGTGAGAGAAAACTTGATAAAAAGTTGATTTAACATATAAGTTTGCTTACGGACATTTTTATTCATTTGAAAGGTTCTTCTAGTTTCTCCTCACCTGCAGCATAAATAACGCTGCTGGTGTGAATCCTGTAAAGTGGGCATCTATGAGTCAGGTAGAAGAGCAGTTGTCTTTCATACTGGAGGGTTGTGGGAGAGATCCAGACTCCCCCAGACAACGTGCCGAAGTGTCCTTGGGCAAGACACTGCCTCCCCCCGATTGTACCTCGGGTTATGAATGTGTGTGGATTGTGTGTGTGACTGGGTGAATGTGGTATGTAGTGTAGAGCGCTTTGAGCGGTTAGTATGTCAAGTACTTGCCAGTGCTCGATCCCTGTGTAGGGACTCGATCCCCACCCAGAGGAAAATTTTACTTCTCAAAGCTTTCTCTTTTGCATCTCAGGAGACAGAAAGCAGATCTCATCTCAGCCTCATTCAGGTTTCAAATCATTCTCATGAATGTCTGTTTTGTTTCTCCTAAAATTCACCAGGAGAAATCGTCTTATTTGAGACTTAATGCAGACATCCTGAGAATTATTTAAGAAATAATCGAGCTCTCCTTTGGAACTGGAAGTGAGACCAGGTTGAGATTTTGTAAAACTTTTCTATCCGAAGACGAGGTTGAGAAACAGGAGAAATGAGCCGTTGTCTCATTCAGCTCTCACTTGGATCTCACATTTGTCTAGAAGTAAATTAAACCTTTCTGAGATCATCTTTCCATTTTCCTCTGGGTGTCTCCAAAATGTGCGTAAGCAAGGTCTGTAGTTTGCTTAAAGTTACGCACATTCCTAAGCTAGTTTTTTATTCTTTAAATCCCAACTCTTGCGTAAAGAAGTTGCTTACGCACTTCCTAACCCAGTTTTTTGCGTAAGCAAGCTTTATAAATGAGGCCCCAGGCGCTGAACTGGCCTGCCTGCAGTCTCGGTCTTTCACCCTCAGAAAACATGTAAAGCCCCATGAAACCAAACATTTCAGCAGCAAAGGTCCGGGACTGCTGAGCAGCTAATCCTGCGTCAGACCAGAATGGGTCAACAATCCTTTCCCTGAAACACCAGGAGCTGGTCTCCTCACTTCCCCAGATGTTTGCAGACAGTTGTTAAAGGAAAAGGGGATGCTAGACAATAGCTAACATCACCCTGGAATTATGGTGCCATCAAATTCAACATATTTTCTCTGAAATGGTAAAATGTTTCAGTTTCAGCAATAAAATATGGGTTGAGTTTTACGAATCTTGCATTCTGTTTTCATTCACATTTTACACAACTTTTTGGGAATTGTAAAATATTTGTCAAAATTAAATTTACGTTCAGCTCTTTTAATCGTTTCAGTCACAAAATTTTTAAAAATCAAACACACAATAAAACCAAAAACAAATGAATAAACCATAATATTTGTATATCAAGAGAAGCCTTATCTCCTCTTGGCAAAGCAAATCTGCCTGGCAGAACACAGCAGCCAGATCCCCATTCTGCTGCTATGATGCTGGACAGGACACGTCTAAAAAAAAAAAGAGAGAGAGAGAGAAAAAACAAACAAACCAAAAATCAAAATCACAAAATTTCTTCATTGATAAAACAAAAGGTCGTAAGAACAAAACAGGCCTAAGCAGAATGCTTGTATGCCTAAATATGCATTTTCACATCAAATACTGTATGCTACTGTGTACACATGTGCACAGCTACAGTACAGTATGAAAAGGAAAGGGGGGGGGGGGGGGGGGGACTTTTTTTTTTTAACTCTTAACTCAAGTTAAAAACTTTGGACTTGAATAAACATTTGAGTCACGCTTGAAACTGGTCTCTTTCTAAAAAAAAAAAAGAAGAAAAAAAAATCGTCTGTGTAAACTCTGCAGCCTGATGCGACTCAAAGCCCCAGACCCCATTAATTTGTCTTCAGGTTGTCTTAAACTTTGCAGACTCTTTGCATCCAGTTTGTAATTGTACCCAATTAAAGAGCACCCTGGGGGTCACTGCAATCTTAAATGAGCTTTCATTTGATGCTCCTCCACACCTGGGAAAAGTCCAGACAAATTAACCAATCACTGTTTTCTTAGCAGCCCCTTTGTGAGGACAAATTAGACCCGAATCCAGGTTTCAGTGTGCTGAATTAAATACGCTGTAGAACTAATGAAGCCCATTCTGTTTCCCGTCTAAACAAAAATGAATCTCAGCAATCACAACACAAACATGGTTCCGCTGCCTTAGCGAGCGTAGCGTTTCTTTATGGTTCACACGGAGAATGACACGCACAACTTAAGAGCAGCTTGAAGCCCACTGATTGATCTGAACAAGCATCAGTCATCAAGGAACAATAATAAGACTAAGAAGCAGTGGGAAAAGTCCCTGCGGTTCTCCACGAGGGGAAGGATCATGTCAGCCTCCAGATAGGGCTGATAGCCCCCCGGCACAGACGGCAACCGGTTTTATTGATGCGCTCCGTAAAGCATGCTATCCTCACCAAACTGTCAAAGGCACCCATTCAGTAGCAGGTGACGTCACATCTGCGTCAGCTAACTTGGAGAAACCGACATCACATGACAGTACTCAGCTCCTTGCTTTTTTCAGGCGGTGTGTAAAAGGCTCTCTTTCAGAGCAGCAGAGGTGGAGATGGAGGGGCACAAGGGAGTTATTGACACATACCCCAGGAGCTTGAAAAATAAATCTTTGAAGGATTTGAGCAAAAGATGAAAGTGATTGATCCTCAAAGCAGTTTTCTCCCTCCTATTGATTGAATGAGGTGGATCACATCTTGTTTTTTCTTAATTTGTGGAAGAAAAAATGGAATTTTATCCCTTTTTTGGTCCTTCTTGGGTTTTGAACCTGCATCATCCACAGCTTCATATTAGGTAGCAATTAAGGAGACACAGATTACAAATGATATGTTTGAGCTTGGTGGTACAGTCGTGCTCAAGATTAAGACCCTCCAAGTAAAGAAGGAAAAAATGAGCTGTCAGGGAAATAAGTTGAAATTGACAAAAGTAATAATAAACAAAAATTCTATGAAAATCATAACCCTGAATTTGAATTGTGGTTCAACTGAAATATTAAAGACAAACACACAGAAAATAAAACAAGTAAACAAGCATAATGGGGCTCTGAAGCTAAAATGTTATTGAACAACACTTTGGAGGCAATCACTGCAATCAGGTGTTTTCTGTAACGTTCAAAAAGACTTTTACACCTGTTCACAGGTGTGTTGGTCTACATTTCACAGGAAAGGTGCTCTAATGTGTATGGGACAGTTTTGTTTGTTTGCTTTTTTAAATTATTTCCAACCACAATTCAAAGGCAATATTTTATTTCATGAAATTATAATTTTGTATTTTTTTTTATATGTATTAGTTTCTTTAGTTTATTTTTATTTAAATTATTATTGTGAATTTAGCCGTTTTTTAATTAAACAGTAATCTTAAGCACAATTGTAACTATGGATGTGATTGGTTGATGGCATGGTTTAAATCATGGCACGACTTATTGCAGCTCAAGCTCAAAACTCCCAGCTTTGCTCTCAATCTGCTCACATCTCGGTCTCAGGGGTGCCACAGGGTTAAGAAGAAGGAAAGACCCTCTCACGGCAGCCATTATTCACCCAAGTGGCACCGCTTTAAAGACAGAAACTCACAGGGGATAATTGCATGTCACCTTTTTTCTTTTTTTAGCAGGGGTATTCATTGATGCTCTCTCTCTCTAAATATATATACATTGATGCCACAAAATGAGCCAATGGGTGCTCCCAGAAACTAGATTTTTGACCAGTAGCTTGGTTTTATCATGATTTTTATGTTTTTTTGTGTGTGTTTTTAACTTATTTTTTTATCTCCCAGCTAGTGGGAGTTTTAATGAACTGATTAGCAGCACCTGGAGAGAAGGACTCCTCCCCTGAGTTAATTGGAACAGCATAAATCCGGTGTGTGGACAACAGGAGAGCCGGAGGGCGGCCATGGACCACGAAGAGGCCTTTGACCTGAGGAGTGTGACCGCCAGGAGGAGCGGTCGCCACGGACCTGGGATGGAGCCGATGGAGCCATGGAAAATGCCAGCCGAAAGTACCTTTTAGCCCCTTTTTAGTCCTTTTTATTTGGACATTTTTTTAATTCATTTAATCACTTTGGACTTTTGGACTTTTATTGCATTAGTAATTTATTTTATTTCTTTAATAAAGTTCTTATTGTTTTAACCACTACCTGGAGATGCCTGTCTTCTGTCCCCCTCCTCTAGCAGTTGCTGGTATTTAAAAGAATCCACACTAAGGGTGCATTCACACCAGGTTAGTCCGCTAGACTCGGCCTGATTGGGGACTCTGCTCAGTTGGTGGGTGATCTCCTGGACCGAGATCGCTTTCACGCTGCACTTTAGCCAAACAAGCCAGAGCTGCCAATTCTTCCAAGCAAATCCCGTATTTTGATATCAAATTGAGTTTTTTGTTTTTTTAAAACAGAGATCCAATACATCGATATTGTCCAACTCTTAGTTTCAGATGCAGTATCAACCAGTACTGTTACATGTGGGGAACTGTGAGGTTGTACCTCATATTTTTTACATTTTGCATTTTGAGTGAGAGAAGTAGCTGAAGATTTTGATGTATAACATGTGCATCCTGTGTAAAAGTTGTCATTAAAAAGTAAAAAAAACTATTACAATATTATATTCTAATGCCAACATCATCTGATAATGATATCCCGATAACATCGAGCATTTCTAAAGGCCCATTTATGCTCGACACAGAAGGCTGATACACAGACGGACAGTTTCGTCTGTCATCTGCATCGGATACGTACGTGATTTGGTGCATTTTCGAGGGGCTTGTTGGTCCATTATTCAACGCAGAAGATGGAGCAATACTACTGGAAACCGCGGGGTCAGTGTTGAGCTATCTAGCTGATATACAGGAACTAACCAACAGGAACCAAAAAGACAACAGAAAAACCGCCGATGTCAAATAGCCCTAAGAAAGATGACACTAAACTAACAGAGAAGAGCATCCGTTGACATGGCTTTTTGAGGGAGAGACTGTGTGTGAATGTGTCCGAAAATACACTCAAATCTACGTTACTGGCACCATGCAGTGTAAACTGACATCAAAACAGGGAAATTAACCATGAACTCAGCACTGCCGCCTCGTGGACAAACTGATATACAGTATGAACCATCAAAACGCAGAAGACGCGTGGAAGTATGAAAGTGGCGAAGCAGGGCAACACATGAATGACGTTGCCATTTACGTACGTAAGGAAGCATAAATGGGCCTTAATTCATTTCCTTAAATGTGACTTGTGATAATGCTGCAAACAGCATATGACATATATGACATATGACAAAGTATTTTTACTAGAACTTTCACTTCCTGGTTGAATTCAGGCAATGACATTACTCATTTCATCATTACTTCTTGGGCTAAAACACGTTTTTTAAAGCACAATTTTCTTTTTTCTCCCCCCTTTTGTGTTTTGTTGGGTTCTCCCTCCTTCCCCCCTCCCTCGTTCTCTTCCCCTCCTCCCCTTTCCCCCCCCCTCTTCCCCTGTCCCTCTCATGGATGCCACTTGGCTAGTTGCCTTGGTTACATATATACAGAGAATGTTACAACAAAACTTTGGCACTTCCTGTTTGGGTTTAACCAATTTGTTTCCTTGGTTGGTGTAAGAAAATGTTCCCAAAAAAGGTTAGAATATTCAAATTTTAATAAAAGCAACCACAAATGTGCCCAGCTGGTATTTGACTGACTTTAAATGTTTAAATGTGGTTGAAATGGAGTCAGTTGATGAATGAATGCTAATTCAATGTCATAACACTGTTGAACACCCAATGGTTGAAATGGTGTCAACTCACCATAAATTCAGTCAGTCAGTCATTTTCTGTACCGCTTATCCAGTTCAGGGTCGTGGGGGTTGCTGGAGCCTATCCCAGCTATTATCAGGCGAGAGGCGGGGTACACCCTGGACAGGTCGCCAGTCTGTCGCAGGGCCAACACTGAAAGACAGACAACCATTCACGCTCACATTCATTCCTAGGGGCAATTTAGAGTGATCAATTAACCTAACATGCATGTCTTTGGACTGTGGGAGGAAGCCGGAGTACCCGGAGAGAACCCACGCATACACGGGGAGAACATGCAAACTCCACACAGGAAGGCCACTGTTGGAATTGTTCAAACCCCCTCCCCAGCCGGGAATCGAACCAGCGACCTTCTTACTGTGAGGCTGCGGTGCTAACACCACACCACCGTGCAGCCCCACCATAAATAAGAAATTCAACTTTGTTCAAATATAACAGTTGTGAAATGACGTCATTTCAACGTCCAAACAATGTTGATCAATCAACATTTGATTAGATTTGCAAAATCAAAACAAAATCCATCGGTTTTTCAAGACTGGGACCTGAGAAGGCAACGCTGATTCAACGTTGACACAACATTAAAATGCCAGCTGGGTGAACTTCCTGGTAGCCATTTTTATGATTCCCACGCAACTACTCCCTGGACCTGTCGGGGTTTCAGGAACGTAGCCCACACCCGGACATATATGGGCAGAAAATAGCAGCCACAGCAAAACGCCCACAAACCATCACTAATCCTCCAACTGTGCTTCATGGTGGAAATTGAACCGAGGTTGGAAGTTGAATCATTCTTTTATTTATCTGATTAAAGGCATTATCAGAAAAGTATCAAAGTAACATAGCAGTCTTTGTTTTGTTTTTGTTTTTTTGTCATGTGCAAATATCCTCAGCTTATTTCAGGTTTTCTTTCTACATCCTGCATCAGCCAATCCTGATATGAAATACTAATCAATTTATTATTAAATACAAATCAGTGTCAGGACAAAGAAGGTTTATTTGCTGCTTTGTAAATGTAATAACTGTTTGTGTCTGACCGAGTGTTCACCACGCGCAGTATTTTCTTATTCAGCTCTTCCTGTAAGTCTGTTATTCCCCTTTTATCTCTTCAACAGTCAAATGAAATTGATGCCCCTAAAGCAGTCTTGTATTTTTCCACTTCCCAAAAGTCATGAATTCAAACAGTGACAGTGGAGCTTTTTAAAGGCCTCGCGTTAAGCAACACATTACCGTCCACATTTCCGGGGTGTTAATCGTGTTAAACGCTGCCATGAACTCATCAGCTGGCTGAAAACGGCTCAGTGAAGGATAAGAAGAATACCTTACATACATCATGTAGCAAAAAGTTTTAGCCTTATTTAGCATGAAAGACTGAATCATGACTTCACAGCCGTATGCTCATTATCACTCAATCATCAATGCAAACTTGCATAACGTGCAGCTGCCAACAAGTCCTCCATATATCAGCGAGGGAAAGGTTGTTCTGTACATCTGTAATACTCCCACCTTATCAATTACTACAAGCCAGTTTAATCACACTCCTGATTTTGGTGTTAGCAAAGTCCTGGAGTGATAGCTATTGTCTTGCATTGTGTAGAGTCAGATAAAGTAGGAACTCTTTTTGAGTGTAATTGCTACACAAATACTATGGCAACATGGCTGAAAGGGACCTTTGTTTGGCTGCTGTAGGAAATAGTAGCATGGGATGAAGGAGCACGTGCATCACTGCAAACATACTCATGTGAACTGTGAACACTTTCACATTTTCTGATCCGGATGCTGTGCTTTTTTTGAGAGGTCAGGCATCAGCTTATTTATCAAAAACCTGATGTATCACATAAGAGCTTCCCTTGTAGCAGCTTTGCTGGAACCTTCAGTCGCACCACATAATCCACATTAGCTTATCGGGCTTCTACTGAGGTAAAGTTAAACTAAGGGCTATTGTAATGCACTTATGTGGTAAGGCAGTGCAGGAGTTGCCTTACGGGAAGAGGGTTTCTGGTTCAAATCTTTCAGCGGCCTTTCTCTGCCTCCGGTTTTCCCTTCCACACTTCGGAGACACGCTTGTTAGGTTAATAAGTGATCCTCAATTGACCCATGTATGAGTGTAAGCATGCATGATTTGACTCTGTTTCATCTCTGTGATGGATTGGTGACCCGTACAGGTAGGATACTCTCCTCCTCACATCCTGAATGAATGGAATATGACATTTCCACACAGCAGACCTTCTGCAACATTTCTTCTGTTGTAGCACTTGGCACTTTTGTAGATGAGGAATTGCATGCCTTTTTTTTTTTTCTTCTTTTGTAAAGATTTCTTTGAGTGGAGAAGCTACTTGTTAAATGTGATTGCTTATACAAGGCTATTACACAAGGTACAAAGTAATTTATGATAGTTATTCCTGTGGCTGACATTTCGGGGACATGTAAAGATCACAAGAATACAGCTAGCAGGTATCGGTGAAACACTCAAGTACTCAAGTAAAACTGACATTTTACAATGAGTTCAATTTAAAAAAGAAGGTCTGTTAGATGGCAAAACAAAATTTGCTCACATATTCAGGGAATGTAGGTCGGTTAAAACCTCCAACAGTCGTGACAACTGGATCTTTTCTTGTCAGACCTTATGGACTTGGTGTTTTCTTCTCTTCTGAGGCCTTGTCCACACGTAGCAGGGTATCTCATAAAACGAAGATATTTTCCTACGATCTGGCCCGTCATCCGCATAAGCGCAGACTTTTGCCATCAAAAACAGTTCTTTTATAAACTCCTGCCAAAGTGAAGATTTGCGTTTACCTCCATTTATGCAACTGCGTGTGGACAAGATGCGAGTGGGGTCGGCTGAATTTTCACTTGGATGAAGATGGGCGATCAGCCAGATGACCCGCTCAAATCCGGGGCCTGTTCTGCCGACTTTATTATTCTTTTTATTGACTTTTCTCCCAAAGATCCATGCTTCATTTATTTTGTTAAAGCCTCTTTACACCTACAAACGCTTTTCCCCTATATTTAAGCAGCAAACTCCTACTCGCCCGCCGTCACTTCTGTTTTCCCAGTTTCATTTTGCCATGCACAAACTTTGAACTTTCACATCAAATTAAGTATTACAACGTGGATAAAAAAGGAGCACTACTCCCGGGTCATCGCCCGGCTGACTGTAAAGGAGCGGTCTTTCTCAGACACAGAGGTCATTCCCTGTAAATGTGCTTACTAACACATCTCTGGAGTTCGGTGTGGGAGGATTTTTCTTCTAAAAACGAGGTGGTGTGGACTCAGAATTTATTTCTTGTCGGAGAAGGAAGGATATATGTTTTACAAAAATCTAGCTACGTGTGTACAAGGCCTGAAGTTTATGTGTCAACATGCCAAGGTCCAAAGAGCTCTTTCAGGCTTTTGCAAGTATGTTGTGGGTGTATTAGCCTGCCAGGGGATTTAACCGGTAACCCAATTACAATAAATTAATTATTCAATTTGAAAATCTCTGTAGGTGGTGTAATTTCCAACAACTAATTCATCTAGCGCTCCTCACTTTAGCAATTTAAGCCCCAAACGAAGTTTCTAGGAGCACTAACAGCTCACCACAGGATCTGCAGCTTTTTGTAACTATTGATGTCAGAGTGCACGTCTCTAATGCAAACTGTCCAAGTTTAATCTGCCCGGAAGCATGCAAGCGGAGGAATTTCATTCATGTGAATCACGGTGGAAGAAATCTTCTGTTTATTTCACTGTTTCAGGAACTTTCCAGATTAGTCATTTAACGATAACCTCTGCATTTGATAAAAGAGCCCTTGAAGATAATGAGAGGCTATTTATTAAAAGTTAAAGCTGAACTGGAAGTGGACCTTTCAGCGGGATGATTCCACAGAGAGCACTTGGAAATCAACCAAGGCAAGACTAAAAAGTGAAGGAGTTTAGGCTTATAGAGAAAACAAGCAAAAGCACACATATAAATCACACTTACATGCAGCCAAGCCAACATGTGACATGTATGATGTCAACACGGAGACAAATGTAGCAGTGTCACAATAAAGGTGCAGAAACTGTAGGATGGTATGTTTTTAAACTCATGTCAGGTGACGTGATTCAAACCTGTAAATGTGTTGTAATAACCTCTGATCCGAACCATATTTTTATACTTAACCCCATCTGTGAGTAAGAGTAAAGCAGAGCTGGGTCGGAATTAAAGCAGAACTCAGTGGCCATGTCTGAAACCGCACACTTGAGCACTTCAAACACTATTTTTGAGTGTGTAGTGCGTTCATGCTGTCATTTAAGCGAAAATTCAGTGCACTGAAAGTACCAGGATGCTGCCCTAATAACGGTCAAAAACGAAGCACACTACTCGCACTAAACGGACGCCATCTTGCTGATGTAGTGGAAGAGGCGGGACTTTCAAACTGCTTTCAGAACTCAATAATGGCGGTAAACAAAGCGGTGGCGACCCCTGCTGCATCGGAGGCGGTATTGTACTGATTTAAGTAACATTTATAAAATGTCAGTCATTTTCTGTACCGATTATCCAATTCAGGGTTGTGGGACCCTATCCCAGGTATTATCAGGTGGAGGCGGGGTACACCCTGGACAGGTCGCCAGTCTGTCGCAGGGCCAACACAGAGACAGACAACCACCTTCATTCCTAGGGACAATTTAAAGTGATCAATTAACCTAACATGCATGTCTTTGGACCGTTTTACCCGTGTTTTGCGGGTAAATATTCTGTGGATTATATTTTTCTCTGGTATTGGTGGGTAACAGATAAGAATACAAACTTTTATTTATTTTTTGTGGACATGGGAAGTGATTTTTGAGCCTATTTGGCCACAAGGCTTAATGCTGCTTCACCCAGCGCCTATAGGCAGCTGAAGCTACGTGTACCAGAGCTTCACTCTGGTCCAACAAAGAGTTGGTTTTGAGAGCCAGGAGCTGGTGTTTAGGTGGTGGGAAGCTGAAGAACTGGTTTTTAGTCTGGTTCTGGTTCAAACCAGCACTGGAAGCAGCTCGGTGGATAGGGGACCTGAGTGCCGTACAGCAGTTTGTGTTGTCGCAAGATTCGTGTTGGGTTCCCCAACCCATCCACCCATCATCGTTTGGTGGTTGTGCACCTTGAGCTCGTTCCTCAACTAGGAGCTTGCAGGTCCTGCGGGGGGGTGGAAAATAATTGAAGGGGGCCACAATATTAAAGTTACTCTGGAAGGTCCAGGAATTGGGGGTTAGTAAAAACGAGATAAATTAAGTGCTACATTAAGTGCTGCATTAAAATACAGTATATATATATATATATATATATATATATATATATTAGGGTTGCACGGTATACCGGTACCAGTATAGTACCGCAATACTAAAGCGTTTAAAACGGTACCAGAATTTAAAAAGAAACGGTACTTTAAAAAGAAAAAAAAACGCAGCTAAATTGGTAAATTGGAGCCTGTCTCTTTAAGAGCAGCGAGGCCAGCAGTGAGTGTGACGTAGTTAATGATGCGGCTCTCAGTGAAGCACCTTCACTGAGGAGGAGGAGGAGGAGACGTCAGGTAGCAGACAGGCTGGTTCATGGCGAGTGGACGCTGCCGTGGATTACCTGAAGTTTGAAGTGTTGCCTCCGTTAGCAAGACGGACTTTGTAGCATCGCTTTCACTGCGGTGCTTCAGTGTTCTACGGCTCGCCTTCATCATTGGCTTTGAATCCGTAATACTTCCAAACTGTACTTTGAGCCCCTACTTTATCAACACGGGCTTTTCCAAAGCCGTCATCGTTTCTTTTTTCCTCTAAAGGAAAACTACGCGGACTTAGTGACTTCAGTCAGGAACAACTGACTGTCAAAGTAAAAAGCACAAAACCTCTTCCAGCCCAGTAGAAACCTACAGAAGCCTACATACGACACATAAACGGTTAATAAATATATTTTTAATTTTCTTCAAAGTTACTACATCCTTAAAATGTTTAAATAAGTTTAAAAATGGTGACAGAGATGAACTGACTGATGATATGTTCAATTATTATATATATTATAATTATTAATACACCTTGACTGATGTTGAAGTCAGTCACACAAACATGATTTTATAGACATTACCTAATAATGTTTCATATCATAAACTATTGAGACACAACTTTAAATAAATTAACATTTTGAAACACATTTAAAAAAATATTTCAAAAGCCTTACAATATGTAATTTATTTAGATAGTTTTACAATTTATTTTTCTAATTATGTCCATATAATGTTTCATGTATAGAATGATTTTGATTTTAATTTGGCATTGCTTTATATTACTAGTTCTCTGTGTTTTAAATTGAAGATTTTACCTCTTTATTTGATTATTTTAAAATAAAGACTTCAAGAGCAATAACACAAATAAAAGAAATAAATATTGAGTTTGGTTTACCTTTTTAAAAAAGTATCGAAAAGTACCGAAAAGTATCGAAATACAAAATGGTATCGGTATCGAAACAGAAATTTGGTATCGTGACAACCCTAATATATATACACAGAAGGGAGGGCAAAATGGGGAGGTTTGTATTGGGGTTAATAGTGTAGGTAGGGACAGCAGCACGAGAAGCCCCGATGTTTACTCATCATTGAGCCCTCTCAGTGCCGCCGTCCTCAGTCTCTGAATCCAAATTTTTTCCGCTCGCTTCCTCTGTCCGCAAGTCATTGTTCTCTAATCCAGAGATGGAGAGATGGGATGAGTTTTGAAATGTTGAACCAAGTGGGCTGCAAGACAACCCACCTCAATGTTGTAAATGTGTTGGGACAGTCAGGTGTGTATGGTATGTTTTGTTTCCCTTATGTATAGTTTATGACAGAAGGTGCAAGAAATGAGTTATGGATATATTTTGGGGGGTTGAAATGGTGGCTGTAGGTGAGTTGGGAAATGGGTCTATTGTCAGTGAATTGTGACCTAGTCAGAATGTCTTTGAGGTTCTTATGTTTCCTGTAGACTGAAATGACTTTTAAATGTGAGAGAACTGGGTGTTCTTGTATTTTATAGAAATTTTGTTTAATTTTATGATGGAGCATAGAGGTGCAGTGGGAGAAAGTGGAAACAAATGGGATAAGGTGAGAGGATGATGAGTGAGGTGTTTTGGCGTCCCTGTTCTCCAGGTCCAGGGGGGAGGATTTAGGGTTAGGTAAGTGTTTCCTGGGAGATAGGGAGTTAGGGTTAGGCATGGGTGGTTTAGGAGAGGGATGAGAATACAGACACCGGTTCGGGTAGGGGGAGGAGGAGTTAGGTTTAGGCAGGGGGAGGGTGGTTATGTTTAGGAAAATGAGAGGGTAGGGGGTATGGGGGTATGGGGAAGGATTTGGTGAATGAGGTGTAGAGGCCTGGGCTGGGGAGTAAACTGAGAAGGATGGTAGTGCAGGGGAAGATGGGGTCGCTGAGGGAGAGCGAGTGGGAAGGAGGGAGGCAAGGGTGGAGACTTTGATGGATCTTAATAAATGTTTTGAGTAGCCTCTGGTGCGGAGGGTTTTGAATAGAGTGGTTGTGGCTTCATGGAAATCTGAAAGGTTGGAACAGATGCGGAAAAAAAAACGGATGAGTTGCGATTTTAGGCCTGTGGAAGGTGTGTTTGGGGTGGAAGCTGTGTTTATGAAGGAGGGCATGAGTGTCCATAGGTTTGAAATAAACTTTGGTGTGTATTGTTTTGTGGTTGGAAGTGTTGGAGGCCTGAAGGAAAACTGTTGCATCTAGAAAATTGATCTGTGATGGGTTTCAAATCAAATCAAAGATCAAAGATACTTTATTGATCCCCTAGGGGAAATTCATGTTTCAGTACAACCCGTCCAAGACACACAGACAAAAAACGTAGCAAGACAGTATCAGGCAGACTGTGGTCAAGCAGCCCCTCGCAGGGCGCACCTTTGCAGAAAGAAAACAGCAACATGAGGAAAGGTGGGTAGGTGGTAAGAAAAAAGAGGTCTCCAAACTCTCGTGGAGACCTTGGAGACAAAGAAAAGACACACTAATACATAGAAGCACGAACTCAGGCAATCACAACATGAAAGACATACAGTGGGCAGAAAGGAGGTGTGTCCCCTCCAAACAGCCAAGCGAGGACGCTCAGGCACCCTGCCAGCTTGGTCTGTCCAGAAGGGTGGGGAAAAAGGGGCGACGGAGGCGTTGAGTCTTCAGGGATGTGTGCAGTGATCTTGTGTGTCCGTGGGTGCGTGTGCGTCAGGCTGTGAACCTGTCCGAGTTCACACCCAGTCTCTGTCCACAGATGTTATTGTGGCCTTGGGGGTGCTGGCCAGGTGGTCCACTTCCCGTGAGAGATGTGCGGGGGAGGGAACAGGAAGGGAAGCTAAGAGTCCATTCGCATAAACTTTCTTGGGGGGTTTGTAGAGACATCCTGTGTTAACCCAAACAGGCTTCTCTCTTCAGGGTCGCCAAAGCAGATAGCAGAAGATGTTTTGAAACAGGTCAGACGTGGTGGTGTCTACCTTGAGTCCTTAACAGGTCTCCATGGCAGCATCAATCAGCCGAATCAGGGGTCAATTTTCCAGGAGCCGTGCCAACTTCTCCACAGATGTACCCACTTCATAGATGAGGTTCGGAACCGCAGCCAGCGTGCCAAGTTGGGCCTGAATGACATCTAGCTTGCGATGAAGCTCGTGCAACGCCAGAGTCTGAGTGTTGATAGCACGACTCATCCCCACACAAACGTCTGGCAGTGTGCCAGTAGCTGCCAGCAGCCCTCCAACTTTGCGATAAACCAGGAAAATGCCCGTACCAATCGGCAGGAACCCAGCTATCATAAATCCAAATAGGTACAGATCTTCAATGTCCTCGATGGACAGCACCGACAGACACATGATCTTCCATTTGCCCCAGGAGTCGATCACATATCCCGCCGGATGCGTACCATTGGGGCAAGGAGCGTCACCCCGTCCCGCTCTTCGGGTGGAAAACGTTTGATCAATTGCATTGAGAGACCAGTTGACCAAATCCATCGTCGTTGTTGTTGAGATTCAGAAAGTTATGCAGACAGAGGCTCAGAGAGTCGCCCAGACAGGAGAGCAGCAGGGAAACTCAGGGAGGGAGCAGAAGAAAAAGCGTCCACCTCTGTCGAGAGCAGGAATGGGAAAAAAGGTTTATGATATGTTTGATTTTTATGCATGGATGGTGGTTATTAAGGATACTGATGAATTCTGAAAATTGATTGAGAGAATGGGACCAAACGCCGACGATGCCATCTAAGTAACGGAGCTAGATTATGGGTTGTAGGGGACACTTTTTTAGGGCCCCCCTTTCCCACTTACTCATGTAAATATTGGCATAGGAGGGGGCAAACCTTTGGCCCTAAATTTGTGTTATTGTTGAGGTGTCTATGGGCTTCTGTGAAATATTGTTGTTTGTCCAGAATGATGATGGTGGCTCCTTTGTTGGCTGGTTTGATGATGATGTTTGGCTGGTCTTTTAGTTCTTTGAGGGCCCTGCGTTCGGCCCCCAATAGATTGTCTTTTGAGTCCGTCAGGGGCCGAAAATGATGCAGGGCCCGTTCATTGTTTTTTATAAGTTTATGGGTGAGGGGGTGTAGGCTGGTGGATGGGGGTTCCCAGTTGGATGATTTTGTAAATGAAATGTGTTTTCGGTTTTGATTTGGGTGAAAATAATCCAGGAGTTTGATACGTCTACTGACGAGGTGAAGGTCCCGTTGAAGCTCCTCCCGGTCCCATTGGGTTGGCCAGGGGACAAAGGAGAGCCCCTTCTCCTGTAGGTTGCGCTGGGGTATAGATGGGGTCAAAAGGGAGGAGAGGTTGAGGATATTGGAACTGGAGTCCCAGACCAGGTCTCTGCGGGGGATTTGTGCAGGGTGGGTGGAAATTGGGTGGGTGCTGTGATTTATTTTAAATTTAATTGTTGTGCCCAGTTATCCAGTATGAGTTTTCCTGTGGAGGGGGTCCAATGAATGTTGTCTTTTTCTGTAGTGAAGGTGTCATGTGGAATTTCTATGAGGGAGGGGAATGAATCTTGTGTGATTTGTCTTTTGCAATCATCAAGTGTGTGGTCTCTACATCTGTGAAGGTCTCAGGAATCCTGTAGTGTGCACCTGCCTTTAAAGAGCAGACATTAGCATAATGATGTGGAATCTTTTTTTCTTTTTTTTTGCTGTGGTATTCCACAATCTGGCCTGAGACTGTGATGTTAGAGATTTATTGTTGTTTCATTTTGTCGTATTAACTTATATTACATTTGTCTGAGGGGACTGTTTTTACAGGTTAACAAGAGGCTTGACAAAATATGCTAAAAATGCCAACAGTTTTCCTGGGATGCTCTTACTTTTTCTCTTTTATGACTGCATACTCAACTGTGTATGAACTCAGCTGTCTGGGTTGTATTTCTATGGTTTCTCTGTATCTTTTCCTTAAGCTTTAAGCAGATTTGTGGACTGCAAGTCTGAACCTATTAAATCTGGTCTACTGGCTTTTCCTGCCAAAACTCTTGTCTTCTAGCCTTTTATTACCTCCTCGGGTCTGAGCCAGCGGCAGAAACCATTTTCCCTCCTTTTAACACCGTGACTCACACTAAGCACTCTGACAAGTCCACTGCAACACCAGGACTGTTCAAAGATTCTTTATGCTGATTTATTTGCTGTTCAAAATGGATTTCAGGTCAATTATAATTCAAAAGTGCAAATCCCTGGATCCTGAGGAGTTTCACAGAGAAACAGAGCTCGACTTTTTTGGTCTTTGTTTTAAAGCAGGCTTTGACTTTCTGTGACGTCCAGCTGGCATTTAGCTCAGGAGAAAATAACTCACACATTGCAGCAAGAAACTTTGTGAAACGTGTGTTTAAGGGATCTTAAGCCTCCACCTGCTCCACAACGAGACCCCCTTTTTCATCAAGACAAACACCTCCTGCTTCAGGATGTTGGTATAAAAGTCAGAAAAGTGTTTTTTTCTGTACTAAAATTGAATCAATGTCAAGATTTAGTTTTGATATGGCGGAGACTGTCATATCACATTAAGACAGATGCCCTGGGGGAGGTGTTGCCAGGAAGTGTGATGAGGTGGATCCTTTCCACTGAGAGCAGCTAATCAATATGCCTCTCAGACGCTCTCTTTTACAGCTTGAGCCGTACTTTTTTAACACTGCTGACACAGTTCAATTAAACTTGTGCAGTAGATAAAAAAGGGGTCTGGATTTAGTGGCGGGAGCTGAGTGTGACTCATTTTGGTTTCAGGACACTCAATCATTTCCCTGCTGTATAAACTACATCTCACGCCTTTCCTCATATAGATGATCAAAACAATTAAATTCTAATGCATTTCGATCAGCAGTTGAATGTAACTCAATCTCACTCACACACGTACCGAATTATGACAAATCACACCTCCCGCCAGGTGGTTGCATCCCCTGTCATCACTCCATCGGGGATGTTTAGAAGGAGACAGAACAAGTGTGGAAGTGATTTTGTTGAGGTGCCTCACAGCCGTACACAGACACCTGATCAATATTCAATCTCAGTTATTTCACTCCGCATTACCATCCCACGCTGCGCAGCTCGATGACTGGAAGGCCTGTCGCTGCTCACTGAGAGCGAGAATCGCTTAATCAGAGAGAGTAACTAGATTCTGCATCAATAAGCGCATATTTGCTAACATGCTTAAAGTCTGCGGAGATACTCTGGGGAGTGTTTGATTCAATTTGATAAATCAGAGAGGATTATTACGGCGCCTTTGTAAGAGAAAGTGAGCGTTTTAGGGGAGAAATGTTTGATTTATTATTTGGCTATTACTTTTTATTTATTTAGCGGCACACTTTTCATGGTTTTGTCAGTGGATTGATAGCAGATATAAAATATCTGCAAGGAAGTAAGTTTTGTGCAAAGTAAATGTGATTATCCATAATAATGAAATGACTGAAAACAGAAAGGAGGTGAGAAGAAATTGGTATTGTAAAGGTGATGAATCATTTCAACGTGTATTGTGTTGCTTATTTAACTTTATTGCTTAGACTGGTAAGAAAAAATAGGAAAAGCAACCATATTTTTTCTCACAGTGAAACAAAATTATGGAGCTGATTATATTTGTAAAGCATAATTTTGGGAATGTGACTGGGCAAACAAATGACTCGTACTATGTTTTGACACAACAGTCTCCAGAGCAGAAAAATTAACCCTTAAAAATTTGCAGTAAGAAAAAAGCAATAACAAAATCTGTAATTGTACTTTTTCTTTCCCTTGGGACAATATAAATATTGAGAATCAATGTTATTTTTACCAATGGCTGAGATGACAACTATTAATGTTGTAACAATAGTAAAATACTCAAAATTTAAAAGTGATTTTATAACAAACTGTTACTTTTGGCATTAAATACACAAACCATGTGGTAGAGACATGGGCCAAGCAGGTTTGTCTTCAAAAGTATTTAATAAAATTAATTATAGTCATTGAAAAATTTGCTCTGGGAGGAAAAAGTCTCCATGGAGAAATTCCACACTGGTGAAAAATGAAAGAAAGCCTGTTGCAAAGCCGAGACCAGATGGAAAAAACTTATCTACAGGTTAATTATCACATCTACACTATAAAAACAGACAACTCCATTAAAATATATCCATTTATTTGCTTTTTTTATGTGATAAAAAATATATACTTTATTAATTCCCATTAGAGTGCCAATTAGGAAATTTATTCTCTGTATTTAATCCATCTCAGGTTGAACCTGAGAGCAGTGGGCTGATTTTAAAGTGCCCAGGGAGCAGTTGATGGGGGTTGGGGACCTTGCTCAGGGGTCCACAGTGTCCTGAGTGCCGTGTCAGAGACTCAAACCCAGGTTTGCCACACCAAAGCCTGTGATATTACCACTACACTACCCACTCCCCCAATAATGATAAAGTGGAAATGCAACAGTCAACCAAACTAACTTTATTTACTAGACTGAGTCCTGGTCTTATCAATAATTACATACCAAATGTGAAAAATAGAAGCATATAAAAAAAAAATTGCAAAGCTTTATGTTTTTAGGACAAGGGTGCCGCCATCTTGCAGTTCTCTAAGCTTTGACGTCACCGGGTTGATTAGTTCTGCGGTCCTGAATGAGAGTCCTCTGGTCTGTTCCACATTAACAGCTGAATGACGGAGACTGGTGAGCCAAAGGAGAAGAACAGACAAAAGGGGGGCCACTACTGTATCCTCCAGGTCTAAAAGCAAGTTTTCCAAAGTTTAAGCTGAAGACAGAACAGTTCACAACCGATTGTCTTCTCATGATGTCACCACAAGGCCTCCCAGTCCCCCCCCCTACCCCCCCCCCCGTCTCTCTCGCTGGCTCTCCTGTCCTTACTCCATGTAGTTTCCTTTCAGTTGCAGAGCATTGAATTAGGACTCAGGTTTTATTTTAAAAGGCCTAAACAGAGTGACGTGTTGAAAATCACGCTGCAACTGTATCCACACACTCCCCAGTTTTACACCTGGTCCGGGAGCACAGCGCTCACAGACTAGGTGTAAAACGTGCAAGCTTTTACACCGTTCACTGTGCACCTACAAGCGCACCCGCGAGTCCACCAGCTGTTGTTAGATCCGTGCGGCACAGAATGACGGGAGGATTGCAAGGTTGCCTGTGATTCTCATCCATATGATTAATTTTGTCCACGTTTGTGCATCATGGTTTCTTATTTCACTGAAACCTTGTGGACACAGATGATGTCATGTTCAGATAGTTCAGCAGTTTAAAGGCTGCACTGTGGCTTTTGTTTAGGAAGTTACCGGATGTTTTACACTGAATCTGTGTCTGATTTCCTGACTGGTCCAGGTTGACTGTCATGCTAACAGTAAGGTGAAAATTCATGCTAACAGTGATGCTAATAGTTATGCTAAAATTCATGATATCAGTCAAGTTAACAGCTAACAGTGAAACAGCCATGCTAATAGTCATGCTAACATGTGGTAAGGAGAATAACCATTGATCAGAGTCATTCAGGTTAACAGGTTAATTTTCATGCTAACAGATCATGCTACAGTTAGGTTAACAGTCTAATAGCACTGCTAACATATGTAAGTAAGTAAGTAAGGAGAAAAAACATTGATCAGAGCTCTTACTTTTATTATTCAGAAGCTCATATCAGTGGGAATCAGCCTTCTCTGAATTCCTGCTCTTCTTCCTTAGTCCCAGGATGGTTTTCATTTTTTTTCCCACTTTGGGGACTTCCTGTGTTTTGTTTCTCTTAGTTGGATCCCTGCAGCAGCTTGATCAGTTTGTGGTTTGAGATCTTTTTCACATAGATAGTTTCCAAGGAAACAGCAGAACACAGAACCCTTTGCAAAATCTATGCATTCTATTTGCATTCTTTGAATGACAGCCATAGCAACATGCTAACAGTCAGGTTAATTATCATGCTAACAGTCATGCTAACATTTATGTTAACAGCCATGCTTTAATTAGTTTAACAGCCATGTTAACAGTGATATGAACAGTCATGTTAATTTTATTTATTTATTTATTTGCAAAGCTTTATTCAACCATTGCACAATATACAGGCAACGTTTATCTCTGTGTATTGCTCACATGCTAACAGTGATGCCAACAGTCAGATTGTCATGCTAAAAAATGCTTAGTCATTCCATCAGTCAGGTTGACTCTCATGCTAATAGGTTAAAAGCAATGCTAGCACTCATGCTAACAGTGATACTAATAATAATGCTAACAGTCATGCTATTAGTCAGGTTAAAAGCAATCCTAAAATTCATGCTCACAGTCATGCTAGTAGTCATGCTAACAGTCATGGTATGAGTCAGGTTAAAAGTAACCCCAGTAGGCATGCTAACAGTGACACTAACATCCAGGTTAATTGCTATTCTAACAATCATGCGAAAAGTCATGCTGTCAATCAAGTTAACTGCCATGTTAGCGGTCAGGTTATAGGATATGCTAGCACTCATGCATGCTAGTAGAAATTCTAACAGTGATGTTAACAGTCAAGTTAATTGCCATGCTAACAGTCATACTATCAGTCAGGTTGACTTTCATGCTAACAGTCGGGTTAAATGCAATCCTAGCAGTAATGTTCACTGTCAGGTTAACTGTCATGATAACAATCACGCAAAAAGTCATGCTACAGTCAGGCTGACTGTCATGCCAACAGTCAGGTGAAAATTCCTGCTAGCAGTCATGCTAACAGTGATGCTAATAGTCATGCTAAAATTCATGATATCAGTCAGTGACCCCTAGGTTAAACACTGTGGACCCCTGAGCAAGGTCCTTAACCCTCCAACTGCTCTCCGGGCGCTTTAAGTAGCAGCCCACTGCTCTCTGATACTCAGTACAGAGATGGGTGAAATGCAGAGCCCTAATTTCCCCTCGGGGATCATGCAAGTATAACAAAAAAAAAAAAAAAGTTAACAGGCTAACAGTCATGCTCACAGTGTTGCAAACAATGATGCTAATGATCATGTTGTCATTCAGGTTAACAGGTTAATTTTCATGCTAACAGTAAAACAGTCATGCTAACGTACATGTGGTAAGGAAAAAAACATAAATCAGAGCTCTTACTTTTATTATTCAACAGCTCTTCTTCCAGTCCCAGGATGGTTTTCTTCATTTTTTTTCCAATTTTGGGGACTTCCTCAGTGTTTTGTTTCTCTTTGTTGGATCCCTACAGCAGGTTGACTAGTTTGTGGTCTGAGATCTTTTCACATGGATAGTTTCCAAGGAAACAGCTGAACACAGAACCCTTTGCAAAATCTATGCATTCTATTTGCATTCTTTGAATGACAGCCATAGCAACTATGGAATTATATTTGTGCCTTATTTTTGAGCAAACAAAGCTGTATTTTGAGCGCAGAAAGATGATTTTTGCAGGAACACGAGTTAAACTTTGAGCAGAAAATATTTTCACGCAAAGGATAATTTAAATTGACCAAACAAAAACAAATCCCATGCACACAAAATTGATTTCTGTGTGCTCCTGTGCAGACCCACGGCGATAAAAATTTTTTTTTTTTTTTTTTACAGAAAACTGGCTCTCAGTTTTATTAATCTGCTCCATCAATGTTTCCTCCTCTCCACGGCACACATGCTCGCAGTACATCATCTGCGCTCAGTTCTCTCAATGCGCTCGCTCAACTTAATGCAGTGTTACACTTGTGCCACAATTCCAACCAATCACAAGCCTTGGACAAAGTCACCTGATTGGCTGCTTCATAGCCGTCTAACCGGCAACACTGTAAAAAGTAAGATCCAGTGCCAATAATGGTGATATCAGGTAAAGAGGAGTACGGCGTCTAACTCCACGTTTTCGGTTAGTTTTATATTTTTATATTATTACATGAATTATACATTTATCTGTCTTTCGCATGAAGGACGAATTTTGTCTAACATTTAGGGAAAACGGCCATCTCTCTTTGATTTTTCTCTTTTTTTAAACTTCTAGCTCATCTTTCCCAGGATGTCTAACCAGAACCAGAACATCAAGACACGATCACGACCACATGTCAGATAAGTTCATAACCCTTGGTGTATTTTTTGCCATTTGTTTTTGTGATGGTCAAATTACTATTTTCTTCTGTCTTCGAGCATGCCGTCAGCTACGGGTCTTTTCTCACTGCTCCTACTGTATAGTCCAATCAAGTCATGAACGTAGCTGACCAAGATAGCATTGTTTCAGGTCATGTAAAATGAGAAAAAATGTAGTTACAATTATATTTGTTCGTAGTAGTGATGCTTGTGAACTGTACTGATTTCTCTTGTTTCTTCTTTTCTTCATCTCTCATCTGTTTCTTTCTTTAGGTAACACCAGACACTGAACACTTCTACCACACATTCTCTGGACTTGGCGAACTTTGACCTGATCCCACTTTTTATATTTTGGAGAAACAATAAATATGTGGCAGTGCACAAAGTCAAGTCTTCCAGTGCATCTATCATTAAAAGCTTTTTTTTTTTTTTTTTTTTTTATCAATTATAGCTATTGTGCTGAAGTAAATCATGTGGATACTACAGTTAAGATACTATGATGATCACTACCGTAAGGTTTACACTATGGAATGATAGGAGTGCCACAATAAAGAATAAATCTGAAAAAGAATAAGAAAATAAATGAGCGAATATATAGACAAATACCTAAAACAAATAAAATATTTTTGTATTTTTTAATTATTTATTTTCACTTAATAACATTATTATTCATATTATTTAATTAATTTTCATTTATTTTTCCTTATTAATTTTTATATTTATTTCCTTATTCATTTTTGTATATATATCCTTATTTATTTACCTATATATTTTCTTATTCTTTCACTCATTTATTTCCCTGTTTATTTCAACATATATTTTCGTTTTTATTAACTTATATATATCCATATTCATTTCCTATATATATCCTTATTCATTTATTTATATATATCCTTATTCATTTACTCATATATATCCTTATTTATTTACTTATATATTTCCTCATTTTTTTCCCTTTAACTATCCCTATTTATTGCCATATATATTCCCCTATTTATTTCCCTATATTTATTCTCACTTATTTCCCTTTAAATATCCTTATTCGTCTCTCTTTATATTCCCCTATTTATTTCCTTATTTATATCCGTATTTATTTCCTTGCGTCCGAGCTGTCAGTCATGTGCTTTGGGGCGGGGCTTGTGTCCAAACTGGCTAGTCGATCCCAGCACGAGTGATGAGCTAACTCGACTCTGAACGGGGCTTCAGCATGAGTACACTGAACCGTCTTTTGTATAACCAGAACCGTGTGCTGTAATCTTATTTTGAGACTATTTTAGACGAAAAGTGAGTATTATAATTGCTCAAGTGTTGCTCATGATGGACCTATGATGCCTCGTTAAAGATTTTGGTCCGACTTTGAGCTGCTCTAATGTACTTCCGGTTATGTTACGCCGCCCAGCTGATGGTCGTCATGAACCTACAGTTTCATATCCACGTACAAATGACCTGATCTGTGTTTCCCATTTAAGTACCTAAGTTGCTGTAATGTGAGTCAGGGGAGGTTTCCTGTTTGTCTGACATGAATAAAGCTTCCCAGGCTCTGGCTTATGACTGCATGTTACTGATCCAACATTAGGCTACAGGGAGAACGCCGAAAAGGTCTCAACAAATTACCGTATAACCACTGAAAATGACGCACAGATTGTAGCAGATATGGTATCAGCAGAGTTTTGTGGCTTAACTTTCCTGTTCAGAAATTCATCGTTTTTCGTGTCACGAAGCGGCACTTTCAGACCATACAGGGGCTTCTGTCAAGCGTGTATGTAAACCTCACGTTAACTAGAAGCCTACTCCGCGCCCTACTGTAAAAACTGGCCCTTGATGAAGCAGAAATGCGCCACACGCACAATGCGTGCGCGTGCGTTGTCCATGAGAAATGGGCCTGGCCAGCCTTGTGCAGTGACAGTCATGTGAGGCCGGTTTTTCAAACAGGCTTGTTGGTTGGAGTGGAAGAACGCAGAGTAAATAAAAAACAGAACTTCAGTTTATTACTAAGTTTAAAGTTGACAAGAAAAGAGAGTTTGTCACATCTATGAAACTTGTAGTGACGTAAAACCTTGAAGAGTTTCACATCTCTACATGACGGACGCGCATGTGGCACAGTGCCAACGGCTCCAGAGGAGCTGCAACACTTTTATGATGGGCGCACCGTGCACGAGAGGAAAAATAAAATGTAGTATTCATTCATTATGAATGCCTGTATGTGCAATCGCGGACCGGCGCACGAGAGCAAAAGAAAAGGTTTCAGCTCATTTTCACGTCAATTTATGGGGAGGAGGATTGTTCTGTTCCTGGTTTAATATTTGCTTGAAATACACTAAACAAAACAGTGAACGGTGTAAATGCCATGGAGATCACAGCAAAGCCGTTGCGCTGTGCAACGCTGCACTCATGGATCAGGTGTAAAGCCGGGGTTACACCTGGTCCGTGACGTGAGCGAAGCGCAGCGGGGCGCCCTGCGCACCGGATCGCGCCCATGTAATCAATGGTGTGAAACATATTGCTCACGCTGCGGCGCGTGAGCGGTCCGTCGTCGCTCCGGCGTGCCGCGCCGCTGCGCTACAGATACGCGCCAGCTCTATTTTTGACGCTCCACGCACCGACACCGCGTCAATATCAGTAGTTCAGATCGAACCAGACAGGAAGTCAGACACAGGTTCAGTGTAAAGTATCCGGTAACTTCCTAAACAAAAGCCACCGTGCAGCTTTTAAACTGCTGAACTACCTGAACATGACAACATCTTCATGTCCACGAGGTTACAGTGAAAGAAGAAACCATGACGCATGAACATGTGGACAAAATGAACCATTTGGACGAGAATCACAGGCGATCTAGCAGCCCTCTCGTGATTTCGTGATGTCACCAATCTACAACAGCTGGTGCACTCGCGGGTGCGCTGCGCGGCCGCACAGTGAACGTGTAAATGCTCGCGCCGAGGAAGTCACAGCAAAGCCGCTGCGCTCACGTCACGGACCAGGTGTAAAGCCGGGGTAACAGATGCAGGCGGCGGCCACGCGCCACAGCTTTGGGAATTCCTCCTGCGTCCTCTGCGTCATAACCTCGGTATTTCCCCTACATTTGCAGACATGACAGACTGAAGGGAGGGGGTGACGCGCGACTGTCATTCGGACCCTAGTCACCAAAAATAACCCCTATTTTGGGGGAAATTATCCATTATAAATGCGAATAAACTAT